>CARXXK010001804.1:0-592879 GCA_949089665.1 Macrosiphum euphorbiae
TTTACAATCATAACTTTGAAATTGTTTACAGATACATTGAGTCATTGAAATACTTAAAAAAAATAATACATTTTCCACTTGACTAAAAGTAGGTATATGTGTATTAACGACTGGTTTTATTAAACTGATCAAAAAATTCATTCGAAGCTTTAGTTTTGTACAAAACGTTATTCAAATACTCTTCTTTATTTTTCTGTTCGTTAGCTAGAACTAAGTTGAAGTCCTTTATTCAATCTTCCAAGTTTCTAAAAGTATATAAATAAAATGTATTATTTACAATTTAAAGCGTTCAATCAATTAATGTTGTATAATATAATTATTTAGATAGGTATTCAAAAAATCATCAAAATAATCTGTAAGCCATTACAAGTTAAAACTTGTAGGTAATGAAATATTAGGACATTAGGTATCAAATTTTCTAAAATCCATAATTTGTCCCACTATTAAGGGAAAAAAATATAAATAAAACCAGTTTTCTTCATTTCCCCATACACTATTATGTCTAAGATATTGAAAATCGGTATAAATGTGTATTTAGACTAGGTATGTCTTTCTGTTGCATCAAATTGTGTAACATTTATGAATATTTCATACAGTGTCGAGAAAAAAAAAACACGTTCTAAAGGATGACCCGATTCCTAAAAGAGTTATCTTTGTAGGAATGAAGCTGGAACTGTTTCCTTCATTAAATATAAAAAAAAAAATGAATATGAACGAATTTTATTTAGGAACGTGAACAAAAATCAGTTTCTTTTGTAAATTTTGGGGAAAAACAAATTTTCAAACCCGTTTAAACCTATACAATACTACAGATAGGTAAAAACAGAATGATTTTTTTTTTATTACCGCCTTTTTTTAACATTAATAAGTTATTATGTATAGATAGAGTAAATAACTCGATTTTGAAAAAATGGCAATAACCACGACGTTTTTAGATTGTGACCCACACATTTTTGTTTCAACATTAAACTAAATCTTCTTAGAAGAGTATGTATAAATACCTTTTTTTCTTTTGCATTTCTCGATCGCTGAGTGTGCCGCACCTGGCCAGTATATTTAAAAGATCGGCCCAATCTTTTTCTTGTTTATCGTATGCCTCTTTTCGTATCTGAAATTATATAAAACCAATTTTACTATTTTCTGTTTATTTGTTAGTTCTTAATATTGATGTATTGGGGTTTTATTAAGGATACTTAAGTCATGGACGGAGAGGGCATACAATATTATATATCTACTATAACTCTCGATACATTACCAATAAATTCTGAAATATTTGTAGTTAATTACAAAAATAACCCGAATTCATTTAAAAGTACCTAAATGAATTGTCTTAATTTTTGTCCAATTCAAATCCTGACAAGAGTTGGGTATTGCTATTTTAATGTTAGATTTATACATATTTTATATTAATAATATGTTGGTGAATTATTCTTTTAAATTAAGAATTACCTACATATTATTTAAATTTTAAAGAAAATAATATTATACGGACCATTGTTGAGTTCTTATTCTTGGGAAATAAAGCACATAATATTGTAAAATCTATCAATTCATCGCTCCGACCCGATTCTAAAATAATAATAAATTCTAATATTTAAAAACAGTCGTAATATTTTGGATTTTTAAAACTAAAAAAGTAGTATGAACCTATATTGTGTACAAATAAAAATATTTTTATTACAGGATGATTCAATAAGCATGTCCTTCCTCTTTTATTATTCAATAAAAATATGCAGTTATTCAAAATCTGTTTTTTGGAATTTTTAAATTCACTGAAAGACCATAATATTTTAAAATGCTCGAGATTTTTTTTTACTTCTTAATGAGTGTCCAGTTTTTCAACTGAAAATTATTCAGTGGATAATTATTTTGGAAAATTTGACGAATCAGAATAAAAATGTTTACCAGTAGTTTTTAAGTGACTTAACTTTCTGTTGAATGATCCTGGAACGGGTTTATAATAGATATGTGAGCTATTTTAAATTGAAAATTCTAATAATTAATATTAATCTATTAACATTAATAATTTGTGTAAATGGCCCAAATATATGTATAATAAATACTAGATCAAATATTACGTTTTTTTTATACTTCTGTAAAACTATTTTTAATAACTATTATATCCTTAGTACAAACATTTTAATAACTAAGAAACTACTACCCATTTGAATTTTGAATTATGTTCATCAAAATTTTCAAAACAATTATATACTAGTTACTAGTACTAGTAGTACACACTACATAGTAATTAAGCAACTATATTATGCAGTGGCTTATTTAGGAATTCTACAAGGGGGGATGAAATATATAATAATAGATACACCCATAAATACGTGCATAATATACATTTTTAAAATCCCCTAACTTGTTGAGGTTAGTGTGGGATCAAGGCGAAATGAGAATTTACACAAATTGTACCTAATAGCATATACCAATACACATTTTTTTACAAATATTTTTACAAAAAAAAATAAAATCTTTATCACGGGTTACACCGGGCGGGACAGCTAGGTAGGTAAATATTATTATAAAATTAATAATAAACTA
Source organism: Macrosiphum euphorbiae (assembly GCA_949089665.1). Classification (NCBI taxonomy): domain Eukaryota; kingdom Metazoa; phylum Arthropoda; class Insecta; order Hemiptera; family Aphididae; genus Macrosiphum; species Macrosiphum euphorbiae. The sequence goes on from CARXXK010001804.1 coordinate 2,548, forward strand.
TTTTGATCATTACTCATTAGTAATTTTAATTTATTCTTAATTGTACGAAGATGAAATACCTTAAGTTCTGCCCTTTGACTGGCTTGTTCATCGTATATCGCTTGTTTCATGGCCGGCGTTAATCCTTAGTAGAGCGACGTCGATATTTTTCCGGGCCCTAAAGCACTGTTGAACCCGAGTTCGGGATTTTCCGTCAAAAAGTCTCCTGTGATCGCGTTGTACACTTCTGCCATTTTGTCTTCGTTGCTCTCGGCTTCCATAATACTTTTGTTCATTTTTTGCTCGGACGCCTAAATTTGAACAAAATATAGTCGATATTTGTGTTCATTGTCATTCACTGTCGAGTTCATCACTATAGAACAATACTGCCACGATTGAAAAAGTTTAGTTTTGAGAAAAAGCTATTTAAAGATAGTTCTTTACCTATGCGTTTGGTACTATAAAAACTTAAAAACTTACAAACACTTTTTCAAATATTATGAAATAGTCTCATATAAACCCACAAAGTTAGACTTATAGCATTTCACAATTTTTTTAAACAAATTTAGTAAAACATTTCTATTTATAAACACGCAAGACTGCAGTAGTATTTCGTATGACAGCTGCGATATCATAATTTTATTATAAGAAAATGCAATATCGACCAACTGAACTCTAAATATCGAAGAAGTCTTGAATTTTGACTTCAGTGATTAATTGGATAATGTAAAATACTTATATTTTATATAGGTAGGTACTGCCCCATAGAGTAAAAATGCCTCACTTGCTTTAAAAATTAGCTTAATAACATTATATAATTCAATACTGATACATATTTTTAGTGGCTAGATGAAAAATAATAATATTGAATGTGGCGGTCTTGTATTATTAGAGCTTTAAAAGTAAGTCAAAATTGATGAATTTTCAGTAGTGGCTGCAGTCAATTCTTACTAAAATACATTTTAACTTGTAATTTAAATCCAACATTGAAATCAAATATTGAAAAAATGAATTACCTTTCAGACAATACAGACTATACTTCCATTAGAACTGAAGATTTCACAAGGGATGTACACGGACTTATTTTTGACATGTCAAAGGAAGTTGTACTTCCTAGTTGATATTGGGAGATTGACCTTGGTGCCCAAAATGCAATAGGTTTTTATCAACGAGACGCCTGGTTTTATATGTTCTTTAATGCAGCATATTCAATAAGTTCCTCTCTCTGTAAAATTCAGATTCTATGTAATCACTTTCATCATAATTATCATTGAAATACTTAAAAAAAATAATACATTTTCCACTTGACTAAAAGTAGGTATATGTGTATTAACGACTGGTTTTATTAAACTGATCAAAAAATTCATTCGAAGCTTTAGTTTTGTACAAAACGTTATTCAAATACTCTTCTTTATTTTTCTGTTCGTTAGCTAGAACTAAGTTGAAGTCCTTTATTCCATCTTCCAAGTTTCTAAAAGTATATAAATAAAATGTATTATTTACAATTTAAAGCGTTCAATCAATTAATGTTGTATAATATAATTATTTAGATAGGTATTCAAAAAATCATCAAAATAATCTGTAAGCCATTACAAGTTAAAACTTGTAGGTAATGAAATATTAGGACATTAGGTATCAAATTTTCTAAAATCCATAATTTGTCCCACTATTAAGGGAAAAAAATATAAATAAAACCAGTTTTCTTCATTTCCCCATACACTATTATGTCTAAGATATTGAAAAATAGGTATAAATTTGTATTTAGAATAGTTATGTCTTTCTGTTGCATCAAATTATGTGTATACATTTATGAATAATTTCATACAGTGTCGAGAAAAAACACGTTCTAAAAGGATGACCCGATTCCTAAAACGAGTTATCTTTGTAGGAATGAAGCTGGAACTGTTTCCTTCATAAAATATAAAAAAAAAAAATGAATATGAACGAATTTTATTTAGGAACGTGAACAAAAATCAGTTTCTTTTGTAAATTTTGGTGAAAAACAAATTTTCAAACCCGTTTAAACCTATACAATACTACAGATAGGTAAAACAGAATTGATTTTTTTTTTAATTACCGCCTTTTTTTAACATTAATAAGTTATTATGTATAGATAGAGTAAATAACTCGATTTTGAAAAAATGCCAATACCACGACGTTTTAGATTGTGACCACACATTTTTGTTTCAACATTAAAACTAAATCTTCTTAGAAGAGTATTATAAATACCTTTTTTTCTTTTGCATTTCTCGATCGCTGAGTGTGCCGCACCTGGCCAGTATATTTAAAAGATCGGCCCAATCTTTTTCTTGTTTATCGTATGCCTCTTTTCGTATCTGAAATTATATAAAACCAATTTTACTATTTTCTGTTTATTTGTTAGTTCTTAATATTGATGTATTGGGGTTTTATTAAGGATACTTCATGGACGGAGAGGGCATACAATATTATATATCTACTATAACTATCGATACATTACCAATAAATTCTGAAATATTTGTAGTTAATTACAAAAATAACCCGAATTCATTTAAAAGTACCTAAATGAATTGTCTTAATTTTTGTCCAATTCAAATCCTGACAAGAGTTGGGTATTGCTATTTTAATGTTAGATTTATACATATTTTATATTAATAATATGTTGGTGAATTATTCTTTTAAATTAAGAATTACCTACATATTATTTAAATTTTAAAGAAAATAATATTATACGGACCATTGTTGAGTTCTTATTCTTGGGAAATAAAGCACATAATATTGTAAAATCTATCAATTCATCGCTCCGACCCGATTCTAAAATAATAATAAATTCTAATATTTAAAAACAGTCGTAATATTTTGGATTTTTAAAACTAAAAAAGTAGTATGAACCTATATTGTGTACAAATAAAAATATTTTTATTACAGGATGATTCAATAAGCATGTCCTTCCTCTTTTATTATTCAATAAAAATATGCAGTTATTCAAAATCTGTTTTTTGGAATTTTTAAATTCACTGAAAGACCATAATATTTTAAAATGCTCGAGATTTTTTTTACTTCTTAATGAGTGTCCAGTTTTTCAACTGAAAATTATTCAGTGGATAATTATTTTGGAAAATTTGACGAATCAGAATAAAAATGTTTACCAGTAGTTTTTAAGTGACTTAACTTTCTGTTGAATGATCCTGGAACGGGTTTATAATAGATATGTGAGCTATTTTAAATTGAAAATTCTAATAATTAATATTAATCTATTAACATTAATAATTTGTGTAAATGGCCCAAATATATGTATAATAAATACTAGATCAAATATTACGTTTTTTTTATACTTCTGTAAAACTATTTTTAATAACTATTATATCCTTAGTACAAACATTTTAATAACTAAGAAACTACTACCCATTTGAATTTTGAATTATGTTCATCAAAATTTTCAAAACAATTATATACTAGTTACTAGTACTAGTAGTACACACTACATAGTAATTAAGCAACTATATTATGCAGTGGCTTATTTAGGAATTCTACAAGGGGGGATGAAATATATAATAATAGATACACCCATAAATACGTGCATAATATACATTTTTAAAATCCCCTAACTTGTTGAGGTTAGTGTGGGATCAAGGCGAAATGAGAATTTACACAAATTGTACCTAATAGCATATACCAATACACATTTTTTTACAAATATTTTTACAAAAAAAAATAAAATCTTTATCACGGGTTACACCGGGCGGGACAGCTAGGTAGGTAAATATTATTATAAAATTAATAATAAACTATTTTGATCATTACTCATTAGTAATTTTAATTTATTCTTAATTGTACGAAGATGAAATACCTTAAGTTCTGCCCTTTGACTGGCTTGTTCATCGTATATCGCTTGTTTCATGGCCGGCGTTAATCCTTAGTAGAGCGACGTCGATATTTTTCCGGGCCCTAAAGCACTGTTGAACCCGAGTTCGGGATTTTCCGTCAAAAAGTCTCCTGTGATCGCGTTGTACACTTCTGCCATTTTGTCTTCGTTGCTCTCGGCTTCCATAATACTTTTGTTCATTTTTTGCTCGGACGCCTAAATTTGAACAAAATATAGTCGATATTTGTGTTCATTGTCATTCACTGTCGAGTTCATCACTATAGAACAATACTGCCACGATTGAAAAAGTTTAGTTTTGAGAAAAAGCTATTTAAAGATAGTTCTTTACCTATGCGTTTGGTACTATAAAAACTTAAAAACTTACAAACACTTTTTCAAATATTATGAAATAGTCTCATATAAACCCACAAAGTTAGACTTATAGCATTTCACAATTTTTTTAAACAAATTTAGTAAAACATTTCTATTTATAAACACGCAAGACTGCAGTAGTATTTCGTATGACAGCTGCGATATCATAATTTTATTATAAGAAAATGCAATATCGACCAACTGAACTCTAAATATCGAAGAAGTCTTGAATTTTGACTTCAGTGATTAATTGGATAATGTAAAATACTTATATTTTATATAGGTAGGTACTGCCCCATAGAGTAAAAATGCCTCACTTGCTTTAAAAATTAGCTTAATAACATTATATAATTCAATACTGATACATATTTTTAGTGGCTAGATGAAAAATAATAATATTGAATGTGGCGGTCTTGTATTATTAGAGCTTTAAAAGTAAGTCAAAATTGATGAATTTTCAGTAGTGGCTGCAGTCAATTCTTACTAAAATACATTTTAACTTGTAATTTAAATCCAACATTGAAATCAAATATTGAAAAAATGAATTACCTTTCAGACAATACAGACTATACTTCCATTAGAACTGAAGATTTCACAAGGGATGTACACGGACTTATTTTTGACATGTCAAAGGAAGTTGTACTTCCTAGTTGATATTGGGAGATTGACCTTGGTGCCCAAAATGCAATAGGTTTTTATCAACGAGACGCCTGGTTTTATATGTTCTTTAATGCAGCATATTCAATAAGTTCCTCTCTCTGTAAAATTCAGATTCTATGTAATCACTTTCATCATAATTATCATTGAAATACTTAAAAAAAATAATACATTTTCCACTTGACTAAAAGTAGGTATATGTGTATTAACGACTGGTTTTATTAAACTGATCAAAAAATTCATTCGAAGCTTTAGTTTTGTACAAAACGTTATTCAAATACTCTTCTTTATTTTTCTGTTCGTTAGCTAGAACTAAGTTGAAGTCCTTTATTCCATCTTCCAAGTTTCTAAAAGTATATAAATAAAATGTATTATTTACAATTTAAAGCGTTCAATCAATTAATGTTGTATAATATAATTATTTAGATAGGTATTCAAAAAATCATCAAAATAATCTGTAAGCCATTACAAGTTAAAACTTGTAGGTAATGAAATATTAGGACATTAGGTATCAAATTTTCTAAAATCCATAATTTGTCCCACTATTAAGGGAAAAAAATATAAATAAAACCAGTTTTCTTCATTTCCCCATACACTATTATGTCTAAGATATTGAAAAATAGGTATAAATTTGTATTTAGAATAGTTATGTCTTTCTGTTGCATCAAATTATGTGTATACATTTATGAATAATTTCATACAGTGTCGAGAAAAAACACGTTCTAAAAGGATGACCCGATTCCTAAAACGAGTTATCTTTGTAGGAATGAAGCTGGAACTGTTTCCTTCATAAAATATAAAAAAAAAAAATGAATATGAACGAATTTTATTTAGGAACGTGAACAAAAATCAGTTTCTTTTGTAAATTTTGGTGAAAAACAAATTTTCAAACCCGTTTAAACCTATACAATACTACAGATAGGTAAAACAGAATTGATTTTTTTTTTAATTACCGCCTTTTTTTAACATTAATAAGTTATTATGTATAGATAGAGTAAATAACTCGATTTTGAAAAAATGCCAATACCACGACGTTTTAGATTGTGACCACACATTTTTGTTTCAACATTAAAACTAAATCTTCTTAGAAGAGTATTATAAATACCTTTTTTTCTTTTGCATTTCTCGATCGCTGAGTGTGCCGCACCTGGCCAGTATATTTAAAAGATCGGCCCAATCTTTTTCTTGTTTATCGTATGCCTCTTTTCGTATCTGAAATTATATAAAACCAATTTTACTATTTTCTGTTTATTTGTTAGTTCTTAATATTGATGTATTGGGGTTTTATTAAGGATACTTCATGGACGGAGAGGGCATACAATATTATATATCTACTATAACTCTCGATACATTACCAATAAATTCTGAAATATTTGTAGTTAATTACAAAAATAACCCGAATTCATTTAAAAGTACCTAAATGAATTGTCTTAATTTTTGTCCAATTCAAATCCTGACAAGAGTTGGGTATTGCTATTTTAATGTTAGATTTATACATATTTTATATTAATAATATGTTGGTGAATTATTCTTTTAAATTAAGAATTACCTACATATTATTTAAATTTTAAAGAAAATAATATTATACGGACCATTGTTGAGTTCTTATTCTTGGGAAATAAAGCACATAATATTGTAAAATCTATCAATTCATCGCTCCGACCCGATTCTAAAATAATAATAAATTCTAATATTTAAAAACAGTCGTAATATTTTGGATTTTTAAAACTAAAAAAGTAGTATGAACCTATATTGTGTACAAATAAAAATATTTTTATTACAGGATGATTCAATAAGCATGTCCTTCCTCTTTTATTATTCAATAAAAATATGCAGTTATTCAAAATCTGTTTTTTGGAATTTTTAAATTCACTGAAAGACCATAATATTTTAAAATGCTCGAGATTTTTTTTTACTTCTTAATGAGTGTCCAGTTTTTCAACTGAAAATTATTCAGTGGATAATTATTTTGGAAAATTTGACGAATCAGAATAAAAATGTTTACCAGTAGTTTTTAAGTGACTTAACTTTCTGTTGAATGATCCTGGAACGGGTTTATAATAGATATGTGAGCTATTTTAAATTGAAAATTCTAATAATTAATATTAATCTATTAACATTAATAATTTGTGTAAATGGCCCAAATATATGTATAATAAATACTAGATCAAATATTACGTTTTTTTTATACTTCTGTAAAACTATTTTTAATAACTATTATATCCTTAGTACAAACATTTTAATAACTAAGAAACTACTACCCATTTGAATTTTGAATTATGTTCATCAAAATTTTCAAAACAATTATATACTAGTTACTAGTACTAGTAGTACACACTACATAGTAATTAAGCAACTATATTATGCAGTGGCTTATTTAGGAATTCTACAAGGGGGGATGAAATATATAATAATAGATACACCCATAAATACGTGCATAATATACATTTTTAAAATCCCCTAACTTGTTGAGGTTAGTGTGGGATCAAGGCGAAATGAGAATTTACACAAATTGTACCTAATAGCATATACCAATACACATTTTTTTACAAATATTTTTACAAAAAAAAATAAAATCTTTATCACGGGTTACACCGGGCGGGACAGCTAGGTAGGTAAATATTATTATAAAATTAATAATAAACTATTTTGATCATTACTCATTAGTAATTTTAATTTATTCTTAATTGTACGAAGATGAAATACCTTAAGTTCTGCCCTTTGACTGGCTTGTTCATCGTATATCGCTTGTTTCATGGCCGGCGTTAATCCTTAGTAGAGCGACGTCGATATTTTTCCGGGCCCTAAAGCACTGTTGAACCCGAGTTCGGGATTTTCCGTCAAAAAGTCTCCTGTGATCGCGTTGTACACTTCTGCCATTTTGTCTTCGTTGCTCTCGGCTTCCATAATACTTTTGTTCATTTTTTGCTCGGACGCCTAAATTTGAACAAAATATAGTCGATATTTGTGTTCATTGTCATTCACTGTCGAGTTCATCACTATAGAACAATACTGCCACGATTGAAAAAGTTTAGTTTTGAGAAAAAGCTATTTAAAGATAGTTCTTTACCTATGCGTTTGGTACTATAAAAACTTAAAAACTTACAAACACTTTTTCAAATATTATGAAATAGTCTCATATAAACCCACAAAGTTAGACTTATAGCATTTCACAATTTTTTTAAACAAATTTAGTAAAACATTTCTATTTATAAACACGCAAGACTGCAGTAGTATTTCGTATGACAGCTGCGATATCATAATTTTATTATAAGAAAATGCAATATCGACCAACTGAACTCTAAATATCGAAGAAGTCTTGAATTTTGACTTCAGTGATTAATTGGATAATGTAAAATACTTATATTTTATATAGGTAGGTACTGCCCCATAGAGTAAAAATGCCTCACTTGCTTTAAAAATTAGCTTAATAACATTATATAATTCAATACTGATACATATTTTTAGTGGCTAGATGAAAAATAATAATATTGAATGTGGCGGTCTTGTATTATTAGAGCTTTAAAAGTAAGTCAAAATTGATGAATTTTCAGTAGTGGCTGCAGTCAATTCTTACTAAAATACATTTTAACTTGTAATTTAAATCCAACATTGAAATCAAATATTGAAAAAATGAATTACCTTTCAGACAATACAGACTATACTTCCATTAGAACTGAAGATTTCACAAGGGATGTACACGGACTTATTTTTGACATGTCAAAGGAAGTTGTACTTCCTAGTTGATATTGGGAGATTGACCTTGGTGCCCAAAATGCAATAGGTTTTTATCAACGAGACGCCTGGTTTTATATGTTCTTTAATGCAGCATATTCAATAAGTTCCTCTCTCTGTAAAATTCAGATTCTATGTAATCACTTTCATCATAATTATCATTGAAATACTTAAAAAAAATAATACATTTTCCACTTGACTAAAAGTAGGTATATGTGTATTAACGACTGGTTTTATTAAACTGATCAAAAAATTCATTCGAAGCTTTAGTTTTGTACAAAACGTTATTCAAATACTCTTCTTTATTTTTCTGTTCGTTAGCTAGAACTAAGTTGAAGTCCTTTATTCCATCTTCCAAGTTTCTAAAAGTATATAAATAAAATGTATTATTTACAATTTAAAGCGTTCAATCAATTAATGTTGTATAATATAATTATTTAGATAGGTATTCAAAAAATCATCAAAATAATCTGTAAGCCATTACAAGTTAAAACTTGTAGGTAATGAAATATTAGGACATTAGGTATCAAATTTTCTAAAATCCATAATTTGTCCCACTATTAAGGGAAAAAAATATAAATAAAACCAGTTTTCTTCATTTCCCCATACACTATTATGTCTAAGATATTGAAAAATAGGTATAAATTTGTATTTAGAATAGTTATGTCTTTCTGTTGCATCAAATTATGTGTATACATTTATGAATAATTTCATACAGTGTCGAGAAAAAACACGTTCTAAAAGGATGACCCGATTCCTAAAACGAGTTATCTTTGTAGGAATGAAGCTGGAACTGTTTCCTTCATAAAATATAAAAAAAAAAATGAATATGAACGAATTTTATTTAGGAACGTGAACAAAAATCAGTTTCTTTTGTAAATTTTGGTGAAAAACAAATTTTCAAACCCGTTTAAACCTATACAATACTACAGATAGGTAAAACAGAATTGATTTTTTTTTTAATTACCGCCTTTTTTAACATTAATAAGTTATTATGTATAGATAGAGTAAATAACTCGATTTTGAAAAAATGCCAATACCACGACGTTTTAGATTGTGACCACACATTTTTGTTTCAACATTAAAACTAAATCTTCTTAGAAGAGTATTATAAATACCTTTTTTTCTTTTGCATTTCTCGATCGCTGAGTGTGCCGCACCTGGCCAGTATATTTAAAAGATCGGCCCAATCTTTTTCTTGTTTATCGTATGCCTCTTTTCGTATCTGAAATTATATAAAACCAATTTTACTATTTTCTGTTTATTTGTTAGTTCTTAATATTGATGTATTGGGGTTTTATTAAGGATACTTCATGGACGGAGAGGGCATACAATATTATATATCTACTATAACGCTCGATACATTACCAATAAATTCTGAAATATTTGTAGTTAATTACAAAAATAACCCGAATTCATTTAAAAGTACCTAAATGAATTGTCTTAATTTTTGTCCAATTCAAATCCTGACAAGAGTTGGGTATTGCTATTTTAATGTTAGATTTATACATATTTTATATTAATAATATGTTGGTGAATTATTCTTTTAAATTAAGAATTACCTACATATTATTTAAATTTTAAAGAAAATAATATTATACGGACCATTGTTGAGTTCTTATTCTTGGGAAATAAAGCACATAATATTGTAAAATCTATCAATTCATCGCTCCGACCCGATTCTAAAATAATAATAAATTCTAATATTTAAGAACAGTCGTAATATTTTGGATTTTTAAAACTAAAAAAGTAGTATGAACCTATATTGTGTACAAATAAAAATATTTTTATTACAGGATGATTCAATAAGCATGTCCTTCCTCTTTTTTTATTCAATAAAAATATGCAGTTATTCAAAATCTGTTTTTTGGAATTTTTAAATTCACTGAAAGACCATAATATTTTAAAATGCTCGAGATTTTTTTTACTTCTTAATGAGTGTCCAGTTTTTCAACTGTAAATTATTCAGTGGATAATTATTTTGGAAAATTTGACGAATCAGAATAAAAATGTTTACCAGTAGTTTTTAAGTGACTTAACTTTCTGTTGAATGATCCTGGAACGGTTTTATAATAGATATGTGAGCTATTTTAAATTGAAAATTCTAATAATTAATATTAATCTATCAACATTAATAATTTGTGTAAATGGCCCAAATATATGTATAATAAATACTAGATCAAATATTACGTTTTTTTTATACTTCTGTAAAACTATTTTTAATAACTATTATATCCTTAGTACAAACATTTTAATAACTAAGAAACTACTACCCATTTGCATTTTGAATTATGTTCATCAAAATTTTCAAAACAATTATATACTAGTTACTAGTACTAGTAGTACACACTACATAGTAATTAAGCAACTATATTATGCAGTGGCTTATTTAGGAATTCTACAAGGGGGGATGAAATATATAATAATAGATACACCCATAAATACGTGCATAATATACATTTTTAAAATCCCCTAACTTGTTGAGGTTAGTGTGGGATCAAGGCGAAATGAGAATTTACACAAATTGTACCTAATAGCATATACCAATACACATTTTTTTACAAATATTTTTACAAAAAAAAATAAAATCTTTATCACGGGTTACACCGGGCGGGACAGCTAGGTAGGTAAATATTATTATAAAATTAATAATAAACTATTTTGATCATTACTCATTAGTAATTTTAATTTATTCTTAATTGTACGAAGATGAAATACCTTAAGTTCTGCCCTTTGACTGGCTTGTTCATCGTATATCGCTTGTTTCATGGCCGGCGTTAATCCTTAGTAGAGCGACGTCGATATTTTTCCGGGCCCTAAAGCACTGTTGAACCCGAGTTCGGGATTTTCCGTCAAAAAGTCTCCTGTGATCGCGTTGTACACTTCTGCCATTTTGTCTTCGTTGCTCTCGGCTTCCATAATACTTTTGTTCATTTTTTGCTCGGACGCCTAAATTTGAACAAAATATAGTCGATATTTGTGTTCATTGTCATTCACTGTCGAGTTCATCACTATAGAACAATACTGCCACGATTGAAAAAGTTTAGTTTTGAGAAAAAGCTATTTAAAGATAGTTCTTTACCTATGCGTTTGGTACTATAAAAACTTAAAAACTTACAAACACTTTTTCAAATATTATGAAATAGTCTCATATAAACCCACAAAGTTAGACTTATAGCATTTCACAATTTTTTTAAACAAATTTAGTAAAACATTTCTATTTATAAACACGCAAGACTGCAGTAGTATTTCGTATGACAGCTGCGATATCATAATTTTATTATAAGAAAATGCAATATCGACCAACTGAACTCTAAATATCGAAGAAGTCTTGAATTTTGACTTCAGTGATTAATTGGATAATGTAAAATACTTATATTTTATATAGGTAGGTACTGCCCCATAGAGTAAAAATGCCTCACTTGCTTTAAAAATTAGCTTAATAACATTATATAATTCAATACTGATACATATTTTTAGTGGCTAGATGAAAAATAATAATATTGAATGTGGCGGTCTTGTATTATTAGAGCTTTAAAAGTAAGTCAAAATTGATGAATTTTCAGTAGTGGCTGCAGTCAATTCTTACTAAAATACATTTTAACTTGTAATTTAAATCCAACATTGAAATCAAATATTGAAAAAATGAATTACCTTTCAGACAATACAGACTATACTTCCATTAGAACTGAAGATTTCACAAGGGATGTACACGGACTTATTTTTGACATGTCAAAGGAAGTTGTACTTCCTAGTTGATATTGGGAGATTGACCTTGGTGCCCAAAATGCAATAGGTTTTTATCAACGAGACGCCTGGTTTTATATGTTCTTTAATGCAGCATATTCAATAAGTTCCTCTCTCTGTAAAATTCAGATTCTATGTAATCACTTTCATCATAATTATCATTGAAATACTTAAAAAAAATAATACATTTTCCACTTGACTAAAAGTAGGTATATGTGTATTAACGACTGGTTTTATTAAACTGATCAAAAAATTCATTCGAAGCTTTAGTTTTGTACAAAACGTTATTCAAATACTCTTCTTTATTTTTCTGTTCGTTAGCTAGAACTAAGTTGAAGTCCTTTATTCCATCTTCCAAGTTTCTAAAAGTATATAAATAAAATGTATTATTTACAATTTAAAGCGTTCAATCAATTAATGTTGTATAATATAATTATTTAGATAGGTATTCAAAAAATCATCAAAATAATCTGTAAGCCATTACAAGTTAAAACTTGTAGGTAATGAAATATTAGGACATTAGGTATCAAATTTTCTAAAATCCATAATTTGTCCCACTATTAAGGGAAAAAAATATAAATAAAACCAGTTTTCTTTATTTCCCCATACACTATTATGTCTAAGATATTTAAAAAGGCAGGTAAGTGGATGTCGCTCAGCTGTACAGTAGGTTACAAGTTGGTCATTCACTGTCGAGTTCATCACTATAGAACAATACTGCCACAATTAAAAAAGTTTAGTTTTGAGAAAAAGCTATTTAAAGATAAATGCCTACGGCCTGTTTGTAAATGTTATGGTGCACTATAATGGCAGGGCAACAATACGCAACAAATTTCTAAGTACACCTTGACGCCTACTAATGACACTCCTGTTAAACCATATGAATATTACAAAGTGAAACAATTTTTGAAAAAAAATGTTTGAAAGAAGTTTTATAGATCATAGATGTTATAAAATATAATAAGTACCTACTTACAATATTAATACATTTTGAGCTCCGAAGTTGTAGGAGTTGCATATTAATCTATATATTTATATGTTCTAGATTTTTAGCAGATCAAGCTAGAAATCCAAACTATACAATGAGTAGTTTAAAATTTAAATACAAAAAAAAATCAAATGCAAATTTTGAATATTTCGTAAATTTTAGGAGAAAAGTTCATATTGCTTGATTTTCATACCGACGCATATTATGCATACCTAATATTTCCTAAAAAATTAATAGTTTTTCTTTCTTACCCTTCTTTTTTAGCATATATTTCTTTTTTAGCTCCTCTAACTTCTGAGCCCTAAACTACATGTATTATATATGTAGAATGTACACTGGTGTCCAGAGAAAAAACGCCGTAAATCGGAAAATTAAAGAGATCTCGATCATGATGATTTAAATATAATAGTTAGTATTTAGGGTTTAATGTAAAACTTACCGCATATCGTTTCATTGGATACGTTTGTTTTACCGAGTTTTGACTGATACTGTGAAGTAAAATAATATTTGTATTAGTAAACATAAATATATTATATTATAATATTATATAACTTCAGTGTTGGGTAAATTACTTTTAAAAAGTAACCAAGTAACTTTACTCATTACTTAGAGATAAATATAAAGTTTACTTTACTCGTTACTCAAATACAATTGTAATGAAATTACTTTACCTTTTTAATAGAAATGTAGCTACGGCCTTTGTTATACTTTAACATCACAAATAAAAATAAAAAAAAACTATTATTTTTTAATTTCCAAATAATTTAATGCCATTCTACAAGCAATATAACTAGAAAGAAAACTATAAAGAAAACTAAAAAGGTAAATGTATTTTAGTAATAATTTGAAAAGATGTACAAAAAACAATGATGGCATAAAAATCAACATCGAAAAAATATTATGGCCAAAATATTAGTTTTAACAATATATGAATGTATTGATTTTACATTATGTGTTTTTTATACATTTTATTTTTTGGCCCTTCAACAATAACTTTGAGATTGGTTTCTAATGTATCAAATTAAATTAAAAACAATAATGCAGCTTACGAAAGGACAATCGAGACTATCGAAATGAAATTTTAAATCCGTAAATTGATCCTTCCATAGTTGTATTTCTTCTTTATATTCAGTAATGTCTTGCCCGGTATAAATATACTTAACTTTTTGTTTTTCGATTTCTGCCTAAAATACAAATTGTTAGTATGTTATTTGAAATTTATTTTTAAAATCTTTTTTAGTTACAATATTTTTTCGTTGGCTTATTATTTCTGACTCCTGTTTTCGCACCAAAGACTGTACTTTTTTTAATTCTTTCACTTTATGGTGATAATTTCTTTTCAGTTCTTCAATTTCATCGGTAAACTTTGTGTTAGTCACCTATAAAAAAATTAATCATCCAGCTTTTAATATCTTAACACTTAACAAAATACTTAATATTTCAATTTTTCAATAAAAGAACGCACAATCTGTCCTCTTAGGCGCATGTTTTCCTTCTCTAAGACTTGTTCAATTAATGTTTTTCGACATTTTTGTTCAATATTATTAAATTTTTTTTCGGCATCTTTAACATACTTATAATTTTCCTCCTTTTAACCAGTACACACAATTATAAGTATACTTAATTATTTATCTTTCAATATATTAGTATACTAATAAATAATAATAGGTTTGTGCAATAAAATATTATCATCTCACCCGGCATTGTTTGATATTAGTACCTTTTATTTTATCATCCAAAATAAGTCCATTAATAGTTATATCTTTGACTTTTAACTGGTCGTTAAGGGATTCTATTTGAGACTTGTACTGTGAAATATCAATCTGAAATCATGTATTTTATTTTATATTCTATGCTGTATCATACCTATTAAATCGTATAAAAATCACTTTAAGATTTTCAACTGTAGATTTTGTCTCTTCTTTTTCTAATTTTATCTTATCTGTATCCTTGATATTTTTCAATTTTCTATCTTCAAAATCTTTTATTTTTTGTGAAAATGTTGTGTTATTATTTAGAATAGTTATGTCTTTCTGTTGCATCAAATTATGTGTATACATTTATGAATAATTTCATACAGGGTCGAGAAAAAAACACGTTCTAAAAGGATGACCCGATTCCTAAAACGAGTTATCTTTGTAGGAATGAAGCTGGAACTGTTTCCTTCATAAAATATAAAAAAAAAATGAATATGAACGAATTTTATTTAGGAACGTGAACAAAAATCAGTTTCTTTTGTAAATTTTGGGGCAAAACACATTTTCAAAATAATTAGAAAATATAAAGCATACTTATTTTTGTTGGATAAACATGCTTAAAACAGTAATTTTTCCTCTTAAATCAGTTAATCCAAGATAATGATTTGGGAATGTCCGTTTAAATATTCTTTCTCTGATGTCATATTTCTTTTTTATAATAAAAGTGTCTTTATAATCTTTATAATAATTTAACATTAAAATTCTTTTTTTTTCAAATCATTAGCACCTGATGTTTTACCAGTTTCAATTAATGAGGTATTGAGTACATGTGAAGATCAATTCAAAAGTCCGATAGATAATGGAGCTGCTGAACAGTCGTCAGAAGAAAAACAAAACAATGGTGCTAGGTACTGTGTAAAAAATTCTTACTAAAATACATTTTAACTTGTAATTTAAATCCAACATTGAAATCAAATATTGAAAAAATGAATTACCTTTCAGACAATACAGACTATACTTCCATTAGAACTGAAGATTTTACAAGAGATGTACACGGACTTATATTGTCAGATTCTTTTGTAAATTTTGAGGAAATAAACATTTTCAAACCCAAAAAGGTAAAACAGAATATCATTAATATTAATCTATCAACATTAATAATTTGTGTAAATGGCCCAAATATATAATAAGTACTAGATAAAATATAACGTTTTTTTTTATACTTCTGTAAAACTATTTTTAATAACTATTATCCTTAGTACAAACATTTTAATAACTAAGAAACTACCCGTTTGAATTTTGAATTATGTTCATCAAAATTTTCAAAACAATTATATACTAGTTACTAGTACTAGTAGTACACACTACATAGTAATTAAGCAACTATATTGTGCAGTGGCTTATTTAGGAATTCTACAAGGGGGGATGAAATATATAATAATAGATACACCCATAAATACGTACACAATATACATTTTTAAAATCCCCTAACTTGTTGAGGTTTTGTGGGATCAAGGCGAAATGAGAATTTACACAAATTTTACCTAATAGCATATACCAATACACATTTTTTACAAAAAAAAAATAAAATCTTTATCCCGGGTTACACCAGGTGGGACAGCTAGGTAGGTAAATATTATTATAAAATTAATAATAAACTATTTTGATCATTACTCATTAGTAATTTGAATTTATTCCTAATTGTACGAAGGTGAGATACCTTAAGTTCTGCTCTTTGACTAGCTTGTTCATCGTATATCGCTTGTTTAATGACCGGCGTTAATCCTTTGTAGAGCGACGTCGATATTTTTCCGGGCCCTAAAGCACTGTTGAACCCGAGTTCGGGATTTTCCGTCAAAAAGTCTCTTGTGATCGCGTTGTACACTTCTGCCATTTTGTCTTCGTTGCTCTCGGCTTCCATAATACTTTTGTTCATTTTTTGCTCAGACTCCTAAATTTGAACAAAATATAGTCGATATTTGTGTTCATTGTTCATTGTCACAATTTACAGCATTCAATCAATTAATGTTGTATAATATAATTATTTAGATATTTAATTCAAAAAATCATCAAAATAATCTGTAAATCATTACAAGTTAAAACTTGTAGGTAATGAAATATTAGGACATTAGGTATCAAATTTTCTAAAATCCATAATTTGTCCCACTATAGAGGGAAAAAAATATAAATAAAACCAGTTTTCTTTATTTCCCCATACACTATTATGTCTAAGATATTGAAAGATTATATGTACTTCAATTATCAACAAAGTATCTATTAATAGAAAATTATTTACCTGTAATATTTGTACAATATAATTTATAAGTAATATTATTATACATGCTTTGGTACTAAACCGTTATGTATTTTTGTCTTTTCGGTCTCTATTCAAGTCTATTCTCTATCTTAGGTTCTTCAAATTTGATTTCGGGAAACATTGTTAGATCTTCATCTTTACTGAATCCGTATTTTTCCCTTAGTCTAGATTCCAATTTATTAATTTCAATGCACAAATCATTACATTCGACTGACTGAGTCTTCATTAATTGTATATATTCTTCTCTTTTATCAAAAATAATTTTCTTTATTTCATTTTCGGATTTGAATTTTTTAATATCTTCACAACTCTTCATATTACTTATAGCAGATGTTCTATAATATTTCGTAATAACACTCACATTTTTTATTAAAAAACTGTAGCTTTTGTCTTTTCATTCTCTAATTTTATCTTGTCTGCATCCTCGATATTTTACAATTTTTTTTTTTTAAATCTTTTATTTCTTGTGACAATTGTTTGTTATTTACCTAAACGGATAAACATTTTTTTTATTTTTTCTTATCATTGATATTAAATTATCGTGTGTTCTGTTACATTACCGTCAAAGTAAAAATTTCACTTATAGAATATTTTAGTTGTTCGTTAACTTCTTTACGTTTTGATGTATGATTGGTTATTTCTATTGTTAGTTTTTTGTTCCCCGATGTTAATTCTTTGATTTCCTTCTTCAATTCTACGATTTTTGATCTATAATGGGGTAGTTGTGCAGTATTTGTCTTAACTTAAAAAGAACCGTACACATTTATTACTAACTGTTTATAGATAACAATGATAACAAACATATTATTAAGCAATTCCTTAGCAATTTCATGGCAATGCTTGTGCTTGGAATCAACACATTTGTCTGTATTATAATTCAATTTAACTTACTTTACATAAAGTTTCTGATCTTAATTTATCCTCGTCCATTGTTCTTAAATCATTTTCTAAATATTAATTCATATTTTTGAGCTCCTTATTTGCATAGATCAATTCATTATATTTTTTTTCAACACTTCCTAACTTCTTCTCGAGTACTCTGGAGTCTGGAGGGATAGTACGATTCGGACCTGTACAATTATAAATATGATATATTATGTAGATACATTATTGGATATTATGTAGATACATTATTGGTATAGTAGTATTATTTATACTAACATAAGCACCTAACATCTAAACACAACCTAAACTCTCCCATGATATAAATGCTTTTAAAATAAATTGCCCGGATACAAGGCCGGTGGGTGGGTGCAAAGGTGGCGCACTCCTCTCACCAAATACCTAAAAATGTGTTTGTATTATGTATAATATGTATACAATATATTGGATACATTTTTTGTCTTTTATATATTCCTGGTTCCTAACATACTTTTTATTGTTTTAAGCTTTTGCGTATTATGTTAAAATGTAGGCACCTCAGTTGTAATAAGCATAAAGATATATAAATATAATATTATAAAATGTTATAGCATAATTTCAACCGGTCCGCAACAGGTGTGCAAGCCTATAGTGTTTGGATAGAATGCGCTTGTGATCGAGAGTTCATTGTTTACGTTCATATTTGGTCACTCATTTATTATAGAGTAGGTACCTACGTATAAACGAAATTCGTACGTATTACATGTCGTTCAAATTAAATTCATTTTTAATTTCTTTTATCTAGCGAATCGTATATATTATTAATTTGTATCTACATACCATTAAAAATTTGAAAAAATGATCTGTAAATTGTAATTCAATTTTAAATAAATAATTAAACGAACAACCCAATGAATGCATTCATATTTTTCAATAAATGTGAACAACGTTTCTTTGAATATGTAATGAATGTGAAAGTAAAAGAGTTCAGTTATGAAGGAAACTATCCAGTGTTAAAACACTGATTATATATTAGTACGTATATAGCTGTGAAAAGTACTTACTCATCCATCCAAATAGGTGTTAAAATACGTTCAAATCAACGTATTTATCATTATCGGAAATTTCAGACTCCATAATTATTTGATATTTGATATAAAATAAAACTTATTTAAACCAAATAAAATATTTTCATCCAAAATTAGTTTAGTAAATCATACAGGTAAACGTCTGTTAAAATCAACAAGTCTATATAATAATTGTTTCTAGGAAAAACGTGTATAGGTACATACAAACTACATATGGTATAAAAAATAAATAAAATATAAATATTATAATCAACATCACAATATTCAATTTCGTATAAAATTCGAACTTTGAACACTAATAAAAATGTAGGTATATGACCTTCCGTTAAACTCTTGTTTTTTGTCGAAGGTAGAAAAACTGCCAAAAACTTATGAGGAATCTTAAATTACATTTTCAAGATTTTGACCAAGCGACAAATTATTTAACGACATTAATAGAAAAAAAAAATTAGAAAATAGACAACTAGAAAATAATAATATTCTGTTGCAGTGTTGTAGAAAATCGAAATAGAATTGTTTTCCGATTTTTGACCAAACATATGAACAATTCACGAAAAAAGCAGGCTCCTTCCGGCTTTCACAGCTGCTTAACTTTGTAGGTATAATATCATTAATTATAAAAAAATACTCTAGATGCCCACTGCAGTACAAAGCACGTTGCTCGCTGAATGGCGAGTAATGCTACGGGGAGCTCCGCGCGATATTTAGTTATGACGTGTTCTGCAATAATCGCTAGTACAGTTCATAGGAGGAGGGATTAGTCTTGAATTTTTCACTGTAGAGACAGACGTACATATTGACATATCTATTGGTTTCAATTCATTGTGTACCAATTCCGTCAACAGATAAGTCGGGAGATTCAAAATCATTTCTGTTTCAACAGATAATACATAATATGGCTTGTACACAGCCTAACCTACCGGAGAAAAGGCACCCAGCAAGCAGTTGGCCACCAAAGCTGCACGTAAGAGTGCACCCGCCACCATTGGAGTGAAAAAGCCGCATCATTACCATCTAGGAACTGTTGCCTTACGTGAGATCCGTAGTGACCAAAAGAGCACGGACCTGTTGATCCGCAAACTGCCGTTCCAACGTCAGGTACTCGGGATCGCCCAGGACTTCAATACCGATTTGCGTTTCCAGAGCTCCGCTTTCATGACTACTGCAGGAAGTCAGCGAGGCCTACTTGGTTGGTCTCTTTGAAGACACCAACCTATGTGCCATTCATGCCCAATAAACAAATCTAAAAATGCCTTACATAATTACCTTTTAGTCATTATTAAATGGTTTTGATATCATTTTAACTTTGCGTTTGTTTTTCTGTAAAATCAGGCCACAATATTGAACTCCAGAATTCAACGACAACCTCTACTGACAACGATTCAAAACATGTTTTATTGTAATTTTAATTTTGCATTGTTCGTAATTTTGACGTAGTCCTGATTTCGGCTATTCAACGTTGATTCTATTATACTTATAAGCAGGGCTAGGATTTGTATGCAATAAAAAATTGTAAAATATGCATTTTATTTACCTAAATATGCAAAAATATGCATTTTAATTTTTATAAGATAAACACAAAAATATAGTTACAAAAAAAAATATTTATTTATTGAAATACAGGTTGGCTGTAAATAAAAATCACAATAATTTTACACAATACTTATAAACGGTGATGGGCGCGGACAGCTGAACGGTCTGTACTACACTACTACGTGGGATTATGTGTAATACACTATAATACAGGACAAATTATATCTTATCTTAGATTTTATATTGACCGACAAACTTTTATTAATTGTGTTTATCTTTTTCCGTCAAACTATTTAATCTTTAATCGCATACCTTTTGTACCATAGGATTGTATTTATAAAAATAAAATTAGTGTTTGACAAAAAAAACCAAGTTTTATACTTTAATCAGCAGAGCTAGAATTAAATACGAAATATTAATTACAAAATAAACTATAAAAAATGCATTTTTTGCATTTTTATAATCAAAATATGCAATATTATTCATTTTATTCGATATATGCATTAATATGCATTTTATCCAAAATATACACCACCATTTATCTCATCATGAGGTGATTCGTGGACATTACTGACAAAATCAATAATTAGAAGTCACAAAAAAAACATGCTGTTGCATACAAATCCTAGCCCTGCTTATAAGTTATACTTTTACATTATACATTGTATGTCGTGGGTCACTATGATTATGGATCTAATATAGTTTTATTATTTCAAAATATTATAATTTTATTTGTCATTTAATTACATACTTCCGATTATTAACGTAATGAGATACTTTTTACGTTTTGGTAAGTAAGCAATTACACAATAATAGGTATGCAGGATGACATGCAAAGAATCAGAGATGTTAATCAATTATTTTTTGTTACACAAGGACAAATTAATATTGTTTTATATTATTTCATTAATTTTAACATTAATATTTTCAATATACTTAGCAGGGATCGTATAATTAATATAGCATCATTGATTATAAAATGTACAGTCTCAAAAATATCATAACTTACTTAAAAATAATAATATCATTAAAAGTCTATAATGGTGCCTATATAATAATCTTACCTTCAAATTTATAATAGGCCAATATTCACTCCAATATCAAAATTAACAGCACACTAAAGAAACTGGTGAGTGAAAATTTAGTACGTCGTCTGAGACAACACATGCAGGTTCGACGTCCTCTTAAGCTAATTGTTTGTTCTTCAAAATATGTACAACAAATACCAAAAGACAAAATCCGTGTAGCTGTGTTTGTAGCCAAAGGTGAATTGCCCAATGCCTATCATGGTCGAATTAGTTCACAAAGCGATATGTAGGTACACCAATGTCGATTTGTCTGTAAAATGAGGTAGCCTGCTCCTACACTAAAAATAATATATTGATAAAGCACAATATTTTGTGTTTCATAATTTTTTCACGAGCAAAGTCGGGTTATACAGCTAGTAGTTAGTACCTATCATAATATATAACGATATTAAAATTACAATTATTAAGAGAAAGATAATTAAGAAGTATAATAATCTCGTAATTACCCAACAAACAACAATGGTACTGACATGGATTAACACCGGACAACGTATAAGTTACTTTAAATTAGTAATTTTTTTTTTTCTTTTTTTTTTACTTAATTAGAATATTTACAAAATATGCTACAAGGCATAATAAGCAAATTTGATCATACATAAAATTTTTTTACAACCTGAACACATGAGGAGTGAGGCCATCCAGTGATAGAACCCAACGTTATTTTAATTATTTATTAATTATTAACTTAATTTAACTTAATATAAATTAAATTAAAATTAAATGATATGAATCATCAATTATTTAATAAATCACGACACCAATTTCTCTTTAGACGGCGTGTGGGATTACTAGGAAGTGAGTTGGAAGCAAGTTCAGCGATTAACAAGTTGACTGCCGTGAGTATCCTATCTGGTACTCACATGATTTGTCTCCCGGGCCACAGTATTTTTATAGAGCCATCCTCATACGCCATCCTCATACGCTATGAGTACCAATCCTGGTACTCACACGTCATTTGACACGTGATAACCGTTTGACCTTGATAACTAATAGTTTTTTTCGTGATTTCGTGACTGAGTACCATTATTGGTACTCAATAATCCAGAAAACCTAAAACCCTACGAGCCAAACCGAGTGAGTACCATATTTGGTACTCATGGCGTATGAGGATAGCTCTATAAAAATACCGTGGCAGTCAACTTGTTAAAGGGTTAGAGTGACATTGTAATTTAGAGTGAAATTTTTTATAATGTTTTGTGGCTAATTGATTTACTGTTTCTATTTTGAAGTCATTTTGGAGTGTGGAATTTGATACGTACCAAGGTGCGGAAGAGATAATTCGGAGAGTGATACATTGGAAAGCTTGGAGGGTACGTATTTGAGATGGTTTAGCGCATCCCCAGATTTGGATGGCATTAGCCCAGATAGGCCGTAATAAAGATTTGTAGATGATTATTTTTGTGTGGAAGGGTAATTTTGATTTCAGAATTGGGCGTAGTAAGTGGAGTCGACTATTGAGAATTCTTCTTTTTGACTTGATATGAGGACCCCAGGTCAATCTTTTGTCAATCAGGACGCCGAGGTATTTTACTTCTGAGGAGTATAAACTTAGAGTTAAGAAAAATATCTACTATACTATACTCTACTATACTATACTCTACTATACTCGTATCTCATATCTGTGTTTATCCATTTGTTTTTTTACGATATTTTCATTTTCAAACAAGAATGCGAGATGTGAACAATAATTATATTATAAATTGTATTATAATATTTTGCACATGTCACCTACTCGGTTACTCATAACTTATTCACTAATCTTCGCATATATTTTTAAGCTCCCTAATCCCTGCTAAATTATACAATATTATAAAGATAAGCATGTGTTACGTTTTTTTTTTTTTTACATCTGAGAATAATTTTAATATACGGTGTCAACTGAAATCGCATGTCACTATGGTCGTTTATGTTATCCAATTCTTAAACGAAAACTGACCTTAATAAAATAATATCTATTATCTATATCACAAATAAATAAATATAATGTAGATATATTACGCTGTATTTCTGCTAGTTAAGAGATAATAATAATATTAACGGCCATTTTCCAGATTATCACTTTTGTAAAAAAACTAATTCACGATAAGTGAATTCCGTAAGATGTTTTATAATTAATGATTCGCCGAGTACCATTATATTATTATTGTTGCTTCCACGTAAATTACATTACACTAAATTAACTTTTTTGAACCTTTCTATGTATAAAGATAAAGAAATTTAGTTTATAATGATTTATTAAGACTATAATATTATGGAAGAAAACTTTATTTAATTTGTTTACATAATTATAATATAGTATTACATATATTTTTTATACATATTTGGTTTTTTTCAAGGCGAGATTCTTATAAGTAGGGTGTGGATTAAATACATATTTGCATATCTTTTGGATTGCCTGACATGATGTTTTCCAAGATACAATTTCAGTGTGTTTCAAGTAAATACTATTTTAAGGAACTTTTTTAGTTTTCCGTTTTTAGATTTTATTATTTTACTATTTTCTGAGTATATAGGACAACATAAATCGCATTATAGTTATAGAACGACGACATGACGTATTCTGGCTTTAAAATAATACGTCTTGTATTTATTATAATAATGACTGGATGTCAATTTTATTAAATCGCATGGATAAATAAATTTTTTATAAAAAATAAATTATTTATATTTTGTTAAATAATAATTTATTAGTAATTATATTGTACTATCAAATAAAGGAGTTTTTGGGTCACAAATAGTTTTAAAGGGCATTTTTATATTTTTTAGGGCATACAAATCAATGTCCCATATTTAGCTTTAGCTATTTAAACTATGCATTATGTTAGTTTTATAGGCAATAACCTTCGTAGTGCATCTGTGGTTCATTTTCTTTAATTATTATACTATGATATACAACAGAAAATATTTAAGTAGGTACTTACTATTTGCTATTTAATTCTAACACATTAACATATGAAACTATTATACGAATCATGATGAATGTGGTCATCGGGTACCAATAAATTATTTTATTAACTATTGTCAATAGACAATTATATTATAATATAGATACCTAATTGTCTAAATTGTAATAAATATTATGTAATGTGAACCGTTTAATACAAATATTTATGACTAATCTAATTATTCCATTTGCTGTCAGAGTTGTTACAATATAAAATTGTACCTATTATAAGCCTATAAGTGCCTATATCATATTACATAATCTTAATGTCTAAAAGTCACGTACATTTTCATTGAAATAAGTTACAATTAATCCAGTTTAAATATTTATAGACCACTATGAATAATAATTTTTCTTTCAAATGAACAATGCACTCGGACTACGAATCCATTGAGAAATGTTTATTGACAAAATAAGCTGGAAGAATATTATTTTAATAAACATATAGTTCAATTTGAATATAAAAAAAAATCTGCAATTTTTAATAAAGTATTTTAATTTATCCTTTATTATTGTTAATTTAATACCAGCGTGAAATAATCATTTAACTTTATAATTATAGTAACTTATTGATTACTATTACACTGATACAACTGTTATTATACATAATATTATGATGATTGAAAGAAAGAATAAACTAATCTATAAATCTCATCATATAATATGCAAAAGCAGCATTGTTTATTTAATGATTTTAATAAACCAACATTTGAAAAAAATCCTTTTTTACAACCAAGCTTACTAAATTGATTTTATTTTTATAGGACTTACAAAAAATTATATATTTAATGCATTTTGTTTACCAACTAATTATAATATATGTACATATCGAATATGTAATACCTACCTAATCAATATATTTTGTTCAATTATATTTGTATTAAAAACTTTTTACTCAATTTTTATTAATGTCTCGAAACTTTTTATTTTATAGTTAATATTACACAATTGCAAATAAGTGCGACCTGCAATAAACTATAAAGGGTAGACATTGTAATTACCTTCCAGAATAAAATAAAAATTTTCATTAATTTATAGAGTATGATGAGAATACTGTCAAAGTCCAAACAGTACCTACCTTTTATCTAAACATTAGTAATACGCATCGTGCTACTTATTGTATTCTTGATATTACTAATCAATACTGACTGAGCTGTTTTGTGTGCATGTTTTTGTATTTCAATTTTTTCAATTACCCACCTATATAATATTAAGGTTAAGAAAAAAAAATATTTTTTAATTGGTCTAGGGCCCGCGGGCCCGGAAACTATGGCCATAAGCTATTGTAGCGGTTGATACGGTTGGTTATAGCAACAAGTGTATGTGTGGCAAGGTTTTTTGGACCCAGATGGACACGGATGGTATAATAAATATTTATGTTAGACTTAAATGCTGTCTCACTGAAATATAATATCATCTAGGCATGTATTATACGTTTATAAAAATTAAAAATATGTTTCAGTGATCAACACTTAAGAATATTATAAAAATACGACTAAACTATTATCACCGAACGTAACATATAAATTAAAGTTCATGCAAGATAACGATTTTTCAATAACGAGCATGGTCATTATAACATCGATGATTTTTTTTCAGTTTAACACGGTCACCACAAACGTATGGTCGACTCGGTTTTATTCCCAAGTAACGAGTTGAATAAAAAATATGTTGGTGATCCGTTGCAGTAAAAAATTTGGTAAGAAAATTATTACTTCTATGAAGTTTAAATAGGTTAATTATAATTAAATAGGTACAAATTTAGGTAAGTACGACGAATCGTACAATATAATATACTAATTATTATTATTGAGTTGTCCAAATGGACATGGGCGATGGACCAGTTGCGCCTATAAAAAACGTTGTATTTTAGGGTCAGTCAGTATACTAATTGAGCTGATTATATTTTAGGCCAGTATACCAATTGCGCTCCATATACTTTAAGTATATAAAATAATATAAAATAATATTATAACAGATTGTAACTATAATATTTGTGCGTATTAGATTTTATATATAATATATACCTATTATATTATTAAAGTTCATTTTCATTATATTCCAATAAAAATATTGTTATATAATATGCTATTGAATAAAATTAATATTACCCTGAAAATTAAAGAGTTGCGAGTTCAATATCGGTATAATCGATCCTGAAAATTACCTTGCTTTTGATCACTAGAATGAAAATATGGGATTTTGACCTCCCAACTAAATTCACTTTCCTTCGAACTGAAGTTGAAAATCGAAACATTATTTCGACTACTTATCGTGTAAACATGTTTACTGCAGACACAAAAAAAAATTAAAATGAATAAAACACATCATTGTAAAATTAATACATTCATCGCTCCGCTCAGGATAATAAAAAAAACATAAAATTAAAATTGGTTTTAGAAAGTGTCTTTCAACTGGCTTAAAATAACCAGGTAATATCAGACTTATGTGATTTTTATTTATGAAAAAGTTTAAGTGATATAATTTTAATTTTTGGAGCCATACAAAATTGTTTAGGTACCCTTTTATTGATAACTGCTATACCTACCTCCCTCAAGAGGACTTCACATCACTGTATTTTGGGCACAATACATGTTTCCGTGGAATAACTTAACGTAAATTACGGAAGCTAAATTAGGAATATAGATTCCTCGTACAGCAACCAAAAATGTATTTCATAGCATTCACAGATATACTTAGGTAGTGCAATAGCGTCGGATTTTTTTTCAATAGGGATCATTCGTATAAATCGAATAATTAGGCAATAAAAACCATTTTTCTATCGATTGAGTAAAGAATAATTTTAATGCTTTAACATCCAATCTTGTAAAAATGAGAAAATCCAACGTATAAAAAAATAATTATGACAATGAAGTTTTTGAATTAATTTTATAAGATAAACCTTGTTTTAAATGTTGAACCATCATATTGTATTCAAATATAAAATTGTATGAATATTTAACATTTTTGTGGTTTTGACTAAAATTGCCAAAATTTGAACTTCAAACGCTTTAATCTCCAAAACGTGATCCATCCAAAAAATGCCGATTTTTTTTCCTTTATTTAAAATTCACAATCTGTACAAACCAACACAGTAGGTTTTATTATGATAATAGGGTTACTTATGCCATGTTGTGCATGGGTTACAGGCTAACGAGTGAGTTCCTACTCACAAGTTGTTTTGCTTCCCATTATACCTAGTGACATTGTACTATAGTTAGGTTTGTTTTGTTGTTGTTATAGTTGTTACATGATGTTAAATATTTTATTATTTAAGAGACTCGAGTCAAAAGATATAAATTAGGGGGTTAGTTAATAATTGGGGATTTTCATTCCTGACGTCGAATTAAAAATATTATTCATCGACTTGTCATGATTTTTGGTGCTTGGATCATGATGCGTAATATAGGTAAACAAAGTCGGTCCCGGATGTCAATGCGACCGATCGTCTTATTAATCTGACCGTATAACAAGTATTCGCCGCAGTGGCGTAGCAAGGGTATGGCGAACTGTGCCTACGCCAGGGGCGCGAATTATGAAGGCTCGCAAATTTGTGCTTTTAAATTGGTACTTATTTTTATTCTACCTTCAAAACGACATTTCTTTATTACCTATACGGCTATACATTTTGAAATGTGTATGATTTTGTTTATCTTGTTTATCTTTAAATTCGTGTTTCGTGTGTGTGTTTGTGAACACTGAACATCGAGCTTATCGTTATCGGATCGCCCGTGGCCCGTCTATAAAGTATATTATTATATTATTTGTCGTCTATATATCAATAATCTTATTATAAATATATTAAAAATAAATATAAATTATAAATATACTAATATTATATTAAAAATTACTTAAGATCAACTATTGGACAAGAGAGACTAACAAGCATGGCAATTTTATCCATAGAACATGAATTGGCTAAACAAATTTCATATGACGAAATCATCAATGAATTCTCTAGCCTTAAAGCAAGAAAAGAAAATTTTTAAAGTTTGAAATTTACCCATATTAATTATTACTGAAAATGGATAAAGTAGATCAACAAATTAATATTATTATAAATTTAAAATTTTTCTGAACTTATATAACTAATAATTAAATATAACCATTACTAAATATATAGAAATTAGTATTAGTACTAATAGAAGTAATTGTATTTATCTTATTAAAAATAATTACAAAATAAAATATGGAAAACTGGATTAATGTAGTATAAAGCACAGATATACTATAAATAAATGTGCGATTTTGTAAAATGGTTCATTGTACGAATAGGTAATAGCTTAAAGTAATCTAAATATTTGCAAATTATAAAATTTACAATTTTTTAAGTCCTCGCAAGAATGTTTTTGAAATACAATTAAATACAATTACTTTGTCCCCCTTTTTTTGTCAATAATAATTAAAAACTAAATATAACGATTCAACCCATGATAATATCGTATTAGATAGGTAATTAGTGATGGTGAACAATTTGGTAACGATCTGTGTAGGTACTTACTTAATGCAATTTTTAATGAAAAATTAATATTTTAGTTATTTATTTTGATTGCGTTCCCACTAGTTGCGTTTTATTTTAATTATTGTTTTTAATTACTTATTATAGAAAGTCAGTGTCAGATGCTGTCTAACGAGATACGTCCCTTGACTAATATATATTGTTTCATAGATAGGTATAGGTTACTATGTTATTTAATATATTCGAATTATCAAATTGTTATAATACACCTATATCTGTGTAAGAAAATTTTTTTTTATTGTTATTATGGCTTTTTAGAAAAACATATAAATAAAAAAATTGATTATAAATTTTTTATAATGTTTTAATTGGGTATTTAATTTAATTTTTTTTTTTTTTTTTTTTTAATTGATCTTCAAAGTGCGGCAACTTTTTAATTTTATTGTATCTTACATAAAACACGTCATGTTTATCACACAATTTTTTTTTATATACTTTAAGAGTATTAAATCAATAAATATTACAAAAATTTATGTATCAACAATCCATATAATATGTTAATTTAAAATGTTCTAATGATATTGACGTATTGCCTAAATTATTCTAAAAATAATCTGATTTACAAAATATTCTAACATTTATTTCAACAGAGTCTTGTGGTTATTATATTATAAACATATATGATTTGATAGAATATTATTAGTTTTATAGTGAATACTCAATAATAAGCACCTTGTATAGATTTTGTTTATAATCAATATTTGAAACTAAAAGAAAAAGTTGTGTAAAAAACATTCATCAATTTGTTAAAGTGTTTATTCATAAGAAACCTATTGGTAAGTACTAAGTAGGTACCTACCTATTCACAGAAAAATTCCAAAAATTATACATTAAAATGTTCAAATATAAAATAAAATTGAATATCTTGCACCAATATTTTTTTCCGAATTTAGTATAGTTTGATAATAGTTTAATGCCATATATGTAAAGATCCTAATTAATTTTAAAAATGAATAAACATTACTCTAAAAAAAAGTAAGTATGTTATATCTTTAGATCTTCTTAGGATTCGTTTGGAAAAAAAAAAAAACCTAATCCAAATTTTTGTTGATATTATACTAGGTAAACAAAAATATCAAATAAGTATAGTACTGTATTTGGTCAAAAAAAGTCCAATTTATGTTGGAATTACATTCTTCAAAAAATGTATTATTAATTTAAGTCATAACAAAAAATAATAATTTAATTATTATACTCACCTTTTTTATCTTAATAATATTGTATTATAAACTTAAGCATTTTACATAGGTATTTAATTATCTACATCTTATTATTAGTTAGGTATTCAATATCATATTTTATTTTGTTATTTTTTGATAACTGATAATGTATTTTAATTGGTTATTAATTATATTTTCTCTAGACACGAGCTCCCCATGCCCATTTACAAACTATGCTTGTTGGGAAGGTGTTTAATGTTAATTTTGATTCAATCTTAATATGTTGAATGTTGATATATTAACAAATAAATAAATAATAGAATTTATCAGCTATTAATTACGTTATAGTTAATATTTAATGTTTATCGATATTATTTGGTTGTACCTTTATACTACTCACACAATAGTAGATGCTGAATACATAACAATAGTCTAGCTACCCGGCCAACTCTTAGGATCACTTGAATAGTATACGTGTATTAGAAATGTACCTAAAGCTACTTGTATTATAGTAGGTAATAAAGTTTAGTTACCTATCGGTTACCTTTGACAGGTGACACATGGCGGTCGTACGATCTTTCCTATATTATATTCTAATGTTAATGTTATTTTTTATAATTTATTTTATTGAGGCCGTATTTGTGAACCATTTTAACCTTCTTTTCAATGATAACATTCTTTGACAAACAAGACTATATATACTAATATAATATTGTTGCGATTCTTAGACTTTGACTCTTTGCTATTAGCTAGAAAGTTATGTTTGTACTCGTTATATCAGCGGTAGCAGTTAATACATAATATAATGCTTTACCGAACACACACTATATAGATGCAATCTACAACTATAAAAGTCAAAGAAGAATAATGATACATTTGTACCAATATAATATAAATCGTAGGTAGGTATTCATATTTTCACGTTTGAACATAATGTATTAATTTTGATACTTTTCGTCAAATACAAAGTATAAAGTAGGTATGTTTATTATACTTAATAGATACACAATTTAAAATCTTATTAAAATGTAGAGTAATGTAATGAGAAAATCATAAACCATTTACCCAAATGTTAAAATAAGCAAAATTGTTTTCTTAATTGTTATGTTCTAACAAACTTTGAATGTAGTTTAACATTATGTAACATGCCGTTATGCGTCATTTGAGAGAAAAAAAATGTTTTGACAAAATTTCGTACTGCTTGAAGTTAGCAGTGCAAAAGTAAAAATATTCTAGCGTCAAAATTAAAATCTAACAAACTTTGAAAGTTGTTTAACAATGTCTAACAAGTAACAACTCACTAACAAATTTCTTAGACTGTTTTAAAAGTTGACTGTTATCATTGCACTGCTAAGTTCACAAGGGTCCATACATTTTTAGTGACATCTGAAATAATTTGTACCTGAACGTGCTTTGAAATGTGTTCCTAATCGTTTTCAGAATTTCCATGTAAAAATATAGTTTTGTGCCGAACGTGTTACGACCATTATTTAACTTTTAGTTTGTTTGACATTTTTTTTTTTTTTTTTTTAACACCCTGGGGCTTAAACATTTAAACGATAAATAGATAATAAATATGATCAACAATTATATATATTTTACATACTAGATACAAATCATATATATTTGTACACGTTGATTTAGTCACTCCCGATGAAGTGGCTCCTGCCTTAATCTAAAATCTCAAACTAAGTCGGTTAAGAAGTCTGATTTCCTTGGAGTTATCTAATATTTGGATGGCCAATGGATTGATATATTGATCTAGACTCGTCTCATGTTTGAGAGCAAACCTTTGGGTTTCGTCCGATATTGTTGACAGCATCCTATCACGGTTAATTGTGTAACCGGTCGAACGGGTAATATGCAATGATGGTGTGAAAGGCGAAATTTTGATAGCGTTATATTACATCGATGTTAGACTTACTGGCACAACCCCACAGTTTAATGCCATAAATCTAGATATGTTATATAACTGTTACACACTATTTTCAAGTCCGTCCAATCTCTCATTTAATTTTGTTAATGCTGTCATAACGTCAAATATCGACGTTACATTTTTTTTTTATTGTATATGGGTTAATTTGTGAAGAGTGAGGAGTATTATTGGTGTTACGAAATTGATTCTCAAGAAATAATTAATATATTTTTAACATAGAGTTCATTTCACGGTAATATATTATTATTTTTAAATTTAAAATTAATCAGTGATTTTATCACATGTTTGTGTTGTACTCAATATAATATGCCCTATTTAAAGTTTAAGAAGTAATACAACAAGTACTGGCAGAGTACAGTACAGTACAGAGTATGAGAGTAACAACATGATAATATAAATATAATAAAATGTCATCCAGAAACAGACAAGAACACTTTACCATCACAATAGTAGTTGATATTAGAGCTTCAGCAAGCGACGTGGTAGTGTCGGAACCTCTTTTGCTTTTTGCACCTGTTCCCAAACTGATGATTTTTATCGGTGGAGTAAAATTACGTTGAACATTCCACGGATGCACTGCAGAGTTACAGGGTCCACAACAACTGAAGCATTTCTGGAGGTCCGTTCCCATATACCTCGTACAGCGTGTAAAACTTCTGTATGCCTTTGTCCAGTATATCCAGTATCGATGTCTTGGGGATCACGTACAATCGGGTTTTAAGAAAATGCATTTGACCTGAAAAATTATTTGTGCCGAAACCAGATCTGTCGTTTTGGGCGTGACTGATTTGAAAACATCCTCACAGTAGGTATATCATAGTACATAATATAAATATTATATTATCCAATTAAATGGTTTATCGATAACACTATCGATACCTTATTGTATCAGAACCAAACTACCAAAGGCATGCTGGGGCGGAAATATCCTACCACCAATACCTTACTATATTACCTAGGTACCTACATTTTCTAGACCCATATAATATATTATTCAGACGCTGAAACAACTCACATACTGACTATGAAATATAGTAAATAATAAATATTAAGCTTAGGACGACGCGAGTTGTAGTACCTGTGCGATGGCGGAAGTTACGCATCAAACACACGAAAAAATTAAATTTAAAAAAATAAATAAATTCTACGGACATGGCTCGGTAAAAATATGTCAAAACTACACTGGCTTCATTAACGTGAACCAGAGCGGTTTGTAAATATCGCCACCCAGCACATAATAACACGTAGGTATATATATAATATATATATATATATATATATTAGGAAGGTACCTCTATATAACACGCTTCGCGCTTCGAGTGTTAAAATTTGAAAAATTTTTTGTGTCGGTTCCGAGCGATGGAAATATTATGAATTTGCGCTTTGTTACTTCATCGAATTAGTTTACATTATGGTGTACACGTGCATTGCGGCTGTGTGCAGGTAGTGCTTTTCAGAAATATTCACCACAACACAGCGACAACCGATATACATACTAGGTATGACATACGTAACATTATGTATATATTATATTATGCAGTGCGTTTATTACATGCAAGTGTCAAATGTGGCAAGTTATACGTCACGATCGAGATAATATACATATACGAATAAATTGTGTATAACTCGCGTGTACGGTTCTCGGTCTAGCGCAGTGAGTGTGTGCAGCATTAAAAGCATTGAAAACAAACCCGAGCCATTCAAGTGCTAATGTCCCGAGGGTAATAAAAATGCCGTTTTTGTGTTCCGCCGCCACCGCCGACCGTTTCCATAAAAGTTCATCAAATCTCAAACGAATCAGTTTCTATTAGCGAGCATTACGAAAATCGAATTTACTATAGCAATCGTAAAAATAAAAAATAAATAAAAAATAAAAATATAAAAACAAAAATAAACTTTATCTATAAATGCGGTGGCCATTAAAGTTTTATAATATTCTGAAAGTTTTCGTCTGCGCTGCGTCTAACGCGCCGAGTCCGTTAACGCTAGGCGGTTACGAATCTACGCAGGACAATGCGACAGTTATTTTTTATGCCCCAGCGCCGTAACAAAAGTGCTGCGATATTACCAACGTATATCTATGGCTGTTATTTTTATGAGCCTGTTAGTTGAACGGTCCACACCTTACACCGTATTATCGTGTCGTGTATTATAAACACCTCTATAGATTCGAGATCTGAAAACACCGTGTGCGTTAACGTAGACGGTGCATCAGCGCTTTCGAATAATACCTATAGGAGAGATTAAAAAAAAAATGAAAAAAATAATAATAATACAAAAACCAGAATGTAATTACCGTCGACCGGCTGGTATATTTTTTTGTTTTACATGTTTTGAGCAAACCGACGAGGGATAGGTAAACCAAAACACTCTAATATATGAATTCCTTGTCAGAATTTTTTCGTCTTAAATAAAGTATATTGTTATTAGCAATTATTGATTTAGTATACGGTGTGATTATACTAGTCGTGCACCAATCACATTTTTTAACCATGCTCGCCCAAATGTTTTCATTTAATAACTCACGTTTTATTCTAATTCTGATTTTTGACATTTTTAAATCAACTCAAAGACCATATGTTTTAATTCTTAGACTTCTCGTACTACTTGAGCCTTAATGAGAGTCCTGTGGCGATACGAACCTCTGTTGTTTAAATGAGAACCCCGTTTCTCGAGTATTTGCAAAAATGGCCATTAAGTATTATTTAAAAATTAAAAAATTCAGATTTCAAATAACTGCATTATTGAAGAAAAATTTTTGATTTATACTTCCTTCCGACACGTGATAATAATTTAGTCGATGCGTGTGGTGGGCAAAGTTTCCTAAGTAAACAAATGAAAACGAAACGCTTTAGACCATAGCCGTAATAAACTTAAAGTTAACAACTCTGATATTGCGTGCGAAATAAAATTGTTGCATTTTATAACTGAATGAATTAAGAAGTAGGTAGGTGATATACGTCTATAGGCACGCTACAAATATAAATACTATGCATGGGTATAATAATAATATAATGGTATATTATACTATCGTGTTTTCGAAGAAATTGTTCAATATCGGGGCTTTTGTGACACTTTTTGTTTTTAATGGTTTTTACGGATTCGAAATTTTAATGTCCGAGGTACCTAAGAGCTTTTCGCAAAACACATTATCAAATAAATAGGTGGATCAAAGAGCAATCAATGTTTGGCCGAGGACTGCTACAATTTCATAACTATCTGTGCTGTAACCAGGGGGGGACATAGGGATTTGGGAAAAAATCCCCCTTGATTTTTTTTTATAAACAATGGTTTCATAGAAAGTATAGATGAGTAAATGTGGAAAGATATGTATTCTAGTTATAGAAAAAGTAGAGAAAAAATGTTCTGACCATGGCACTGATACCTAACTAGGTGCAGTAGTACAAGAAGGGGTAGAGAATGAGGGGTTAGCCCTATCTGACTAAGATATAGCCCCCCTAATTTATCCCTTATTCGTTTGGATATAAGCTCCCTTTTGTGTTATTAATTTAAGTTGATAGTTATGTAAGTTGGACAGTGGGCCCCCTGAATTTTAACCCTATTATAGTAGTTGCGCTTATATATACTATACCTATATGATAGTGGTTATGGTGGTTAGCACCTATAAGTATAAAATATTATATTATTATAATCCTTGTGACTCGTCCTTCGCAGAGCACATTTATGAGATATGCTCTCGAACGACATCGGTATGTTCTTTAATGATTTCCCGTTAATAATATAAAATAAATTTGCTGCGAAGGTACTCGTACGTCACGTGCAGCTGAACAGGTGCCATATCGGTGCGATTTCAAAGACATAATAATAATATTTTACGGGTAAAACGCAATATTATATTATTATTGTTGTGGATGATCGTCGATTGAAATCGCACAACAAAACTAAATAATGTACGTAGGTTGATATATTAAACGACTGAGCCGAAAGGGAACGGTTTCCAAACATCCTGTCCTATCATATAATAAATAGGTACCTACGCATTACCGTGCAGCACGGTATTATAATACACACCGTTCGTTTAACGAATAAGCACCGTAAATTGACAGTCAACGAGTATAGCTGCTACTGATAATATAGTCGGTAGACGAATATAACTCAATTTATATAAGCGAATAATTCAATAACGCCGAAGCGGCGCCGCAGTTACGCTTGTAATCAGTATAACTGCCGTACATACACGAGCCGGTTATAATATGGCACGTACCAAATATATAATGCGAGTGCGTCGCTCGCACGTTATTATTATTATTATTATTATCAAATAATAATAATCAAACGAATTCAATCAACTCCCGGAGCGGTACATCATATATTATGACACGTCGACTTAGCGCCCCTTATCCGCTGCTAGTCAGCCAAAGTCTTGAAGTATAAATAATATTATATATTAGTGTTGGCCAACGATATCGATAATTCGATACGATATTGATATCGTAGGTTTTTTCTTAATAATTTTGATATCGATATCTAAAAATAATTATCGAAAATATCCAATATCGGTGTGATTAATCGGGGCTAAGAATTTTGCGGTTTTACGGATGATTAAACACTAAACTGAGTAAACAGTATAAAATAAAATAATATTTTATTATATCTGTAAAAGTAGATTAACGTAGATTAACGTAGATTATGATACGAGGCGATATTAATATGTTCCAAAGAAATAACTCACCACACCAAACAATTTAATCTAAATTCAGTACCGGTTGTTAACTCGCGGTGAGACGTCGTGTTTTTTTTCGTAATTATTCCTACGATGAAACAACTTGAAGAGTATAAAAATTTGAAAATCAAATTTCCCTACGATCAACATCCTTTAAATTGGTGGAAAGAAAACGAATCTAAATACTCACCTGTTTCATTACTAGCCAAAAACTACTTAAGTATAGTGGCCACTAGTGTTCCCTGTGAACGGTTATTTAGTGAAGCTGGAACAATCATTTCCAAGAAAATAAATAGATTATCTCCTGAGCGGCTCAATCAACTGTTATTTTTGATTTAATATTTCAAATCGAACCCAAGTTCTGAAACATTGATGGAAAAACTGCTCGAAGAAGAAATTTGTTGATTAAATACATTGGATACTTTTCAGTTTGTACAAAATAATATATAATTGTTAATTAATTTTCACTCATAATATATTAAAACAATATGTATTCTATACTTTTAATATACTTTCAATACACTCATAATAATATAATATGTATTCTATACTTTTAATGTTTTAATATGCTTCGATATCGATATTGGTATTTTTCCGATATCGCAATACGATATCGATATTGAAAATTATATCGTTGGCCATCACTATTATATATATGTATATAGGTACCCTCGGTAAGTATTGATCGTCTCCGTCGAAGAAGGACTTATGTCGCCAATGTGCGAGTACCTATTTGAGGGCAATCGGTGGTGTTCAATAACCTTATTATAATATGGACTAACGATCCATATTTTGGTTATTACCTATTTATATTTTGTGACCCACCTCAAGCCATAAGTACTACTGTTGGGTAGTTCCTTAAAATCAAGTTAACTCACGTTAAAAATCACATAAACACCGCTTATATGCCTATTGTAAATAACCTTACAGATTGTATATTTTCTAAATAAATGTTAAAAAAAAAAAAATATATTTTGTGACCCATTGGCCATTACTATATAACATCATAATATGTTTCAAAAGAGAAAAAAATGCTGATTGATAAATAGTATAGGTATTGGTACCTATTATAAATACATCTGACATTACATATAAAAACCGATCGATTTTTTTAATGAACGTAGTAAACCTAAAATTTAATATACTATTATTATTGTTATATTAGGTAATTGTATTTAATTTATACAACTGATAAACTACGATTGACTATTTGTGTTTTAAAAAAAACAAATACATATCGTGACACAAATTGAGTCACGACCCACTGGTTGAATACCACAGCAACGCGGACTGTTCTGAGGTTTATTAAATTTTTTCCGTATCGTATATTCACCACCACATTGATAAAAAAATTCCAGTATTACGGAAAGTAAGGTAGCGCCATCTCCCATTATAATATAGTAAATCCGGCACAAGTAATAACCTAATGATGTAGTACTGATGAAACAAAACTCGTCACAAAGATTGACATGGACATGCAATTTGTTTTAAAGCCGTGAAACCTAATTAGTACCTGTATTCGGAACAATAGGCTCTTCAGCGGTCGAAGTAAATTTAATATTGACAACATTGTATCGTTAAAACCTTAACGTAGTCGAAACCTTTATCGGAATAATGATTCTACTTACGGTATTATAGTTGACAAATAATTTAGTACAGACGTCGAAAATAAGTAATAACTATATTATATACCTACCTCACCTATTGCAGGTATTTCCCGATACGGATCCGGATAAGTACTACTATCACACAATACAAAATGTAAGTTGCTTTAAAAATAATAAAAAATATATATCAACTTTATACGTCTCCGGGAAACGCGGCACAAAGGATATAATATAAATCTAGAAGAATACGCATAAAATAATAATAATGTCAAGTAACTTCCATAATTGTCTTTTTCCACGCTTATCCAAAAGACTGTATTCCGAGGCTCATTGAATTGGTCCCTTGTGCCATAATGAATATCCTTACATATCTTTCTTTTTCTGTTTCGAATTAAATTTAATATAGTCTTCATCTCTTATTTATTTTTAGGATTTTCTTTTACTTTTATATATTATAAGCTTTACTTAATTAATTTTCCAATTGCAAAATGTAATGGGAAAACGAAAATTGTTTTAATGGTCTTTAATTTACTTGACAACGGGTTTAATATTTGTTTTACGACTTGGACAATTACCTGTCAATTATTTTCTATATTAAATTAGGTGTACAACTTACAGTAGGTAGGTACATTCGTTTTACCAACTATAGTGTTAAATATTTAATATAGTTTTTTTTTTTTATTCAATTATATTATGTACCTACTTTTTAGTTAAGTTTAGGTCTACATCATTATTATTTAATATACCTTATAAACATACTTAACAAAAGTGAATTTTTATTAATATCATTATTATTTATATTGACTTTAGTTTGGGATAAAACAAACTAAGTGGTATTGGTATTTTACTATAGGTATTTTTAATTTGATTATTCTGTAAAGGTCGATCTGTTAGAACTTAAATTTAGTTCGGTAGGTACTAGGTATAATTATTAATTTAGGTTAGCTTGTTAAATTCGAGTGATTATTATTTTGTTGCTTAACTTGTGGCGATACCGGGTTCTTATCACCACTTACAAGCGCCACCCATTACCAACGCGTGCTTTTATTTTGTATTCAAATTATTATGTTGTATTGTGTTGGTTTTTGTATTATTGTCTATAAGACCTATGTGTAACTTATGTTTAAGTTTTTTGTATAACGGCTCGAGCTACGACGGCTACGATGCCGTTGGCCGCAAAAAGCTCTTTTGTCGCACCGACGTTGAACGCAACGCACCTCGACCGAACCGACACTCTGAGTCCGCTGCTCCACACTACCTACGCTTTTTGTATCAAGTGGTTTCTTTCAATATTCGAGTAGGTTATGTTAGTACTTATGGGTTCGTGAATTAATGCGTAAGATCATTTTATTATTTAACTGTGTTAATTATTTATTGTAGTTTAATAAACCGTTACCGACGTTCTCGCGTCATACCCGAAATACTTCGTTTCGCTATTTAAACTCGTGTCTTCCATCTGACGAGAAGTCGGAGCTTATTGATATTGTGTAAGTGTAGTCGCATCTGGTCAACTTCGTAAGCCACGGGGCTTCCACACTTTCCAAAAACTGTTTAAATTGGTAGTATTTTAAGGATATTCTCAAAAATTATAAGAATTGTATAATTTTTATTTGGTTTACAGTTGAATTCACTGGACAGGCATAATATTATAAATAGTTATTTAAAAATGTATATTATGTACTTATATATGGAGGGTATATATAGTAGGTCTATACTTGTGATACAATAGTACTAAAAAATCATTGCTGATTAAAATTTAATTATTCTAAAATTTAAAATAAATTAATCATTTTGTATAATTTTTTGTGTTATACCGTGTGGGGGCACAGTGGTATCTCACTAAAAACTATTACCTTTATTTTTTTTTAAATCTTACAATGTTGTGAATTCAATGGTGTAGTGGAAGTTCATTTATTATTGAATAAAATAGTATAACTTTTAAAGTTTTAGTGTTAATGATATTATATTACCGAAGCTCTGAAATAGGTACACTTAATTACAGTTAATAACTGC
This sequence comes from Macrosiphum euphorbiae, assembly GCA_949089665.1. Classification (NCBI taxonomy): domain Eukaryota; kingdom Metazoa; phylum Arthropoda; class Insecta; order Hemiptera; family Aphididae; genus Macrosiphum; species Macrosiphum euphorbiae. The sequence goes on from CARXXK010001804.1 coordinate 43,317, forward strand.
TTTTAAATAAAAGTTCTTAGTATATTAATTTTTTTATACAGTATTTGGTTTATAAAAATAAAATAAAAAGCAAAAGTCAAATATAAAGGGTTAAAACTGGTATAAACAGAAACCGAAACCGTAATTTTGGGATTTTTGAGAAACGTAACCTAAACCCAAACTGATAAAATCATAAAGGTTCCAGTCCCTGCTTTAAATGCTTATAAAAGTATATTGTAACTAGGTATTATCGATACTTTTTAATTGGTGTATGAACAAGTTTTTACTACCTTGTATTAAAACTATGTATTTCATATTGTTTGATAAACTAAAACATTTTTATAGAAAAAAATTAAATTCAAAAATTCAAAACTTGTCTATAGTTAGCTCATTAAGATTCAAAATATTTTGAAAATTTCATATTGTATAGAAAACGTTCATATTATAAACATTTTGTAAATATTTTAGGATTTTAGGATATTCTTAAAAACTATAAGAATTGTATAATTTTTATTTGGCTTACAGTTGCCTTTACTAGACAGGCTTATTATTATTAAGAGCTCTTCAAATATTTATATTACTTATATTATTATTTAAAAAAAAATTTTAAGTAATTTAAAAAAATATAATAATATTTAAAATTATTTAGACCCTACATTATAATAACAAATAGATAAATAACTAAAAAAAATATATAATACACAAATGATATAGACATCGTAGTAAACAAATAACTATAAAGTAAACAATTTGGATAGATATCGTTTTTTCAGTAAACTTTTCAACAACAAAATATTTTAAGTCAATTTTGATAATATCCTATATTGTAGAATGCAGTTATATATTGCCCGAATTCAAAAATCTAATAGTTTGGAATGCATAACATAAATTTATTTAAAATGTAAATATGTTCTTAGTATTTTTTTTTATGTACTTTTACGTCGCATTTGTTCCAAAATACAGTATATTATCTTCTCTTTTTCAACGTTCTGCAATATTGTTGACAAAGTAAATACATTTATTATATTTTTAAAAGAATTTTCTATCTTCAACAATTACAAATTACGTTTTTAACTATAGTATGAATTATTAATAATTACTTGGTTAGTTAAAAAAAAATCTCAATCAAGCACAATTAAGAAAATAGACTGTAGAATTAATTTATTTTTTCTTGTATAACAGATTGGTGTTATAATATTTTTTAACAGAGGCAGCTAAGGTTGCAATATACATAGGTATGTAATTGTATTATGATACTATACCTAAGTAATGTTTTGTTTGATAATGAATAAAACATTTTCAATTTTAACACAGAATTACGTAATGAATGGAACATACTTAAATGATATATATATTACATTTTACATATACGATATCAGCTATAATACGTAAAATATTATATTATGTCAATCGAAAATATCTTATTTTGAGATAATCAAATGAACTTTTCAAAAATGTATGAAAAATATATTAATGATTTTCAGGTCAATGCAACTTTCGTTTATTTATTCGATAATGATACAACCAATATTTTTTGTTGTGTAGAATACTATTATTTGAATTGACATTTTAACGAACCTAACCCGTACGTCCTACATAATATTACGTGTACATAATATATACAGAGTCTGACTAAAATAAAATGTGTTTTAATTGAGCAAGGTAGCTGTTTGCAATTTACAATAATTCAAAATACACGTCAATGCTCAATAATTAAAATTTAAGTGCATTTTGAATGCAGTAAGTGTGTTTGGCATTAATCAGTTGATTAAAATTTCACTCGGCAAATTTATTTCATGTCCATCAGTCGTACGTAATAACAGTAAATTCAACAGTAATTTTAAATTAAATTATGGGTAGATACACCAAATCGTTATATTATATAGTTCGTTCTGAAATATTTATCTATATAATATATTATTATTATATGTATTATTATTTCTTTCCCTCGGAATGACCAATTGAATATGTTAGTATGTACAGTCAATCATATCGATAAACACTTCCAGTCAACTCTCCACGATACAGTATATTTTGTTGTTTGTTTATTAGGTAGGTAGAAACTTAAAATTTCGATTTGTATTTATTCCCCACGGAGAAGGAATTCACATGAAAACGAATGATAGCTGAGTCCATTGTGTCCAGTACTATTTCCACTACTAGGGAGATATGAATGTTTTCCCCCGGTAAATATACCTAGACATTTTTACATTCTTGGCGTCGTTCATTTCTCGGAAAAAGAATACATTCATTCATGAAAAAAAACCCATATATAGTATACGCCTGTACTATGTGTAGTGACAATTTTTTTTTCGTACCTATACAGCATACATCATGCTTATTACAGCATTATAAGTTGACGAAATTTTTTTAAAAAATGTTTAACTTCGTTATCTATGTATAGAAAATAAATAAAAATAATCATGATATACTACCTACCTATATAACATGACATAGGTAAGTATTATTGTAAAAAGTAGCTATTTAATTAGTACAGAATTAAAAATTTAATACACAGATTGGTTAGATACTTCACTACCGATACGTTGGTTATAAAATAATGACAACCTAGAGAAAACATATTACATATTATAATATTACATTTACAATATTAAATTAAATATCACATTTTTACAAACCACAATAATTTATTTTCAAATAATTCCCACATTCTCGGGTGGATGCGTACAGAGTCTGGCTTTCTCTAAAACATTTTAGTTTAAAAGAACCTCAAAATAAAAAAATAAAGGTACACATTAATTAGTAAAATTATTCAATGTTATTTTTTATTTACCTACCTAGTTGAAATGTCTAGTTGATAGTATTTAGTAATTTACCATTGTAAACATGAATACTAGTGTATTTACCCGTCGGGTTTAGGTATAATACATATTATGTATACATACCTATAGGCTATAATAGTACAAAATATATTATATTGGTACAGTTAATTAGTCAACCAAACATAGATGTTCCATAACCATTTGAGGCCGTTATGAACATAAAACAAAATTAAATATTAATATTAATATTATAATCAATTATGTTTGACATTGTCTGTAAGACGTTTATTGGCTTATAGTTTTTATAAATATTTTTGAAAGATATGGGTCTAAAAGTTATGTCCATTAGTAAGTACCAAATAAAATACACAATATTAATATAACCGTATAGGTGATAGGCCATTTTTGGTCTGTCCGTAAATTGTAAGAAGGGTCCTTCCATGAATCAATATTTCAAGTAGGTATTTCTTGTTATCTTTTTCCTATTTACTACCCAATAAGCAAATCAATTTCTTCAAAAAATAGTTATTCGTAAGATTTTCTGTTTCCCATATTTTAAATTCTGAACGGTGTGTTAAATCTATTGATTTTAAAATGTTTTTGAAAAAAGAGTCTGGCTTTCTCTAAAACATTTTAGTTTAAAAGAACCTCAAAATAAAAAAATAAAGGTACACATTAATTAGTAAAATTATTCAATGTTATTTTTTATTTACCTACCTAGTTGAAATGTCTAGTTGATAGTATTTAGTAATTTACCATTGTACACATGAATACTAGTGTATTTACCCGTCGGGTTTAGGTATAATACATATTATGTATACATGCCTATAGGCTATAATAGTACAAAATATATTATATTGGTACAGTTAATTAGTCAACCAAACATAGATGTTCCATAACCATTTGAGGACGTTATGAACATAAAACAAAATTAAATATTAATATTAATATTATAATCAATTATGTTTGACATTGTCTGTAAGACGTTTATTGGCTTATAGTTTTTATAAATATTTTTGAAAGATATGGGTCTAAAAGTTATGTCCATTAGTAAGTACCAAATAAAATACACAATATTAATATAACCGTATAGGTGATAGGCCATTTTTGGTCAGTCCGTAAATTGTAAGAAGGGTCCTTCCATGAATCAATATTTCAAGTAGGTATTTCTTGTTATCTTTTTCCTATTTACCACTCAATAAGCAAATCAATTTCTTCAAAAAATAGTTATTCGTAAGATTTTCTGTTTCCCATATTTTAAATTCTGAACGGTGTGTTAAATCTATTGATTTTACAATGTTTTTTTTATTTTTTGTGTGTCATTGTACACACCAAGTATCTAGTCACAAAAATGATTGATTTTTTTTTTCAACTTTGAAGTTGGTTCTTGGTAGAAAATTGAATATAGTTGGCTCAAGACTGAAGATTCCCAATGATTTGAAAAGCGTTTAGAAAAACAAGATTTTTATACAAGAATCTAATAACTTGTTTATAAAACAACTAAAAAATATCAAAAATATATAGTTAAAACATGTTTATATAAGCGTTATAATTCAATATTTTTTATACTGTGGTACTGTCCCCCATGGCCCTATGGCCCCTCTGAAATTTAATTTAGTCCCCTAATCAGTAATTTTTTTTAGTTAAATTTTAGATTCTGAGTGGAACGATGAATGCATTGATTTTACAATGATGTGTGTTTTTTTTTTTTGTTTTTTTATTAATTTTTATTTTTTTTTTGTGTCTGTCATCACGTTTTAGGACAGTAAAAGTGCTTGGATTTTATTCAACAGTAGCTTTTCTGATAGGAAAGTGAATCTAGTTGGTACTTTTTTTTGGGCGGGGGGGGGGGGGGTCAAAAGTGAAAATTTCCCAGTAGTTTTCTAAAGAGTCTTGAAAAACAAAATAAAATTTAAGGAAATACGGGAATTTTACAATAAAATCTGTTTTCGAAAAAATCGATTTTGGTTTTTGGTGCAACTCTTAAACAAATGACCATAGGTACATGAAATTTTGACTGAATGTTTATATTAGCATTTTCTATACACAATAACATTTTCAAAATGTTTTGATTTATTTTGAACTATTTAGGCACATTTTCATTTTCCATTTTTTTTTTAGCTTTTTTTCTAAAAATATCAATAAAATTTTATTTGTTGGTTAAAAAAGCTTGAAAATTTAATACAAGGCTCCTACTATATTGTTACAATATCAGTTGAACTCCACGTAAGTAGTTAATTGTGTTACCAAAAAATCTAAAAAATACATAAGAACAGTTAATTGAACAAAATTACATAAAAAAAAACCTAGAATAACTATTTTAGTTATTCTATTGTGATTGTATAATATTATTCGTGGGTACTTAAAACTTCTAAAATATACTACTATATATCTATAGAGTATGGACTATGATAGTATCAGATTTTGTTGTTGACGTATAACGCAATATAAGTACCTAATGGATATTATGATACGATTAATTTGGAATTTATTATAGATACCTATTTTAGGTAAATTTGTTTTAATACGATCGATAAGTATATAATATTTCTTATAGGTACCTAGGCTGAGTAGGCTGACATACCGTCTCCGCTCAGAATAGTTTTTCTTATACAATGATATTATATCATTGAATTAAAATTTAATACTATCCATTATACAGTGACCCACTTGTAACCTACTGTACAGCAGAGCACCTTTTTAGAATTTATATTGTGTACCAGAAATATAATAGGCCAACCTATAAAAATTCATAGGAATTCATAAAAATTCATGTATTTTAAGCAAAGGATTTTATATTTTTTTTTCTAATTCAGATTTAAGTTTTAGTTTATCAACAGATTATTGTCTTATGATTTTATAGTTCATATACCTACCGGCCACCTAGTGTAATTTGTATAATGTTAAATGTTATTGGTAATAGTTAATTTCTAGTAATTAATATTTATTTTTGAGTCCTTGTTAAATGGTTTGAATAATATTTTTTAAATTTTGTAAATAATAATATAAATCAATATTCAGAGCAATTGACAATTTTTTAATACATCACATAAATATTATCTATTATTAGTCAATAGGAATACTGAAACAGGTACAAACTGCAAGCGGAGGCAGGGGGAGTTAATTTTCTTCCAGTCATGTCTAGTATGTACCTATCTAGTCATAGATGCCAGCTTCGGCTTTACTTATTCTACCGACTACCTGTACAGGTTAAAACGGTCCTTATCATCATGATATTATACAATCATTTGAATTAAACTTACCCAAGTGAGCTTTAACTGTTTTTTTTTTAAAAACGCATTGTTAACAGACATTTTATAATGCGAGCTTACATGCAACGAGCTTAGATAATATTATAATCGTTGTCCCAAGACAGTACCTAACTACTAAGTAACTAGTGTACGGATGTCTGATTCATATTACCTACTACATAACGTGGTATTAATTTATCATAAATCTGCTCACTTTAATGCAATATCAAGTTTAATTATTCATTAAAATAGTAAATTATGTTTTATGAAGTATTCTAAATGATGTTAAATTACATTGTGTTTGTATCTTGTTTCAGTAGTTTAATAAAACTGTTATTAAATCATTTTGTATATTTGAAATTTAGAAGAAAATATATACTTTTTAATTTGTATAACACTTTCCATTGACTTTAAGTACAATAATCTTGTAAAATGTATATATTTAAAGTTTATAAACTATAAATATACACTAAAATTACCCGACCATGAAATAAAAAATGAATAATAATCAATTTTTTAGTAGGTAACAGTGGTAACAAAATTTGGCATTAATTTAATTCTGAAACTTGAAAATATATTATGTTTTACCACCAACATTTAGAAAAAGTATATCATAGAAAACGATTTATCTTATAGTTTTACTTTTATTGATTTTTTGTGAAAACTATGGAATAAATAATCACTTTATTAGTTTTTTGTATCTAATTTTCTAATATTTAGTCTTCAGATTCATGATAATATTAATTATTTCATTAATATTGATTATACTTGTCTCTATTTATAAAATTGAGAAATTTAATATTAGTTTTAAAATCGAAGCACAATATGTTATAATTTTGTAAACTCAAAGAATATGAAGTGTATGAAGTGGATTTAAATGTTTATACAATCAAGATCTCAACAAAATTTGTATAAGCCTAATCTTTGTAATAATATATAATATATTTGTCATTATAACAATATTATTATATTAGGCATAGTGGTTTTTGCAAATTCAAAACCATTTTTACGCCAACTACCCACCTAAATGTATCATTCAACTTAATTAATTTAACATTATAATGAAGATCAATAATAATATATTTAATCATAATATTGTTTGTTCAATTTATATGACGTAATGGCGTGTATATTATTATATTATATAAGGTGGATTTTAAAGTTGATCGATTCAACATTATTTATATTGCATTGGGTTGCTATATTATGGACATTGTCTATTGGACGATCCTATCACTTATACAACATATACCTGTATGCACGTCTGTATATAGATTTCAAAAGGGATAAAATTTCGTATTATATATATTTTTGTGAGATTTAAAAAGACCTCGCAAATAGGAGACGAATCCGATCATAATGTATATATTATATATATACATGTTTTGAAGTGTAATATGTTTATTGTATACAAGTGAGAGACAGTTGAGGGACATCTCGAAAGCCCGTTTTTTTATACACATATATAGTAGGTACATTATACAAATAAAAAGCAATATTTTTCAATTCATTCGACTACTTTAAATGCAAAAAAAAAATTTTAAATTTATTTATAAAATCATTTGATTACACTTGTATCATAGTTGTATGAGTAATAGGTACTCGTACATGTAGCTAACTATACCTATAGCTAGATCTTGATTTTTTTTTTTTAGTTTAACTCAATAATTGGGGAACTTGGTGCATAATGGAGTCATGTAAGGCAAAACGCAGACATTCTGATATTATTGATGTCTTATATAAAACTAACATCTATGATTTAAAAAACTGGATTCCTATACATACAATTGGTTGTCCTTATATTATGATATCATGTGGTAGAAATGTGGTAAAAATGTCATGTTCGTAAATAATTGTTATTAACAGTAATTAATTAACATAATTATAAATGTCTCTTTTCAATTGCGTTTTATGTAATTAACTGTTAATTTATTCTTAAATCTAAGTGTTATTTACTCACTGTACCTTCATCTTTTTTTTTCTCTGTATAATAAATGTTCTTAATTTTATCAAAAGTAATTTTAACAATTTTCAACACTACTTGGAGTGTTTGTTTCTCAACGACATCTGTAGTTAAATGTATACAACGGGGTATAATATTATAACAGGTTAAACCTGGTTATAGACCTAGTTTGTTCTAATTATTTTGTGTTTGTTATCTAATTTTAACTATTTTTGCTTTATCTATGAATTAAGTACATGCATAAAATGTATATAAATTAAATAAGTTAAAATGTATACATTTTATTCATCAAAATAATATAAGTGTTCAAACATTTATTTTTATTTCTTAATTTACAACTATACATAAACTATTCATTAAATGTCTCCATAAATATATATTGTGAATAGGTATACAAGTTAATTGTAATGTAGACAAAAAAAAAGTTAAATTTGTTAAATTTAATTGCATAAAAGTAAATAGGTAGTACCACCTACACGATGAATTCATATTTATGTAAAGTGAATATTTATTAAAAGTATCCATTTTGTCACGTGTGTGGGAATATAGGACAACATGGGGTAAAATTGACTTTTACCGTTTTGATTCTTAGGAACTCAAAAATAATGTTATAGCAATAAACTGACTCATGATAATATTATTCATTTAAATATTAATACAATCATACATTTTAATTTATAGAAGAATATCACAAAAAAAAAAAACAATTTAGCCATGTGGCAAACCTTAAAGTCCTATTTTATCCAATACATTGCTATTTTTTTTAGATTCTGAGCGGAGTGAGGGACCTAGTGGTTTTACAATGGTGTTTTTTTTTTTTTTATCCTGTATACAAAAATGTCTACTACAAGGAGTGCTTCTATTTCAACATATCGTATCTTATTTTTTAGAAAATTGATTTTAATTTCTAATGATGTGTTTATCACCATAGAAACTAATAAAAATAACGAATTCAGTTATTTTGTTGTAGTTTATAATATTATCAATTTAACTTACTGGCTATACCTAATGAAATATAATAACAATAATATAAAAATATATCCAGACTGACAAACCGTCTCCGCTTAGAATCGTTTTTCGTATTTCGTTTACATCATTGAATTCAAATTTAATAAAATCAATAATAAAATGACCCACTTCTAACCTACTGTACAGCAGAACAACATCCACTTACCTACTTTTTAAATTTAAATCTATCAATAGTATATGTTTTTATACTTATTGAGAAAATTATTTATACTTTTTTTGTTTACAATTGTCAAAAATTATCAATACAATATTCAACAAAAAATTACGATTAAACTTATATAAAACACACCGTCTAGTTACTAATCACCTTACCCCATATTTTCATACCGGCTTGGTGAATATAAGGACTATGTAAGACATGTTTTTGTTTGGCTTATTAAATTATAGTCAATTTTTATTTTGGGGACACAAAGATAGTCAAGTACTCAAGCCTATCAATGAATCTAAAACATTAGATGAATGTATAAACTATGGACCCTATAATTTATTTTTGGAATTGGATCCGGGTTCATAATATAAATTATTAAAGCATTTAGAATATAATTGTAATATTTTCGGAAACTTTACTACGAGCTTTAACGATTATATCCATGATTTTAATTTTAAAGTTTGAGATTCTGCAGAATTCAATTAAAATTAACAATAATCTGCTCAAATCAACACAGGATAAGACGTGTATTATTATTATGAATTCAAAAGCAATTTGAAAGATGAAAACTTCATATACTACCAACTGAATCGACTTTTGATCAATAAACAAAGGTTGGTTATAAAAAAAATCAACTTATAATTAACTTATTCTATTAACGTATTCTAATTATTTAGATTGTCCAGTTAATTTTAAAAATAATACGTTTGGTAATCGTGCTTATACAGAACAATAATAAATGTAGTTAAAATAATAAAATAATCTAATTATTATTTTAGCTTAATTACGCTGTAAACAATGGTTTCAATTGTTAAGAGTTAGAGAATATATATATTTCTAGATTTATTAATTCAACAGACACAAAGACTCGTAATTGCTTAAACGGATAATACCTGGGTACAGTATATATTTATTTAACCTAAACGGTTACCTTAAAAAATCGAATGTTGTGCATAATCATTATGAGTGCGGTTATTAAAAAATAGTAATTTTAATTTTGCTTAACCTTGTTATAACTTATAGCATTTTCTCCATATTATTCTCTAAGAGTTAAATAGGAGGTACCTAAATAGTAAATACATCATTTTTTTTTTTTTTTTTTTTAATCAACTCGCAATTTAACGTTTTTTAACGTTGACTTAAATTAGTTTTCTCATTGACCTGCCCACATTTGAATCATTATTTCCAAGAGTGATATGACACGCGCGCAATAGTGGTATTCGCTAACGAACAATAATAATATCGTAATCATTCTATCGTGAAGTGTTCGCATTTTGTACGTTTCTTGGTTTTTTTTTTTTTACAAGAAGCGAATATAATATAATACTCCACACACAACAGGAACAACAACAAAAATTCGTGCGCACACAAGTGGAGGAAACATTATACGCGTATGTCGTAGGTAAGTATATAATAATAATAATAATAATAATAATAATAATATACATAATATAATGGTATACAGTGTTTTTGCATCTATATATGCGCCAAACATATTTTACGGAAACTTCAAGAGCAACACGCAACTATATCTTAATTTAAATCTCTGTGCATTCCAATGTGTACGTATAGTATATATATATATATATATACACCTTCGTACAATATACATACTCCACTATAGGTAATAATTAATATTAGATAATACATTAGGTACGTAATTCAATGACTTTTAAGTCAGGTAAGTTTATTGATACTGTATGCCGACCGTTGCTTACCTGAAAAAAAAAATTCTGAATTCATTAAATTATATTATATTGTATAATATCGACAACTACAAATTTGTATAGAATAATCGTTCAACTTCAAATTACGTAAATCATAAAACGTTACGCGAAGTTTTATTCTGACAGTTAACTGTACATTTTTAATTACATTCTGTTTTGACATTATTGTATTAACGTACAATAATATAGCTAAGACTATTGTGTAGTAAACAATATTATTATTGAGCAGGTATGCTTGTCACGTACGACGGCGTTGTGTATAGGCAATATAGATGCATCGCTGTCGTGCGTTCGAACATCTTCACTGAAAAACGTTTTTTTTTTTTTTTGGACCATGGTATTATCAAGGCATTAATAAGCCATAACTTATAACTAATATTATTATTATGACCGTTTGAACACAACAATGTAATATTTGTCTGGTAATCATGCAACATAACATTATGGTTACTCGTAGGGCTAGGATTTATATGTAATATTTATATGAGCCATCATATATTTATATAATTATTTACCTTTAGGCAAACATATTAAGTACATAAGTGTACATAATTAAAATGACCAAAAGTGTAGTAAAAAAATGAATAATGTTTAATCATTGGAGAGTAAAATAATGGTAAACCATATTATAATAGTGTTATCCATTTTTAAAATTAAAACTTCTATGATTTGGCGTTAACACTGACTTATATCTAGCTGCATGTTATGAAAATACCTTTTAAAAACATTACTTTATTTTAGTATTAATACAACTCATAATATACATTTTTTCTCACCCACTTTAAATCTACCTATAACTAAAATGAATAATATTTTTACTAAAACAAATAACAAAATTTGGTTGTATATATATATTCGGAGAAGTAAAAAAGGCTTTCTGTGCGTAAGTTGAAGAGATTGGGAGAACAAATAGAACTTTGGTGTTAATAAAGATGTGAAATCAATCTCAAAGTTCTGTGCCAAAAAGGGCCACGGTTGAAAAAATAGAATTTGGGGCTTAATAAAGAAGTGAAATCAATACCCAAATTATGTGCCTCAACTTGAAAAAATATCTTATTCAAAAAAATGTCAAGATGTTCAACTGTACAAACATTAAAAAAAATATTAGCACAGAACGGCGTGAATTACAGTTTGTCAACAAAAATTCGAATCAAACAGATTAACTCGTAAACAAGTCGACAATTTATGGCTAATTTTATTAATTCATCATTATTGTACGCCGTTCTGTGCTAATATGTTTTTTTAATGTTTGTACAGTTGAACATCTTGAAATTTTTTTGAATAAGATATTTTTTCAAGTTGAGGCACATAATTTGGGTATTGATTTCACTTCTTTATTAAGCCCCAAATTCTATTTTTTCAACCGTGGCTCTTTTTGGCACAGAACTTTGAGATTGATTTCACATCTTTATTAACACCAAAGTTCTATTTGTTCTCCCAATCTCTTCAACTTACGCACAGAAAGCCTTTTTTACTTCTCCGAAGTAGTTATTTTGAGGATTTCAATTATTTTTCCGAAGCACGTTTTACTGTGATATACTGAGGTTTATATATTATATTATATTTATGAATTACATTTTTTCTAATTATTATTTTTATTTGTGAATAATAATTCTATAAAAATAGAAATACAATATAAATGTTTATAATTATATAATACATAATTATTAATTATAAATTTATATTAATAACACAATTATTTAATAATAATAATAATTATTATAGTATTAAAATAGTAATAATAGGTACATATTTACGTAGCTGTTGTTTTGTAACAATAAATCGCGTAAAATAACGTATGTAACAATGTAAATGCACGAGACCTCGGTATCGCAACAACGCGAGTACGTAAAAAATATTTTATAATATAATAAAAATACCTAAATAATAATTAATAATAATTCTGCAAACGTAAAACTAGCTAGCTGTAAATAGCTGTTGTTGTGGGTGAGGTTCGCGGTACGGTAGCGGCCGGCGCGTGGCGGTTGCTACGGCGCGGCGTTGGATGACGTTGCGTTAACGGACGAAAGAAAAAGACTCACAAAACTGCAGTTTTTAGCTCTGTCTCTCTCGCACTCTGCATTCAACCAATGCGTGCGAGTGAGAGGTCCGAGCGCCGAAACGAAACTTAATGTATAATAGTCTCGCTATCGGTTGTCAAGGTGCTGTTTCTTATCGGTATTACTTATGCACAGAAAGGAGTCTCTAGCGAGACTCTTCGATATAATATAGCAGTGATCGACTATATTTTATAATTTTTGTTTTCTAATATTATTCCGTTTGGCGATTTTGTCATCCGTCGATACGTATGGATAGGTATAGATGTTACCTACGTCGTATACAAACTAGAAACACAACTCGTGTGTCGATTACAAAACGATTCGGACGTAGTTTTACCCGCGGTACAATCCCAAGTGGGAAAAAAAGTGCAAGATATACGTTTCTGGTGTTGGGTATCGCACGAAATATCATTTGTTTCTCGAAGCCAAACGGATCAGAAAACAGCTCACATAATAATATATTATTAATTATTATCATTACGTTACGACGACGCGGGCACGTCGGTTCTTTGACAATCAAAACACTATATTGTTATTATAATTGATCATAAATACTAGTGTTTATACTTTTGTTATGGACGCGCACTTGGCGATTCCACACAAATAAAATAAAACGAGTTTAAATTACTTTGGCTCAAAATAATATTCTTTATTTAATCGTAATAACGTTTAATTATATGAAATGCTCTGAAATGCTCTGTAATGGTCTGTTGTGACACCAACACTAACTCTACCTGCTACGTGTGCGAGCCCCGCATACGAGCTGGTCAGTTCAAAAGGGTTTATTCAGCAGATTCCTTAGACCAGTCGTATGGAGAAGGGAGTCCTGCTCACCTATGTCACACACGTATCAGTTTACAATATGATTAAACAGAAATTTACATTTATACTACAAGAACTATAGAATAATATTACTAACAGTATTCAGGGGTTCTTAACACTTTATAAGCAATGACGCAATGTTATTATTATACCTACCTCTATAATAATACATCTACGAACGTCGAATAGTACGAACGTTATCCTCACATGCATTTTTGTATACGTTTATTTTGAAAAAAAAAAAATCCTTCGAAACAATCGCAACCCGTTCACAGTCACCTGCGATACGTACCCGGATCGTCCGTAATCGTCACAATATCGAACCTAGCTAGTAATCATTATAACGAACCAACGTTTCCAAAATAATATTATCATTATTGTTTACCGAAATGCAGACGGTTATTATATTATTTCCCCTTCGACGGCGAATCGACGACGACGACGACGATGACAATAATAATAATAATAATAACAACATTAAAGATTCATTCGCTGACCGGATGACGGTTTTACATAATCAATGGACTACCACGACGACAATGCTGCATAAAAATATTTGTATATTATTATATTGTGTTCGCAGTAATTATTACCTATTATAATAAACTATTATGTGTGCGGCGATGCGGTCGCATTGACATCATCACACAGCCGCATACATAATAAAATTATCTTATATTATTAACTTAACTCGTGTTATTTTATTGTATGTCAACGAATCGCGTAGTAAATAATTATTAAAAAATACAAAATTACAAAATTTAGAAGCACAGTGCTTCAATGTTGGCAACAGGTATTGAACAGCGATCTAATCGCTCCGCTCGGAATCTAAAATAACAAATAAAATACAGTCAATTAAAAAGTTCGTTTTACAATTCCATACGCCTAACCATAGGTTTTAATATTTTGAATATTTAAATTATCTCATCGGTGCCATCAGGGCCGTCATTTGAGAGGGTCTTGTGATGGGAGGGGGTGTCTCACCTCCACTCGAGATTTTTTTTTAAATATTTTAACGAACAATTAATAAATTGAGCACTTTTATTAAAACTTTTACGTCCAGTGGCGATCGAGTCACACGATCACCACCTGGCCCATATTACTTAAATATAATATAACGATTATATTGATATTAAATGTAACCTAATTACATTATAATTACTGGCTATGCTTAAAATTATACCAATTGTTAATAATTGTTATTGTACTACATAATATATTTTATCATATTACATGTATTTTACTTATTGCAAATTATTGTTTAGTGTTTACTTTACCTATTTAATATAGTTAAAATATTTTTTATATATTATGCATTTATGATACAACACACCCCTATGTAACATAAAATATGTCTTTATAACCAGTCTTTATTATTTATTATTATACTATAGGTAACATTTGTTGAGCCAAAAGGGCTAAATTTATATACAAGTATTTGTCGTGCCAGAATTGTATAGGTATACTATATTATTGTTTTGTTTATACATCTTTACTAATTAGTAATTATTATTATTATTATTTTTACTCTATTGAGCAAAGAGGACCACATTATTATTATATTTTATATCGTTGATATGATTGATTTGGAACTTATTATAGGTAGGTACCTGGTACCTATGATAGGTCAATTTTTTCTAATAATATATCTTATATCTAGACTGACATACCGTCTCCGCTCAGAATCGTTTTTCTTGTAAAATGATATTATATCATTGAATTCTTATTTAATACCATCCATTATACAGTGACCCACTTGTAACCTACTGTACAGCAGAGCACCTTTTTTTTTATTAGTCTTCTTCCAAAGAAGTGGTGATTGTATATAAATTTAGTAGTCTTCGTTCTAGTTCTTAGATTGGTAGAACATTTTTGTGCATTGGTGTGTTAGCGATGGGGATGGACAATGATGTTTTGTTTGAATCCTTTGATCTATTATTTCGTCACACGCATTTAATCATATTACAATTATCAATGCCAAGGCTAAAAAAAAAATGCAATTCTACACACAATTGATAAATAAAACTATTAAACCCAAATCAACCATTAGGTAAAAGGTAAATATATAACAACACGATTACAAATGATAAATAATAAAAAAAATAATTTTTAAATAGAAGTTAAATTGCACAGTATTCTTTCATACAAATAATAAAAATGTTGTTAAAGATGTAAAAGACAGGTGCTTTAAAAAAAAAAATTATAGTATAATACCTATAACCTGTAGATATTATAATCACAGCAAATTGTTTACACACCATACATTTAACAATCGATTGAACTGATTGTTTCATATTGAAATGAGAAATATGTTGCAACACACAAAAAAAAATAATTTATCACTATAGAATAAGAAAAAAAATATGCAGTATTAATTACTAAGTCAATAAAAGTATTATTGAGCTATAATTTCACAATACTAATAGGTACACATGTAGTTGATTATGATATATTTATGTTAAAAGTTCCATTAGATAATATATTTCGGTATTATTTATGAGCTAAATATAACTTATACATTTCTAAAAACCTAATCATTTTTATAGATAGAAAAAAAACATAGTTAATACATTATTGAATTAAAGATGAAAAGGTATATTATTCATTATAATGATTAAATCTTTCAATATAAGATTATTTTATTCACACTTTTTTTTTTATTCTCAATAACATGTTTAAGACAAGTGTTGAGCAATATTTGTTAAAATGAATATAATATAAGATATTATTAAAATGCGATACAATACTATTTATATTAACAGATGGTCTGAAGCAATTTTTTTTTAAAAAAAGGTTTGTACACATTATTAAATAATATTATAGATTGTTACTAATTGAACGACCAAGCTACAAAACTAACTTTTGCAACTCCAGATTTAAACTTTATATATTTTATAAGGAATATATTATTATTTATTATTAATCAAGTATATGTTATTTCCCCCATATTTTAATGTCTTTAAGAAATTCTTTAAGTAATGAAGATAATATAATATTTTATTGTTCACTTAAGGCTCGGTCTATGTGTATTTATATTAATTTTAATCAATATTTGTATTCATTGTATATTATACGTGTACTAAACATGTAGGTGCCTTTAATGACTTAATCTATATTATTTTAATTTTTAACATTTTTCCCATAACAAACGATCTACCTAATTACTGTTTCATTTAAATTTCAGTTCATTTTATTTATGAATATGATAAAAACGAAAAATAATAATTTATAAAAATAAAATAATAAAAAAAATAAATACTAATTACGGACATTTAAAGTTAATAGTGATCCACACATGTGTACATTAATGTTGTAAATCGCCATAACGTAGGTACCTAATCTCAAAATATGCAATAATGCAATATATCCATTGAAATACCTATTTACTAAAATATTGAATGCACACGCCTGCACACACTCGCTAAGTCGAAAATCATATTCACATACTACAGTACTACACATAATATGTTTGATAACTCCCTAAAAACCCCATCTACATACATACACATGACAAGTAATATTATCGTATTCGCATTATTCATACATCGATACATATGAACATAAATTAAAAATATAAGACATAGGCACACAAGTAAACTCAAAATATAGGTATATACATAGATACACACACGACACGCCAAGTCAAAATATCGCGTAAATATAAAACACATGTCAAGTCAAAATATCGTAATCACATACTCACTAGTCAATATTCACTTATAGGTGAATCCGAAATATCACACATTCATTTCAAACTCATAATATCGTCTTCAAGCTCACATGCAAAAAATAATTTGTGTACACAAAAGTTATACCAAGGGTTATTTCATACGATGTACCCAAATAAATAGTAAATACTCATTAAAATAAAAAACTGTGCTAAGGTTGAGGTACCAAACACGAATATACTCACGTAAAAGTCCAAATTCAGTGCACACACACACAAATGTTGAGTAAAAAAAAACGTGTATAATATATAACACACGAAAAGTTTCGGATGATAGTACTGAGGCCCTGAGTGTTGTCGCCATTCGGTCCCCGCTTTCCGGTTACCTTCGCATCGAGCCTTCGGTCCGTTGTCGGTGGTTGGAGGGCGATGTTGGCCCTCCATGGTCGCTGGTGTTGACCCACCGGTGTTCGGTTTTATACAGTTTGGCTTCTGTTCAGTTTCTCCCCCGTTGGCCTGAACCGGAATTCCGTTTTCAGTCGGCACCACTCTGGCGACCTATTAAAAATTATCTGTTACAAGTAAATATTACTTAATAAGTATTATTACTTTTATTTACAAACAGAATTTTACAATTATTATTTACAATACAGATAGTGCATTGATAGTATACAGTAGTATAGGTGGCACAGTCAATGGATAACAGTCCGTAGGGTTAAGTCTGCATAGACAAATGCCCTGCTATAATCCAATTGTGGAAATAAATGTGTGCAGTCAGAAGAGAAAAATTATTTAAAAATACCCTGCAAGACCACCCCTTAAGAACCTTCGTGGGTGTCAAAAATATGCACGGTGTATGTGTCGACTTGGACCGGTTCGGGCAAAGATAATAAAATAATGGACATTGGATAATCCATTCCTATATTGATGTACCGGTTTGTGTTCCGGAATGTGGACGAGAGACAACCTGCTTTTATATAGTGCTTCTCACTCTTGCAAGGGGATTTATCATTATTTGATTTTAAGACAACTTGTAACGTTGATGTCCATGTGATAAGCTAATATGGCCTTTTAATTATTTTATTATCTATGAGTTTTTGGTAGATAGGAGTTGATG
This sequence comes from Macrosiphum euphorbiae, assembly GCA_949089665.1. NCBI lineage: Eukaryota > Metazoa > Arthropoda > Insecta > Hemiptera > Aphididae > Macrosiphum > Macrosiphum euphorbiae. The sequence continues at coordinate 61,863 of CARXXK010001804.1, forward strand.
GATTGTCAATTTGTTAAGGTTACCAATATTGAATAAAATAGTAACGAATTAAAAATACAAGTTGATTATAATTGTCGATCAAAGAATTCAGTCAAAATAAATAACCTAACCTGAGGTTAACCTCCTGCGTTACTCGTTTCATCACACTCGCGTAAGTTTTCCCTTCTCTAGGGGCACTAATCGTGATGGCTTCCGTTTTCGGGGTACGCTTGAGCACCAGGGCAGCAGCGTCACACGGCTTACGAGGGGGTCGTTTTGGTTCCCGGTTAACTAAGGCAGGCTTCGGCTTCTTCCTCCTGGCTTCCATCCATTCGGAGTTTTGGTTATCTCCGGGAGTCTCCGATTGGTCCGCTGGCGTGCTCTGGGTGGCCAATTCCTTCTCTGAGTCAGCCGTTTGTGATGCAGAGTCAGTAGAAAATTGCTTCTCCGGTTGAAGCTGCAGACTTTGCTGCCGTTTCCGCCGATGCATTTTCAGTTTCTTGCTTTGCAGTTTTACGGGCAGAGTTGTCCTATTCTGTCCAGCAACTAATAGGTTGATCGACCTTTGCTGCGCCATCAGTTGGGCCTGAATGTCAGCCAGCGTGCTCGTTAGAGGGCTGTCTGAAAATTCTTCTACAGTCGACGTTTGTGTGGCAACGTTGTTGCCCTTGCCCTTCGTATACTGCTTGGGTGCGTTTGCCTGGACCGTGTCACCGGGTCCCTGATTTTTCACCCTGGTGTACTGTGTTAGGAGCATACAGGTTTTAGCAAGGGTTTCCTTCTGCTCCTTATGGACATTGCGTGTATTGGACGCAAAGTTGTTCATCCCAGTGACATAATGCTGGATCATGCCCAACAGCTCGGCCTCCCCGAGGGTACTTATGTTAATGGTTCTTGACTTCGGCGTTTTGCTCTCGCCGATCTTTGCCGCCGCGTCTCCGTTTTCCCCAACATGAGCCATTACAGTAGCTGACTCGGGTTTCCTCCCGAGGATAGTGCCCTCATTCTCAACACTAACGGCAGTCGCAGTACCAACACCGTTGCTGTTTGTGGTAGCCTGCCTCACTTCTTCCACATTACTGGGGTAGCTCGAAGAGAGCGATGATGACTCCCGGGATGTGCCCCCACTCCCGGCCGCCGGCTCTGGGGTTTCCAAGGCTCCTGTAGCAGTAACATCAGAATTTGTAGTTGTGCTCATCATTAAAGTTTGTTGTGGCTTAGCCTCCACTGACGACACCAGCCTTGTGTCGTCTGTCCTGGATCCAGTATTTGGTCCTGATCCTGCGGGCACCGGAGGTCGATCACACCCTCCGTGGTGGTTTGCGGTTTCCTTCCGGGTCCGTGCGCTGGTGTTTGCAGGTGGACTAGTCCTGCCTGTACCAACCGGTGAAGGTCAGGACAGGTGCTGTGGATGAAACCGCTAAGCACAAACCAAGTTAATGGCCCGTAAACCCCCTCCCCACGACATGGGGTTTTCCGTCGAGAGGGAACCTCACCTCACCTAACCTTACCCCCAGCAGAACCATTTTAGCCTGGGCCGGACCACCGACGTTTGGCATTAGGCGTCCTATGGCCTTGGCCGAATCGGATGCCTTCTTGGATGCGGTGGCGATGTGAGTCGTGAATGAGAGGCGACTGTCCAGTTCGACTCCCAGGTACCTTATTGCAGGCTTGACTGGGATGACGTGATCCTCCACGTACAGCAGCAGGTTGTCGTAATTGTACTTCCTCGTCAGGACAACCGCCTCAGATTTATGAGATGCTATTTCTAAGCCGTTGTCGCGCATCCAGATTGCTACGGCGTCAAGCACTGGGTTTAGAAGATCTGCGGCTGACGAGCCGGTCCAGGAGATGCCGATGACCACGACGTCGTCGGCGAAAGCCACTAGCTGGACTCCTGGAGGCATATCCATCTCCAGCAGATCCTCTTAAAAGGCGTTCCAGAGAGCGGGACCCAGTACTGAGCCCTCTGGTAGGCCGCACGTTACGCGCCGACTCGTTTGTGACTCCCTGACAAGTAGGGTCCTGTCTTCGAGGTATGACCATATCATGCCGTTTAGTAGTAGAGGGACCAGCTTCCCGCGGAGTGCGGCGTCTATGCGTCGTCGCGGAGCAATGTTAAACGCATTGCGTACGTCCAGGGAGACGACCACGCACAGGTCGCGGTGCTTAACTGTGCCCAGTGCGGCTCCGTGGGCTGCGCAGATGACCCGATCGATGGCGTCCTCCGTGGATCGGCCATGACGGAACCCACAGTGGTTTTTGGACCTCTGTCCGGTCATGTCGAGGTGCCTGTTCAAAGCTTGCTTCCGAAGCTTTGGCTACCTCTAGAGTCTTTCCACTAGTCTCTTGCTTAATAATAAGGTTTTGTAATTTTTCGATTCGGGAAGAATAGGTCAGTACGTCTTCCACTATTTTTTGTTTCGTGGAATATAGTTCTGAAAACAAATGCGTTGTGGTGCGTTGCGGTTCCAACGCGGCTTTCAGAGTATCTCGCAGTTCAGTCCATGTGTTGATGGTTCTGAATTTAATTGCTTACCGGGCCTTCCCGGTGAGTCGCACTGTGATCCCCCGAAGGAGACGAGTTTGTACCTTTCTATTAGTACATGCCAATGCAAATTCACACTTTTCCAGGAAGACGTTCTCCATTGAACGAACTCGGAAGTAATCTAATGCTGCTCCAAGCTAATGGCTTCGGATCCCAAAACTGTCTTCTACGGAAATGTTCTGACTGACCCCTTGAAAATGGTCTTCGTTTGACGTATTTGGTCTGACGGTCCCCTCCGGTAACTGTGGTCCTAATGGCATCACGTTGAGCAATTTTGACTGAGCCTCTGCGTCCATATTGTTTTCATAAAAGGTCTGATCAAGAATGTTCTGTGCTCTTCAGTCGACTCGGTCTATTTCCTCTTACGCGGTGCAAACGTTTTGTATGAGGTTTGTAATTTCTATAACGGACGTGCTGATCCTCACGATTAAATCGTCAGGTTCGACCTCGTCTACAATACGTTCGGAGTCAGGATTGTTTGGGTCTGAAAATCTTACGGGTAAACTTGTCCGTGGGTTTGGGGCAGGGAGGTTTGACTGGTTCCCTCCAAGGTCCTCACCCTCTGTAACTATGGACGCTAGTTCACTCTCGGATGTCCCGCTCATTAACAACCTAAACAATTCCCCTAAAATTGTGCGAATAATTGGTACGCGTCGACGGTGGGCAATGAGCTCGCGGCGGAGGTGCGTACAACAACGTTGGAAATATCGACACGACGCGGTGGCTTGGTCTCTCACGTATACTAACGTATACCCGACCGATTATTATTATTACGCGGCGGCGGCACAGACGTTTGGTTTCGCACACACGGTGAATGCGTGCGTGTGCGTAAGTGTCGTCCGGTTCAGCGACACTATCGACACGGCGGCGACGGCGGCCCGTGTATTATGATTTATTATTATACGCACTTTATACGTACCAAATTGTCTGGAATATTCTGTTTCTTTTATTATTTTTTTTTGTTGGTCCGATGTTCTGAATGTTCTGAATGCTTTTTAAATATATTTGCACTTAGGAAAAATGTTGGCTAACGCCTTACCACCCTATAGTATTATTACTAAAATATCAATTTAATCGGACGTGGTAGTGTATGCTGTCACGTATCCCACCGCTGCACCAAAATGTTATGGAACCGGGTTTCCAACACAAATAAATTAAAGCACGATTAGATTGTTATTAATGAATTAGGTTTTATGACGGTTAACACTTACTAGTTGTACAAAATGTTATAAAATGATCTTCTTAAACATACGTTAAGTACGATGCTCGGTTCTAATTCGACTGACTAACCTCCTCCCTGTGTGTCGGCCAACGAGCCGTCGACCAACACACTATTCTTATACTGTGAACATAATATAATATAATACTATTCAGGGGTTCACAACACCGTATCATGCCGTTTAGTAGCGGAGGGACCAGCTTCCCGCGTATAGCGGAATCAATGCGTCGTCACGGAGCAGTGTTGAACGCATGCGTACGTCCAGGGAGACGAGCACGCACAGGTCACGGTGCTGTACTGTGCTCAGTGCGGCTCCGTTAGCTGCGCAGATGACCCGATCGATGGCGTCCTCCGTGGATCGGCCATGACGGAACCCATAATGGTTTTCGGACCTCTGTCCGGTCATGTCGAGGTGCCTGATCAACCTCGTCAGCAGTAGCCGTTCTAGCAGCTTAGCTGTGGAGTTTAGCATACACAGCGGCCTGTAGCTGGAGGGTTCCTGGGTAGGTTTTCCTGGTCCCTTGTGCAGGAGGACGAGCCTGGCAGTCTTCCAACGTGTGGGAAACTCGATCCGGGGCAGGCAGTGGTTGAAGGTTCTCAGCAGAGCCTGAGGTACGGAACTTGAGATGCGGAGGAGGACCTCGTTAGGGATCCCGTCCGGGCCTGTGATTTTACCAGCAGGTAGCCGAAGGCAGGCGTCCCGTAGATCTTCCAGGGTGAACTGATCAGCAGGCTGATGACCGGGTTCGTCCGACAGTGGAGGCTCCTGAGTCCAGTCGGTTTCCGGTGGAGCTGAATATAACTATTTTACTTAATGGATGCGACATTTACATAATAAATTGGTTATTTATTAAATAATTACATTATTAATAAATATATTCACATTCATATTATAGTTTAATTATAATTAAAAATGTTTATGCGCCTACAGCATATAAACCACCTATAGACCGTAAATTAATATTATTTATAAGGTCTATTGACTACGTCACTTGTAACGGCCAATCACCGCGTTTTCTGGTTACTAGCTAACCTCTTCTTTATAGATCTTGGAGGCATATCGAACTACAACCGCGGTTCTACCTAACTTGGTGATAAAGATATAAATGATAAGACATAACATAAAATGAGATTAACAATTAATTAACAGTATGAAACATAACAAAATTAATTAAATGATATACGTACATAATATCACATGAGTGATTGAGTGCGTGATTTCTTTTATCTCATGAAACTTCGCCTCATTAACCCTGTATGGTAACCAGCCACGAGCTAATATTCACAATAGTATAATAGCCGCTAAGCAGAAGCATTTCACGTATACATTTTTTTATTGACTTTAAACTAATAGTGATACCGACCGAAAATGTATCGTTTCGAACTTCGTCGACAATAAACTGTCTCCTGAAGAAAAAAACATTTAATCGAAGAAAATCGATAGGTACCAAATTTACTGTAAGGCATAAATGATAAATTATGTGATATAACACTGTTATAATGTTAAAGTAAAATCATGACGGCATGGTCTTTTTATTTTACAAGAATAATTATAAGTAGAAACAAATTAGGAATTAAAAAATATAAAAAAAGTATTTAAAAAACCATTAAATACTTAAAAATTAAAAGTATTTAAAAAAAGTATTCAATAGATAACGTATTTGAATACTTTTACTCAAATATTTTACAAAACTGTCGACCGACTACCAGATGGTGTATGATGTACCTCCATGTATGGAGGAGAAACGATGGGCAACCACAGACACGATTTTAGATACGAACTCTCTTGAGCCAGATTGTATACATTTGCATGTTTAATATGGCAGTATAATGCGAATTAACTTTAATCTAAAATGTATTCCTATTATTGTACGCTTTGCATTATATCGTTTATGGCTGCTACTATTTCACAAGTCCACCACTACGTTATCATCATGACGTCTATAAGTGATTAGGAGTTACCGCACTAGCGTATACCGCAGGGCTCGCAGTGTCTGCAGATCGCGTGAAGTCAACGGAAATTCCCTGTTCTTATTCTGAATAGAGATAGGTACTTGGTAGTAAATGCTACTATAATGAGTTAGGTATTATGTCTTGTTCCAGCCGTATTCGTTAATAGATCCTTATACTGAAATTAAATATAAATAATTTGTTACTTATGATATTGCATCACTGCACATTATGATAACAACCTCCCCTAACCTCACACCACGTACCCTACATTTACTGATACCTGATGGACGCCATCGACCACGGCATTGTGTACCTGTTGTTGTGAACACGTTTTCGAGTATCCTTAGTTTTGCTCAAATCACAATACATTTTCAGACTCATTACAAAAACATTAATTGGAATTCGTCATTTATCCAACAGTCTTCGGTAAGTACAAATTGCTCTATCTAGTCTATCTTATTTTCCGAGTTGAATAGTGATATTTTACGATTGGGGAACTGAATATTAATTTTTTTCTTTTTATTTGACAGAGGTCAACCAACACAAAACCGCTAAAGAGCTTAAGTATATTTAAATTTTAAGCAAAATATTAGCTATATTGTTTAAAGTTAAAAAAGATTCTTATTCTTAAAATGTTTATTATTTTTATTATTATAATTATATTATTTTTAATAATGAATTATATATAACTATTTTTATTTTTATTATTATTAATAGAATAAATTGTGTTACCTATTGTAAAAGCGTTCCAATGAACTGACCATAGTTATTTAATATAATATTTGTTACTACTTTACAATATTAGTTCAAAAACATTGAAAATACATAAGTACAATTTTTTTTTTAAAAACATTTAAAGTTGGAATTTTGACAAAATGTATCAAAATCTCGAAAATTATCAATTATTGTAATTAATAAATTATAAAATGTTCAGTTTTATAGCTAAGGATTGCAAATTTAAAACAAGGTTCTCATAAATAGTTCATACTGTAACCAAAAATCTAAAAATATATGAACACAGTTATTTTTTACAGACATTTTAAATTCAAATTTGGACGAAATTACATATTAAAAACCTAGAATAACTATTTTAGTTATTTTGTTGTAATTGAATAATATTATTCGTTGGTACTTTAAACTTCTAAAGTGTACTATTATATATCTATGATAGTATCACGGTTTTTGTTCATGTATAACGTGTTATAAGTACCTAATGGATATTGTGATATGATTAATTTTGAATTTAATATAGGTACCTATTATAGGTCAATTTTTTGTTTAATACCATAGATATGTATATAATATGTCTTATACCTAGACTGACATACCGTCTCCGCTCAGAATCGTTTTTCTTATACAATGATATTATATCGTTGAATTCAAATTTAATATCAACCATTCTACAGTGACCCACTTGTAACCTACTGTACAGCAGAGCGACACCCACTTGCCCACCTTTTTTTCTTTTTATTTGTCAGTGGTCGACCAACACAAAACCGCTAAAGCCCTAAAGTATATTTAAATTTTAAGCAAAATATTAGCTATATTGTTTAAAGTTAAAAAAGATTCTTATTCTTAAAATTTTTATTATTATAATTATATTATTTTTAATAATGAATTATATATCATTATTTTTATTTTTATTATTATTAGTAGAATAAATTGTGTTACCTATTGTAAAAGCGTTCAAATGAAATTGACATAGTTATTTAATATAATATTTGTTACTATTTTAATAACAACTAAATTAAGTTTTGTCGACATCTAAATGATTACGTATAGTAATTTTTGATTTTTAATCATTATTTGCTGTTAAATTCAAATTTCAAAGTATCTTAAAGATTATGATATCAGCTACTAAGTATTTGTCAGCAAATTACATCAACATTTAAATTACAGTGATCTGGTATATCAAAATGTTGTATGGAATTTAAATCGTACCATGCAATGGGGCATACTACATTGAATAAACTAAAAGAAACTTAATATAATTTTCCACTTAAAAAGAAAATGTCTGAGCACTTTCATGTCTAAAGAAAATTAAGACATTCAAAAACATTAATCTTAAAATTTTTTGTATCTTAACATATTTTCAATTACCTATTTCATTAATAATTTAATTTATGTTACCTATATTTGTTCTTTAAGATGTTTTTTAAATGTTTTCTCACTCGATTCCATAACATTCTACCTGAATAAACATGCCAAATTGAGATTTTATTCAATTACACCAGTATTTGTTAAAAAATATAAAACATGGGGAAATTGCTAAAAAAGCATAAATGTGGTGAATAAAAGTTAGAAATGCTATTCATTGGTATTTTAATATCATAATTCACGACAAACTGTACTACTACTCAATATATGTGTACAGTTTAATTTGTTTGATACGTATACAATGAATTCAAGTTGTAATTTTAGCTCAAACCAAACATTTGAATAAATTTTGAATTTTGTTTTTTGTAATATACAAAGGATATTAAGACACTTAACCTACCACGGTTGTATGAGATGTTTTTAGGTGTATTCACTGTTTCATAGCCGCTTGTTAGATAACTTATAAGTATATAATTCAGAACACAGAGGAATTTATATATGCAACAAAATGGATAATCAAGTGTAAAAACCATTAAACAGTAAAAAAAATGTATATGATTAAACGATATTAAAAAAATGTTATTTCTAAGTGGTTTACTCCAATAAAATATGAATATAATATAATACCTATTTGTACATTGAAGATTATAATGAAAATATTATGTTCAAATTATCAATTCCTAACTAATCCTGCATAATATTTACATTGTTTTGTTATTAGAATATCAATGATGGCCAAACTCATTATTGCCTTGCTGGTATTTTGTTTGGTCGGGTTTGGACGAGGGGTAGTATTACCTCAACTCGACCCTTACTGGGACAATATAGACAACTATTGTGGCTCGAGGTTGGCTAATGAGCTAGAAGTAATTTGCAGAGGAAAATACAACGAGTTACCTGGTGAGTTTTTACATTTACATTTTTTAAATACTTCAAGTTCATACAATTTTCCGACCATGGTCAAATCATTTACTCTTGTCATGAAAACGAGAAGTTTGAATAGATGATGACTTGCATGTTATATGGTATAATAGTATTAAGAGTGCACTCTGGGCAATATTTTCTAGGAGAACGAATATAGCCCTAGTACCTTAGTACAATATGCATTTGTTTTATCCTTTGGTATCTCTAACACTGTTATATTGACATGCACATTTATCATTTATAGCTGGAGAGGAACAGATTTCAATCGGACAAAGGAGACGATTACGATTACCGCTAATCGTCGATGAATGTTGTACCGTGCCCTGCACAAGAAGAACACTCAAAATGTATTGTGCTCCGGATGCCTAATAGGTACTTTACCAATACCAAAAATAAATTATCAAATTGTTTAGATCCATATCGATCAGCGTCAACTAGTCTCATTCCATTTACTAATATTGATGATTTTTTTTTTTTTCAGATCACTGACAAAATGTTTGTAATTATGTATACAATATAATTTGTAAATACAATTTTTTTTTTATTTAAATAAACCATGTACCTATATCGACTATCATTTATTTTAATTAAACTTGGAAATTTTAAAGTTTTTGATATTATGTATTTTTTATACATGGCTATAAATAGGTGAGATTATAACAAATTAGTATTCGAGTTTATGGCAGCAATAGTACTTGCTAAAACCATATAACATTAACTGTACTGTACAGTTTCTGTCAGGAGTCAACAGACCCTATAGGGATAACAAAATCTATGAATGTTTAAAAATGGTTACCTACAGTTTAAACTTTAAATAAATATTATAACTGCATTAACATATTTTTATTTTTGGTACTTACAGTATATTAGGTACTAATATAGTTATACCTAAATTTGTAAACAAATACAATTTATTATATTGTTAATATATAACAGTTAGTTATTAAAATACAAAATATGTATGTAACAGATATTTTTCATAGACAGTATACAGGCACGTAACCAGACATTTTCCTATAAGGGGGCCAACATTTTTTTTCCCTTTCTGTTTTTTATGCCCAATATCAGACAATATCCATAAAAACTGTGAGTTTTTTATTATTGTAATTAAATACTTTGATGTTAATGAGTTATGTTTGTGATTTTGATATAGTCTTTGTATCCTTAATTATTATTCTATTTGTATATTATACAGCAACTCATTTTTATGTCTTGGTATGACTTGGTATGCCTTGGTGTAATGAAGAAACTTATTTATCTTTAGGTTAAAGGTCCTCGTTTTTTAAAATTAAAACCATCAGATATCATGGTAATTTCTGACAAATTAATTGAAATGCAACAAAGACTTTTTAAAATGGCAGATTGTATTTCTCTTTGCGCAATCAGTTTAAAAATTGTTTTTGTATATTGAAAAATAAGAAGATTGTTCAAATTAAAAGTATAATATTGTTTAGACTGCCCGAAAACCAAGAGCTCTCTCTGAGTTTTCAAACTGGAAAGCTACTGAATTTCGACGGTTTCTATTATAATATACAGGGCCTGTTGTTTTAAAGTCAGTTTTAAAATCTGTTGACCATGATAATTTTATAATTTTACATGTAGCCATGTCTATTTTAGTAAATCCTAGTAATAAACTACTAATAAAATCAGAACGTTTTATTATTACAGATGTTTGTTTTCAAGTTTCAAAATCTATATGGAGAATAGTGTTAATATGTGGAGAATATGTGTTCATATATTTTTTAGATTTTTTGGTTACAGTATGAACTATTTATGAGAAACTTTGATTTAAACTTGCAATCTTCAGCTATAAAAACTGAACATTTTATAATTTATTAATTACAATGATTGATAATTTTCGAGATTTTGATAAATTTTGTCAAAATTCGATGTTTAAATGCTTATAAAAAAAAGTTGTGCCTATGTATTTTTAATATTTTTCAATATTATATGTATATAATATGTCTTATACCTAGACTGACATACCGTCTCCGCTCAGAATCGTTTTTCTTATACAATGATATTATATCGTTGAATTCAAATTTAATATCAACCATTCTACAGTGACCCACTTGTAACCTACTGTACAGCAGAGCGACACCCACTTGCCCACCTTTTTTTCTTTTTATTTGTCAGTGGTCGACCAACACAAAACCGCTAAAGCCCTAAAGTATATTTAAATTTTAAGCAAAATATTAGCTATATTGTTTAAAGTTAAAAAAGATTCTTATTCTTAAAATTTTTATTATTATAATTATATTATTTTTAATAATGAATTATATATCATTATTTTTATTTTTATTATTATTAGTAGAATAAATTGTGTTACCTATTTTTAATATTTTTCAATTGCTACTGTAACAATATATCAGGAACCTTGTATTAAATTTTCAAGCTTTTTTTAACCAACAGATAAAACTTTATTGATATTTATAGAAAAAAAAAACTAAAAAAATTGAAAACTGAAATTGTCCGTAAACAGCTCAAAAAGAGTCGAAACATTTTCAAAATTGTACAGTGTATTGGAAATTTTAATCTGAATATTCAGTGAAATTTTCATGTATCTATAGTTATTCGTTTTGGAATTACAACAAAATAAGAAAATCGCTACATGAGAAATAAAGTGAATATCCAAAGTTGTAAAAATTTGAATTTCAAACGCTCATAAAAATTTAATTTGACTTTCCGGTAGATATTTTTTTATTGATAAAGGTAGAAAATCTTATGAGTAACCTTGTATTAGATTTTCAAATCTTAGATTTAAAAAGAAAAATTTTTACGAATTCTCAACTCAAAATAATTTGCTAATTTTCGTCGGGTTTTTTTCATATTTTGTCACTTTTTGAACTTTAAATGCTTATAAAAAAAAACTGTGACTAACGATTTTTAATATTTTTCATCTGCCTTTGGAACAGTATACTAGGAGCCTTCTATTAATTTTTCAAGCTTTTTCAGCCAACAAATAAAATTGTATTGATATCTTTATAAAAAAAAAATGAAAAATGAAAATGTCCCTAAACAGATCAAAATAAATCAAAATATTTTGAAAATGTTATCGTGTATAGAAAATGCAAATATAAACATCCAGTGAAAATTTCATGTAATTACGGTCATTTGTTTTAAAGTTACACCAAAAACCAAATTCAATTTTCTGAAAAATCGATTTTGCGTAAAAATTCCCGTTTTTCCTTATTTTTTCTTTTGTTTTTCTTGGCGCTTTTGTAAAGTACTGGGAATTTTAAAATTTGACCTCCCCAATGCACCAACGATATTCACTTTCCAATCGAACAAGATACTGAAGTTCCCCGTACCCCTTGCCTATAGGTACTGTATCTCGGCTCACGGATGTGATTTGTGTGACCATGGGAACGCCTACGCATTTTATGACTTCCCAGTATAATTCTGCGTATTGCTAAAATGCTAATCTATGATTCAGTTGAAATAATCATTATACTCTTTTATATTTTTATTATTTGAATATCGTTGCGGACAGCGTTGTAATTAAAATACTCATTCTACACTTTTATATTTTTATATTTGAACATTGTCGTATACAGGGTTTCCTGAGTAATTATATTATTCAGTGAGCCTGTCTTCTTATGCTAAACAGTAGGAAATCCTATTTCCGATTCTAATATCCGATTTATGCCGAATTACAGTATAGTATACTAATTATGTACCTGTGGAATTTGTTTTATTTGTTAGGTAGTAACTCGCTTACTACAATATAAAATATTCCATTTTATGAAAAATATGATTCTCTAAGAGGATACGATATATACAATTAATAGTTATTTATTAATACATATTTATGATTCATTATTTTCTTTCATCTGCTCAGAATCGGTTTTTATCGAATGCAATCATTGGATTCAATTCGAGTAGATACTGTAGTAATCAAGCCTGGCATAAACGTGTTTAAAAGTTAAAAGTTAAGTTAATTTTAAGTTAATTTTTTTAAATTTAATTTTCATTAACTTAATTTTTAACTTAACTTGTTTTAATTGATATAAAGTTAATTAATGACGAGTTACGTTTAATCAAATTCAATTTAAGATAATTTATAAATAATTAAATAATAAATATAACAAAAATAAAAATAATTATTGATATTACATAACCATTTACTAGAATAGAGAATTACAAATATAGTCAATTTAATTTCTTGTTCCATTAACCAGAATTTTTCAAGAAAAATAACTCAATTAAATACATTTTTTTGATAAAATTATCAAATTATAGAATTTTTAATTTTTAATTATATCAATACATTTAGTCTACACTAACTGGAGACTTGGTCTGTGTAATATGTGTAATACTTACTTGTATTATTAAATCAAAAGATTGTATTTGTTTTGGCATTTTCAGTTTTTCATGCTTTTCGTACCTAATACATAATTTTATTAATGCAGTACCTACGTATAGAAAAGCTATTGGCTATTTCCTGTGTTCAATAATATTTATGATTTTTATTATTTTAAACCATATTACTGGGTATTTATATAGATATTATAAAAAAAAACTCAACTTAACTTAAGTTAATAAGTTAATTGAAAATGTTCATATAACTTTTAACTTAACTGAGTTAAATAAAAATTAGGTCAACTGTTAACTTTTAACCTTTTAAAATGTTTTCCATTAATTTAACTTAATTCAGTTAAAAATTATCATTAACTTGCTAAGGCTTGGTAATAATACACTATCCTGTCCAAGGATAAACAAATTTACCTTAACCATATTTGTATAAAGAAAATTAGGTACCTAACATAAAAATAATATAAATAAGCAGCCACAAACGTATATTATAAACTTTTTTCTTTATTTGTCATATTAGGAGTATAATTATAAAATTAAATTTTTTCATTCATCAAATGACATTCAAAAGAAACTAAGTGACACTAAGTCATTCATTAGTCATTAACTCAAATAATATGGTTATTAGTCAGTGAGAACATCAGTATTTAATACTATAAATATTGATAAATGAAAAAAGCATGTTACGTGTGGGTAACATGGATTTTTCAAAACCACTTTAACAGGTTATATATATATGTTTAAATATAATAAGCTCATGTTATAACACAAAATATAAAAAATGATCTATTTAGAATGAGTAATTTGTACATATCTTCTTTCATCAATTCTTTGGGATTTCTCAACCGGATCTTTGGAATATTCTCCATATTTAATTCCTAAAATGATTTAAAATTATAAACTTTAGTAAGTATTTTGATATTAATGTCATATTATATTAATTCATAATATATCTGTATTCAAAAATGTATTATTTGTATTTAATCATAGATTCTCAAATTGTTCTGTAAAATGATTTATTTAAAGTAAAAATTACATATAAATCTAACTCATCGGTGATGTCACAAATTATTTGAAAATTGAACCAAAGCAAATGCTTCATAGATTAGTTGAAAAGCTATAATGAAGTGTTTAACCTTTCTAATATTTAAGGTATTGCTTAATCGAAATGTTTATTGTTCACCTTGGCAATAAGCAACCGTCATAATAATACAAAATATTTTTTCAATTTGAACCAGTTGTTCCTGAGATTAGCGCATTCAATAATACGAGAATTGTTAACTTAAAAATTAAGCTTCTTATTAGAAGGCCTCGTGCCTAATCGTTGTGAAAATACTATTCATTCCGTCTACAGTGTCAAACGGTAAGGTCTCTGTCGACCTACAGCCTCGTGAAATAACAAGTAGTAACGTACTGGTTTCACGTATTTTCAATTTTGCATGTATTTTTAAAGTTGTTTAGATATTATTTCACATGGATTGGTACAGTGAATCTTACGGTTGCATCGGCCTGGTTTATACGAGCGATCTGACGCGGGCGAGAGACCTTGTACGCGAACTATGAGCTCCGGTATGATGTTATTTACAGTATGATGGGGATAAATATACGTAGTATATCGAGTTCAGACAATGTAAGACATTTTAGGCCAAGCGCTACACAGCTCGTCATCATTCTGTACCCTATAATCTATAGTAAATAATGATATTTCTAAATTTTTAAAACAGGCTACTATGACTTTCCTTTGAATAAAACAATGGTTATAAAATCTTAATAAAACATATTTTTAACGTTCATTCGACCTACAGTATTATATTGTACTTACATAAAAATTTAGATTATTTATGCATCAGGGTGTATAAAAATTGCAATATAAAATTTAGAACTACTAACTAGATCTGGATTAATTCAAAATATATACTATAAAAATTATTTTTTGTGTTACTTTAATTTGAATCGTGTTGTTCTTTTCAAAAATTGTTGCACTAAAATTGTAAACTCTATATAGTTTGGGAATTATCTCTGGTCTTGATCTTCTTAGTCTTTTAACATTGTTTTGATGACGAATAGATTGCACATGTCTATCCAACTGTTGCATTTAACTGTTAAATTACAAATATCACAAGTTTTATCTACAGGTCTTTGTATTCCCTCTTGTCTTGTTCTTATATTTGATGTTAATATACCTCTTTATGTTCTTCTAAATTGGTATAATTGATTGATCTACAACATTGTTTTGATGACGAATAGATTTCAAATGTCTAGACCAATTTTTGTAAGTAACTGTTAAGTTACATTTATCACAAGTTTTGTTATCCATTTTATTATTGTTAACATTTCCTTTAACATTGATTTCAATTTTTTCATTATCCATTATTTATTATAGATAATATTATTATTTTTTTACATTCATTTTTTAATAAAAATAATTTTTATTAAAAATTCTATTTAAATAATATTAAGATCCCATAAAAAATTCACACATTTTAATATTGCCTAAATCTTGAACAATCTTAATATCATCTAGATAATAGTGATTATAATCACTTGTTGCAATAATTAAATCATTAGCTATATGACAAAGTTCTAACCAAGTTGGTGAGTATAATTGTTTAGAAATATAAGGGTTTCCATTTCCAAAACCAACATCTCCTTGATTAATAATAAAAATATTTCCTTCAATTGGAATTTCATTTAGATTATATCTAACATTCTCAGAATTTTCATAATATTCTAAAGCCCAAAATTTCACATAACACTAATTTTTTTTTTTTAATTTTTTTATATCATTTTGCATCAATTTCAAAAAATTAAAATTGTTTAGTTTATATTGATTAATTGGTTTACCCTTATATTTTGTATTAAGTCTACAAGGTAAAATTGTTTGATATTTATCATTTTTTTGATGACGAATAGACTTCAAATGAGCAGACCAACTTTTGTAACCAATTGTTAAATTACATTTATCACAAGTTTTAGCAGGATATATTTTTTTATTTAATACATCCATTTTATTATAAGTACCAATTACTTTAATTAAAGGTTCATATTTATTTAATCCTTCCATTCTTTATTATATAGAATGTTATTTTTTTAATAGAATAATTTTGGTAGACTAAATTATTACTATTAATTGTAGATATAACTTCCTTTAACTAAGGACATTTTAATCCTTTTAATAATTTGTAGTTTTGTGATCTTTTACTGATATAAAATGAGGTGCGCCTTGAATGGTACATAATATATACTACTACTACCTAACGTCTATAATCAACATTTTTAGTGCATATTTTGACTTTTTTATTTTAAAGATCATATTATATATTATTTTAAGGCTATATTCAAAATAAAAATGCATTGTGTGGTTTCATTGTAAAATGTAAATGTAAGATTATTATCTGGTTTAAGTAATAGGCTTTTTGTTGAAGTTTAATTTTAAAGTGGTATCTGAGTATCTTAAAATTGTTAATTGTTTGTATATCTTAAAATGATTCCTAGCCATGCTTCATTCAATAGAACATCATAATATGATATTATTATGAAATTGGTTTGATTAACACTTAAAAAAAATTGGTCCTATTCTCAAAACGCTTTGGGAAATTTTCACAATTGTAAAATCATTAATTTTTTTATTGTTACTACAACCGATTTCACTACAATACTGCATAGTAGTATACTTTTAAAGATTTTTTTTTTTAAATACCTTCAACTCAAATATTTTTTTAAAACTATTTGTTATAACACTGGATATTACAACTATGGTTCATTGTTAAAACTGCAAATTAATGATATATTATAATTTTACAGTTAATCAAGAGGTACCATATTATTATATGAAGGTAGAATTGAATAAGCGTGTGAAAAAAAAGTGCATGTTATGTGGCAGTAGAGACATAAATCAACAGCTAAACGGTCAGCTGTACATGCTGAAAGATGTTATTGTACATTATTTCTGCATTGTAATTATACCTATTTCCTCAAATATTCACTGCCATATAAGTGTGTTAATAGTAGAATATAACTATAATTTACTTGTTTTCAGATGTTATCATCGAAGGCCGTGAAAAAAGGTAGCGACAAGGAGGGTATTTGGTGCTATTTATTAAACGATATCATAGCTGAAATAGAACGAGGATCTACAGTGGTATGTTCTTCCTATATTATTATGCTGCGTGTACCGTGTACTAAATAGTTATTTCATTATTTTAGACGCGTTTATTGTAATAAAAAGGGTGCAACATTATCGTGCATTGGAGCAGTGAACTGTCAAAAAGTGTTCCATCTTTCTTGTGGGTTGAAAAAATGCATCATTTTTTTTTCGCCATTCAGGTACATAGTTAATCTTACATATTTTGTTAACCTATTTCGTATACGATTCTTAATGAAACAAATATCTTTAGATAGTTTTGCCAAGAGCACCGCATTCAGCCAGTTATAGATGTAACAGAGTTACCTCCGTTCGCTTATCCTACTGTACAATGTGGTATATTTGATGATAACGTCGTACCATCAGCTTCTCCAAATTCCATTTAGGTGCCGTGTTGCGGAATTAGAGGTTGGTTCCACCGAGACTGTATACAGGAGCTTGCATTGCGTAAGGGCTTCTTTATTGAATGCCCAAAATGTGCAAATGTTGATCAATTCAAGAGCCGAATCCTCCTTCTCGGAATATATGTACCATCAAGGTAAAACTGATTTTACTTATCCTAATATTTTTAATATGCAATATGTTTGTACAAAACTATGTAAGTAATACTAGTATAGAAATATTAAAAAAGTACTCAAAATTCACCTTTTTTAGCAAAAAATCATAAACTATTTAAAATATAATTTTCATAGAAGTAGAATATATTTTAATATTAGTTCATAGCTTAAAAACAAATATAATTTGTACAAAATTATGTTTTTTAATATTGGAGTGATACAAAATATATTCTGCGTCAGTATATGAAGTTTAAAATCTTGTAGTTAAATAAAAAAAAAAAAAAAACAGAAATTAAAATTGAAAATAGTGAACAAATTTAAATTTTAAATTATTAATTGTTTCCAAGAAATTTAAATTTTCATAAGAATGAAGTCTAGTTACTTAAATTTTTAAAAGTAAATTTAAAACCGTAGAAGTTAATTTAAAAATTAGTAAAAACCTAACAAGTAGTTTTAAATTATCATTCTATAATACCTAATTGGACCTATTGTAAATAAATTATTTCAATAAATTCTAAGACATGGAGTTTTAAGTTATGAAGAATAAGAATACGCTTTAAATAGTTTTTATTTTATAAACAGTTAATTTAAACATTTAAATCACAGGTATGCCACTTGGGAAAAAAGAAAGTCTTCACAGAATTCTATACTCTATACTCTTCAGTACGGTATTGAAGAGATTAAGGAAAGGACTCTACAATGCGATGCTACACGCTGTCTTTGTCCTCATGAAGGGCAACGTAACTTTCAAAATGAATTGTAAGTACAGTAAAACCTGTGTAATATGGAAACAGTTGGGACCGGATATTTTTTCCATTTTAGACAGGTTTCCATTTAATGCAGGTTGTAAAAAAAAAAAATTCACGATGGGTAGATCTTTATTAAATATACATAATTTATAATTTATATATTTTTATATATTTTACATATTATTATTATATTATATTTTACTCCAAAATTCATCCAATGTTTTTTGTTTTGTTATTTGACTTGCCATTTTCTTTTCTACTAAATTTTTCAAGTTGAGAATTGATTCAAGAAGTTCATTTTCATTATTTTGATCCAATGCGAACATTTCTAATCGTTTTATTTCATGGAGGGCGTTCTTATACGTTTTAATATCATTGCCGTGCAATGGTACATTATCTGTTTCGTCTTCGGAACTGGATTGTTCAACGTCTATTGAAGTGCAAGGTTTCACTGTAGTATCAGCAATAATATCAGTATCATTAGTACATAAATGCTTATCGAAAATTTTGTCGGATCTACATTTTTGAAGCATCTGGGTTTTTGTGCTTTGCCTATAACTAGAGGTTTTTCAAATTCTCCTTCCATGTTAGCACATAAAAATACCGTTAAACGTTCTTTGGAAAGCTTACCACCTTTACACTCTTCACTTTTCACTGATAGTGTTTTACTTGGTAATGCGCGAAAGAATAAACCCGTCTCATCACCATTATAAATATTTTTAGGTTCATATCCTTCAATAATTAATTTTACTTTCACCTTCCATTCATCAACATTTTTAACATCGACACTATTTGACTCACCGCAAATTTGATGCCAAACAATATTATGTTGATTTTTAAAACTTTCCAACCAGCCATTCGATGCTTTAAATTCGGTGACTGACATTTGTTCAGCAATTTGGCGTGCTTTAGTCTGTATAATTGGTCCAGAAATTGGTATATTTTTTGCTCTAGCACTTACAAACCACTCCCAAGTCAAATTATTAATTTCTTCATTAGCGTTGGATTTTGGTTTTCTTTTCATTCGCCCATTTCCTAAAATTAAAAAATATACGTACATATAGAATTTTGAATTTTACATTTTTATAGTTAAGCTTATTGCATACCATTCATCCATTGTTCTTTTATTTCATTTTTTTGCTTTAATATATTATACACTTGACTTTTTCCACATTTGAAAAGTTCACAAATTTGTTTTACTGTTAATTTATCTTTTTCACTTGACTCAATTAGTTTAATTTTTTCATTTAGTGTTAAACATTTATTTTTGGACGTCATATTGAATATAGGTCTATACGCAGTCTACGTCAGAACACTACTACGACACTTATCGATAAAATAAACTTATTGCAACGAAATAATCTATATAATTGATATAGATTATATTCATTGACTGATAATTTTAAAATAGTACATGTACATATTTCCATGATACACAGGTTCATGACAAAATATTGTTTCCATTTCCACGTTAAACAGGTTCCATCTTATTCAGGGAACGATGTATTTAAAATTACATTAGGATCGCCGGGACCGTAACATTTTTCCATAAAAGTCAGGTTTCCACGTTATTCAGGTTCCATATTACACAGGTTTTACTGTAATTTGTTTTAATTATAATTATAATTTTTATTTTACGCACTAAAGTTAAATATTATGTACAATAAACTAATAATAATAATAATAATAATAATAATAATAATAATAGAATACTCATTAAATTATTAGCACCTACCTTAATTGTGTGGAATATCTGTGAAATTGACATATTAAAGTAAATTGAATTCAAATAAATTTCACTATAAATTTTGAACTTGTTGTATCTATCAAATAAATTATGTGTGTAAAAAAATATCCCTAACTCTGTTTATATTCTATATTTCTAACCATCATCATAAATTTTATCAATTAATAATAAATTATTATCCAAATTTCAATTTTACATTGTGTTTCATTCCATTGGTATCAAATTATTTTAATTAAAATGATCATTGAAATAAAATATTTTATAATTTTTGATTGGTTAATAAATTATTTTAATTAAAATTACCATTGAAAAAAAATATTTTATAATTTTGGATTGTTGACATATAATACCTACTTAATTAAAGCTAAATATATATAAAAAATTGCATAATAAGTTATCTATGTATTTTCATTATGTTATTTTTATTACACTACATATTATGCATGTGGCATTTATATTTTTTTATTTTTCAAACAGTAGATGGAAATTACTTCTGTGCAGAACATGTGGTTACAGACAAACGCATGTATCCTGCAGTTCAGTTAGATTTGATGAGACATAGAACTGCAAAGAATGCGAGACAATGATTAGAAGTATGTTTATCATTATTTTTTATATGATTTGATTTATGAAACTCTCAAACCCTTAATAAAACTAATAACCAACTGATTACACGTTTATATGTTTTTGAGTCTGTAGCAACAACATAGTGGCGTTTATCCTATTGTCCATGTGTTGCTTCAGCAACACATAAAACATTTGGTGGGTGGCTGGACGGCTGGGTGGTTTTATTTGTGTAGCAAAATTAAAAACCAAATAATATTAAACACAGGGTCCGCGTATATATCGTAGGTTGTATTAGTTAAAAAATATCATTGTGTGTATGAAATATAATTCTATTTATATCGTTACTTACAAGATTCAAATAATATTTTCAATCTACAATAAAATAATTAAAATAAATAACAATTTATAAGTCTTTTCTTTACTGTGGTGTTTTAGACAAATTTTTTAAAGATATCAAAATCCATAAATATTAATTATTATTTATTTGACTGTAGGTTAAGTACAAATAAAACTGACTCATGAAACTATAAAAGATAATATCAATTTAACTATGTAACAAACACAAAGAAAATATTGGTCCACTAATTACTTTATTATTTTATCTTGTTTGATTTAAATAATTGTTTAAAACATTGAATAATGAATTTCAGATATTCCACCAAGACGATTGGAACTTCCTATTGATGGGGATGCGGTAGGTATTTCCTCAATTTGGGGTAGTTTCGGTAAGATAATGATTCAAAGACTAATATTAGTAAAATAAATTTATTAAAGCTCAGAAACAATAATTATTAAATTATCCAATTTCAGATTCAAATGGATATTTGATCCGTAAAAAAGGTAATACGCATAACAAACAATAATTTATTTTAAATGTATGCTTGACAACTAAAATAATGATTGTGTAGTAATGTGCCAATAGCCACCACAACTAATACCACTAGGGGCTTGAAAGATAATATACATATTATTTATTTGAAACAATATATGAACCACTATATTGTATTAGTATATTGTATAATGTTTATTATAAAATACAATATAATATTTTTGTTTCATTTATGACAAGAACTTTATCTGCTAACTTCTTGATTCTATAATTTTATAAATTGAGCTTTAGCGCTAACATGACTAAATTTAAGTAGTTTACCTATGACCGCTTCTTATGAATTAACAGACTAGTTTAATTATTGTAAATTATTGTAATTAAAATGTTCAATTATTTTTATAGCCGTCCACTCCGGGTTTTCTTCAAAATCATAGACAGGAATAACGCTTCAAATTTGGATATGTACATATTTTTTCATTATTTTCTGGTATATTTTGTGATCAAGTTTATACCTACTATTACATTTTGAAATAGATGTATTAAGATTTCAAGTATATTTATGTAAAAACTACTAAAATATAATGTGCCTATGATGTAACTAAAATAGTACCTATATAAGTTTGTTACTTATGAGTAATATTTGAGTGTATTGTTTTTTTTATTTTTTTATTGTAAGTACCTATATTTTATGACCAAGTTTTTGTTTATATCACTACATTTTTAATTTGTATATTAATTTTATGTATTGTATTACGTTTCATATAAACAATAACATTATTTTCAATACATTTTAGATCATTTTATGCGATTACCAATATTTATAGTTTTTTTTTAAGTAGGTACTTATTATTCTTGATTGGGCAAAACACCGTTTAGATGAAAAAAAAAATTAAACATGGTTCACTAGACAACTGCATACATGGATGATGGACAACATTATCACCAGAAAAAAAGTATTGTTTTATTTATAATATTTTTAAAAAAATTAGTAAAAATCAAAATTGTCTTATGCTTATAAATAACTCAAAAGAGACAAAACACATTTGCATTATAGTATAAAATATTTTTATTTAATTAATTGTTTAAGGTTATAATACTCATATAGGTACTTAATGTTATTTAGTATAAGGAGTGAGAGGGAGGGGAAGAGCCCCTCATGAATACTTGACATTGGTAAGAGCACCAAATAGATTTTTGAAAACCTGGAGCCTATGTCACAAATAAAATATATCTGATATATAAGCAAACATTTTTGTTTCTGTAATTTACTTTTATTTTAAAGGCTCAAAGGGGCTGATGAGTTTCTATTCTATCGTGTTAGCTAGTGGTTATAAGGACCACAATGTTTAGGAACAATTTGCGTCTATGACTAGTACTAGTAAAAAAGGCATGATAAGTATTAATGATTGGGAGTTACCTGGTGATGGCCATAATTTGATATGAGTGCAGTCAATGGCACCAACAACTCTCGGGAACTTAGCTCATCGGTAAAACTCCAACTGTGTCAGTCTTATTTCCTCTGGGTCATCAGGAATATGAATGTACTGACTACGTAGATGTACCGACTTCGTGCACTATTCTATTCAACGTTGAGGAACTAAAGCCACAGAAATCGCCCCCAGTGGTTTGGAAGCACCCAGTTGCATAATAGCAAAGAGTAAATAGTAACTGATTTATTGGAGAAATACAGTTATTCCTGTTGAAAAGAAAAAAAAAATTAGAATTCGAAGTAGGTACCTACTTACATATTATAATTTATAATAGATAGCTTTAAATTTTTTTTTTTAATTTTGGTACTGGTAGGTAGGTACATATGTATTTTTTGCATAAGTACCTTCTAACAACACATTTACTAACCTATCAGTTTCAAATTCGAGTGCATCCTCTATTTTCCAAAGATCGACAGAACTGTTGGCTTGCTTAGTCTGTATCTGGTAACAAAATCGGGTGATAAACAGCTCATCTTCGTTATCTTGTTCGTCGTTATCTTAAAAAGCAATATTCATTACTCGTTCCCTAGCACGATGCATTGAATAATATGAAATAATAACTGACACGAATGAATCAAATGATTATTCGGATCTCCGAGTACGACTAATTTTTAATTTTTAATTAAAATGAATTTTTCTATGCTTATCAAAGTCAATAACAAACTGATAAGGAAACAACGCTAAACGGCCGAAATTGGGCGGTTGGTTCTTAATCGTGATTACGTAGCGGTTACGCTTAACGTTCTGTGGCTTAACCCATATACAGGGGCGGACTGGGCCGAATGGCAAGTGGGTGATCGCCCCCTGAGCTGTTATGATTGCGGGCCCTCACAGGTTTATTGGGCCAGTGGATCGTGATTATTTTGTCAGTAGGTACCTTCTTTATGCAATCTATAAAACTGTAGCTTGGTACTAACCCCTTCTGTCTAAGCTATTGCCATTAAAAAATGTATATTTGTGTAATTTTGATTTTACAATGATGTGTGTTTTTTTTTTTTTAATTTTTTTTTTTTGGACTTTAACTTATGATCGCCCTGGCCGATTTCTTACCCCAGTCCGCCCCTGCCCATATAGTATTACTCTATGGCTTAACCGGATAAGGTGAAATCCATAATCTCTGGTTATCAATGTCAATCATGATTAACTGTGTTGGTGAAATCAGCCCTTAGAGACACGTCGTAACACCACTCGCAGACCATAGTCTTATATTTAATATTAGAATTTAGAGTCGTAACACCGCTCACTTCTCCACCATAGTTTATATTATTGTAATTTTGAACATAAAATATTGTTGAATAAACACACGACATAATCAAGTACATCAAGTATTCGTTTCTGCGTTGATGTATATATCGACGTCAGTTGGGACGTAAAATTATATTGAATATTCACAGAATGTCAATAATATTACACAAATACGTAATAGGTACCATTGATTAAAAATAGGCAGGTACTACCATTTTTACTAGAATTTATAACCAATAGTTACACGTATGACGTATCATATTATGCAAGTATATATTATATTTAATTTAGTATTATTGTATTTTATAATATATTATAGTATTAGATTATAATTATTGAGAATAGGTCCAAGTATAAAATATTAGATTTTAAATTATTTTATACGTAATGAAAGACGAAAGTATGACGTATTACTTTTAAGACTTCAACGTGAAATACTTATGTAGCTAATGGCTTGCAGGAACAAGGACTAAAATAAAATCAAAAACAATCGATCAATTCGTAGATATTTTCGGGACGACTGACGACCAGATGAAACATGTCGCGTGCCGCGTGGAATAAATTGATTTCTTGCATTATTCTATGGATAGGTGTAGGTACCTACGGTCTACGGTGAACGGTCACATATTATGGGTTTTCCATTCTCAATGATTATTTGTCAAACGAAATGATAAACGTCATAAATAAATAACAAAATTAAATATAATAAATAAATTTATATAGGTAGTAATTTCAAACATGGAAATTTTTACAAAAAATCGTTTTCGCCCAGTAATTAAATATAATAATATGATCATCTACCAGGCGACAAAAAGTTTTCTCCCGGGCCTATATTAGTTAAAATATCCACTGTAACTTTTAGTACCTACACCGCCACATGATTATCTCGCGGTCGTAGGCGTATCGTTGGAATGGTACACGCCGGATGTCTTTTACGTCAATAATGTCCTTTGACATTATTATTTCAAATAACAGCATAATATATAAATCGTTAATCAAACCAGCCTTCCAAAACATAGCACTCAGAAAACTTTTAAATGCCCCACCGTATGTCTCAAACCACACTCTAATACACTCCGACCTAAAAATAAAATTAATACATGAAGAAGCAGCTACAGCCCACTATAAACGCTTCCACAATCGACTTGCCTACAACAGCAATCCGTTAATACGGAATCTCGCAATCCCTTCTATTCCTGGAAACCCACCCAGACGTCTAAAAAGGAAATGGTGTCTCGACCTACTTGTTCATCCCCCCATCTGAAATCCATAGACAGAGCACTACCAGCTTTGTTAAATAACAACAACAACAACAAAAATAAAAAATAAAAAAAATCAATTAGTGACTGTCATTATAGGTACTGGATGTCTTCTCACATCAAGTCTAGCATGTTATATTAATTTACTTTAGTCACATAAGCCTATTGTGACCCAAAGGTACAGATTGTTTATTACAAATAAAGAAAAAAAAAATAACAGCATAATTTCTGCACGGCTAATGGGCGAATGTTAGTTCCTACACGAGAGTACTGAGTAATAGGTACATATTATGTAAGTTCCTACAAGGTAAAAACCAGGTACGTATGTTAGTCAATACAAGGCGAAAAAAATGTAATACGTATGTAAATATTATGTATGCACGAATTTTCAAAAATAAATGTATGATGATTAAAAAATATAATCAAAATCACATAATGTGAAATTTCATATTTTAAGAGGTTTATTTCTATAACTTAAAAATGTATTATAATCGTATTAATTAATTTTGTTCGTTGTATAATCTGAACTTTTTTTACTGATTTTCGGTTTTTTGTTACCATTTGTGGTGCTTATTTTAATATACGTATTCACTTGAAAAAGTTTGAGAATTTCAATAATTTTAAAAATATGTGGATGTTGGTGACACAAACTTGAGTTAAAATCTGAATGAAAACTTTCACACGCGTTTGTCGTATGGACTCTATTATTTGTATGACAATGCATGCGCTATGCGATTTTCATTATACATTTTAATCACCGTTTATTTATTTATGAAAATTCGCATAAACATATTTAACTGTGTATATTATATATTTATTTTTTTCCACCGTGTAGGAACTTACAAAAGGTATTGTCAACGTACCTGGTTTTTACCGTGTAGGAACTTACATAATATGTCTGTCTAGGAACTAACGTATGTAATTGTTTACCTGCTACTCTCGTGTAGGAACTTACTATTCCCCACACTAATAATTATTTAAATTCGTAGCCCTAGGTTTATTTTATTTAACAGAATCGGACTTGCCCGGACCGCTAGTCCGCTAGTCCACGGGGCCCCGGCTTATTTATGGTAATTGGGGGCCCTGATTTTGTACCTATTACTATTATTGGCACACGTGTCGTATGCTATCTACCAAATAAATCATATATAAAAATCTACAAACTCAAGTTACTAACCTGCTCAATGCTTGATTGCCATGTTTGACAACCCTTTTTTTTAACATCGTAAATATTTTGTTATAATAATATAACTGTTTACATCAAGTTTCCGGCTTTTTTTAAAGTTTCTTTCATTTCACCATTACATTGTTCTCCAATAGAATTTAATTTTGTACACAGTTTTGTATCAGGTAATAAATCACGATATTTTAAAAATTGTATACAAGTTTCGTCATTAAAAATAATTTTTCTATATAATTCACCCAAAGTACCTACTCGTTTTATAAAACCATAAATTTACAATTAATAAAAAACACACAACTACGACGTTTGATCTCGGCGATCAACGAACACATACTAAATTCTAAAATACAAAATAACTCTGAAATTCCTAAAGGAATTATAAATATATATAATATATAGAAATATAATATCGATACGATACCGTCAATACGAATTACGGTAGATAACGTAGATACGGTAGAGATAGCACACGACACCGTCAATTTGTTGGTAGATAGCATACGACACGACTATTATTATTCGTTTAAAGTAGGTAAATAGAAATACGAAATAAACATTTTTTTTTTTCAAATCAGGAAACGTATTTTTGTTTACAGTTTCGGGAAGTTCTTAATAATTATTAAAATAATGATATTTTAATTCTACGAATTTAATAGCTGCCCATGTACAAATATTTAACATTATTCATTGATTATAAATAGTGTCAAGTTGTTGTGACTGTTGTCTATTAGGATCACCTGCATAATATTATGTTGTCTCCGTCTACACACTTACGGCGTAGCACAGACGTTTTGGCGAAGGAAAGAACCGATAAGGCTACAGTCATAACTCATAACTCATAACTAAATTTTTACCACATATATAGGAGAGCTTTGACGGGTCTAGGACATTTCGCCGCCGACCGATTTGCCTCCAAAGTTTCGCCGCCAGACCTAATTTCCGACCAACACTTCGAATTTTGAAAATATATTCACAATTTGTTTATTATAGCAATTTTATTGTATTTTTAATCATATTAGACAATTAGGTACTAATTATGACGTGTCGTGTACCTAAATCGAGTTTTAAAAACGAAGGGGGATGAGTCGTAAATAAGTAAAGATAAAATATCTATATTCTATGCTTTGTGAAATGTATAATGTATTAATCCAGCGCGACGGTAGTGGCGCGAAGCTAAGTAAAAAAAAAAAAGCGAAGCGGTCACTACCGTTGTATATTACACGGGCCAGAGTTTGCCCATTGAATGTGTGTAAATTTGCCCGTTTTCTTTAGCCAGGGCTACAGACCTAATGAATGAACGGATTGGTCTGTTTGTGGTATCAATAGATCGGGCATGATTTGTAGATTATACCTTTGTCATTTTCGAAAAAAATGGTTGAATAATAACGAATATATTAGCAAAAAAGTCAAGTATTTTTGAAGCAAAAAGATATTGTGCTCGACCGTTTTTAGTTATTACGTTTCAAGCAGCAGCGCACGAGACCGTATTACCTCCTCTTACAGTGGCGGAACTAGGGGGGTGAAGCCGGGGATTGATCCCCGGGCGTAAAATTTTAGTGGGCGTAATTTTTCTTTAGTTCTTTATTTAATGCTTGGTGATAGAAGTTAAGAAAACATTTTTATTTCACATTATTTGTTTATGATGTTGTAGTGATGACGTTGGAATTAATGAAAAAAAAAAAAAGTTAATGGTATTATGAATAGATTCGTATTAGTATACCAAGTATATACTGGTATACTGGCATTAGCATACCTACAACTGCAAGCATATACAACTAATATACTATAATTATTAATATTCTGAGTGAAAATGTAACTAGTAACTATACATAGGCATTTATTGATGCTGTGTTTTCGTTAAAATTTCTGATACCTACACAA
Organism: Macrosiphum euphorbiae; assembly: GCA_949089665.1. Lineage (NCBI taxonomy): Eukaryota > Metazoa > Arthropoda > Insecta > Hemiptera > Aphididae > Macrosiphum > Macrosiphum euphorbiae. Next base: position 90,548 of record CARXXK010001804.1, read on the forward strand.
ATACACAATAACTGTTATAAGATTATCAATCAACGTACGATACGTATATTATATCTGTATATTAAAAATGGTGTTCATATATATAGTTTATAATATTATATATTATAATATTTACCAAGATAGTTATACATTTGTTTATGTTTAAAAAAAAAGATTTGATTTTAAATACTTACTTTTTCATTTTTTCTATTATAAATTGTTTAATTAAATACAATTTTTTACTGGCCTAAATTGTGTACCCTAATCAGAATAAAAGATTTTATATTTTACCATAAAAATCTATTATAATTGAAGGCTGAGGCGCATAGAACCAAAACAGCAAAAGGGTTTATAATTTTTATACAGGATAGGTAGGTAATTAAAGTTTTGATTATTTTTCAACATTTATATATAACTAATATTATTATTATTTCTAATAATAAATACAATTAAGTAACCACTACAGTATTTCCAGTAATTAAAAATGTATCAACAATATGTTAACTAAGTTTTTAAATTCAAAGTGTTTTTGGTGTGATAGTTTATTAGTATAAACTTGGTTACACCACAGTCCACAGAATATATTAATTACTATATATTATTATGTGTTTAAAAGTTAATAAGTATGTTTGTAATTTTAGTTCCAGTTATGATAAAACAATTGTAGGGAATGATATTGTATTTTCAATCTTGGTCTATGATTGGGCTTAATTTTAATATTTTCCCCGGGCGTAAAAATTCTTAGATCCGCCTCTGCTCCTCTATTCCGTATAGGTATACAGAACCATTTTACACAGATACAGTTTACAAGCCATTGAGTTCTATGAAGTATGAATACAATTTTATTAAACTTGAAATAAATGAAAATGGTAAAATAATGAATTTATTTCAGCCATTTAACATAGAACTTCCAGAACTATCTTGGTATTGTAATGAGATGTTATGTAACTTAAGTTATACATATGCTATTCCAAGAGTTATTAAAATAGTTAAGCATCTATTAAGATGGGCACACACTTGGGCCTATAAAACATTACATATTAAATGCCAGTACATAAAAATATGTTATAAAAAAACTACTGATATCCCAACAAAAACACTTCGTCGAACTCCGTGTAAAAAATTGCTAAGTAAAAAAAAACTAGTAATTTATAATACTTAAACATTATAAAGATGTGATATCAAGAATAAATGCTAAGTAAATTAAATTTTAAATTAATTGATTCTATCTCAATCATTTATTTACTTGGCTAGAATTTATATATTTCGACAAATAAACATGTCTATTCATAACTGGGCTATTTAACAAATTTCCATGACAAATGTTACTAAATTTGTTTTATAAAAAAGTGTTAATTATTAATTTGTAAAGAAAATAAATTCTCGCAAAGTAAATAAATGATTGAGATAGAATTAATTAATTTAAAATTTAATTTACTTAGCATTTATTCTTGATATCACATCTTTATAATGTTTAAGTATTATAAATTACTAGTTTTTTTTTTAAATTTAAGTTAACTTAGCATTTATTTATGATATCACATATTTATAATGCTGAAGTCTTATAGATGACTAGTTTTTTTTTACTTAGCAATTTTTTACACGGAGTTCGATGAAGTGTTTTTATTGGGATATATTATACTGTAGCCTTTTATCTCATTAAATAATTTATTTCGTTGATTATAGTAAGTCGAATAGTGCGCGGGAGGATCTATATGTTCAGACGTCTAGTGGTCGCAATAAAATATTATCGTCTAGGTACAATTTGTTTTAAGATGCAAGGGTCAGATTAATAATCAATATTCACAAATCATACGACTACAGCGCAAATGATTCTACTGAATATTATAGTAGAGTATACTCATAACGTTTAGGTACCTACCTTATTATTTATTAAATATACCTAGTGATTTTCTCAATAACTTATGGTTATAGGTATAACATATATAATTATTATGTTATATATCCTAATACTATGTAAAAATTAAAAATACCGTCCAATTAAACAGCAAACCAATCACAAATTTAGATTGTTATATAAACCTATTTATTTATGATTATATATATTAATTGTGTGCACCTATACGGCTATACCTATAATTATTAAGACAACAGTATGGTATGAATTATAAATGTGACTTGTTACTGTTACAATTTCCTGTCGTGTAGTTTAAATATCTATGATTTTTACCGATTATACTTTCCGGATATAATTATGAAAAGATAACATTTTCAAACTACAGTTGAAATAATAGTTCTATGATATCCGTACTGTTATACGTGTAACTAAACCTTTATTTAAAATTAAATTTTATATATTTCTACAAAAATTTAAAAAATCCTCAAAAATGTCTAACAATATTTAATATTTACGATACGTTTAAGAGCATATAATTATATAAACAACGTAAATCGTAATTAGGTACCTACTGAATTAGTTACTTAAACGGTCTAATGTCTAAAGCTAAACTAGCTAGTATAATGTAGGTACCATAGGCGTGCGCATAATTAAATTTCTATTGTAATAATAATTATTATACATATTTTATACATGTGTATTGCGTATACAAAACTGATTTTGTCTTACAAGAATTATATAAACCTTTATTTATAAAAAAAACTTTTATGTAAAATATACAATCTTTTTATACTTATCATTTATCAATGTTATTTATTTTATGAACCTACCTATCTATACCTAAGTCAAAAATATAACTCTTTTTCATCAAACCTATTCCTTTATATAATGTTTACTATATATTAGTTTAGCTAGACAATAACACCGCCATATTATACAGTACAGTATTGACTGTAGACGTATTATATTCAAAATATATTTATACTTTATGCCGACATTTTGGTTATAATTTTACTAGGTAGGTATATAAGTATTAAGCAGTCCTGTAAAGAATACTTTTGAAAAGTACTCGAGTAAGTACTCAAATACATTTTTTTTTAAGTATTTAAGATACTACTCAAATACTTTAATTGTATAGTATTTCAAATACTACTCAAATACTTTGAAAAAGTATTTGGAATACTTTTCAAATACTTTTGGTTTTTAAAGTGGGTTTCTAATTATTGTAATATAGACACATAGGTAGTAAAATTATAATCATTTTTATTTATTATTTATTAAATAAATATTTATTACATTTTTATTTTTACATGAAATTTACAATCTGTTCTTAACTAGAATAATAAGCAAATGTGCATAGGGTATTTGCGTATGATTTTTTTTTGAGGGAAGAAACCACCCATTGGTGATACTACCTATTTTGTGTTCTTAATTCATTCTAAAATTTCTAAAATTATTTCGAATAAAAATAAAATGTTCGAAATAAAAAACCAAAGTATTCAATACCAAAAAGTATTTAATACAAAAAAAAGTATTTAAAATACCATTCAAAATACTTCATGCTGAAAGTATTTAAAAAGTTATTCAATACTTAAAAAAGTATTTGAATACTTTTACTCAAATACTTTTACTCAAATACTTTACAGGACTGGTATTAAGTATACCTAATATAATGGTCTCTTAAACGTAATTTGTATAGGTACAATTTAATGTAAATAAACAGTATTGTAACGAAAACTGTTAACAACTACCTATATTAAAGTTCAAATGTCAACAACATTTCTCAAATAAAAAAATTACAAATCATTTTGCAGTTAAAAATTTAAAAAAATGTTAAATTTGTACCTACCTATAGCTTAGGATTAGCTCAAACTGTAACCAAAAAATCTAAAAAGATATTACTCAGTTTTTTTTATAGTTATTTAAAGTTCAAGTTTGGCTAATATTAGATATTTAAACAAAGAAGAACGATTTTAGTTTTGTGTTATAATTTAAAAATATTATTCATGGATTACTTGAACTTCTAATAAGTATAATATTAATTCAACTTACTGGCTGCCTTTTTAAAAATATCAACATAAATATGTATTATATAACCTATCCTAGGTTGACAAACCGTTTACTTTATTATATAATATTATTGAATTAAAATTTAACACCATGCATTACTGCCACGCACTTGTAAACTACTGTACAGCAGAGCGGCACCCACTTGTCTGCTTTTTTAAATTATGTTTTTACTATAAAATACAACTTTTTATGTACCTACATTGTTCATGATTTCTACATAATACATTTCTCAAATATATATAGTATTACCCGCATCACATATAGGTATATTTGTTATAAGAACTCCAACAGAATGCCTGTTGCAGGATTGAGGTGGCGGCGAAATGTTCGGGTCTGGCTTTGACTTTGCAATATCGTTTTTTTTTTTTTTTTTTTTTTTTTTTTGGTATCACTTATACAGCTTTTGTCTTTACCCAAGAAAAATGTTCTTATTGTTTCAAAAACAAATTATTATTTGTGTTTTTCAAACGTTCATAACTTTTTTTGATTGAAGTTCCGACAACGAACAAATAAAAACGATATTCCACAGCCAAAGTTCTCTTTTTTATGCAGTGAAAATGTCGTTTCTTGGCTAAATAAAACATTTTTCATTTGCCTGTTGGGGGCCCTTTTTTCCAAATCGCGGACTGGGCCTTTTCGAGCCAGTCCGACACTACATAGCTTTAGGTATATCTATTGACGCACGAGTGCACGACGCTCAGGGTCATTCTCTACTATTACTATAATTTCGACGAATACAACGAATTCTCGACTACTATATTATTATACTATTTCTATTATTATTCAATGAATACGCTCTTCGACGAATATGCACTACAACAGTTATTATTATCGATATAATATACGCACTGCTACTAAACTCTATATCGCTCAAACTTTTAGTAAAAGTTTATGTGGGTCAGTGACGTAGCCAGAGGGGGGGGGTCCATGGGGTCCGCCCTCCCCCGAAATGTCATCGACGAAATTTTTTTTAGAATATGAGTGGAACGAAAATGCTAGTGTTTTTACAATGATTTCTTTTTGTACTGGTAAACCTAATAATTAATTATAATATGTTATAGAAAAAATTACAAAATAATACGGTTAGCACACACATAAATATATATATAGGTACTCGTATGACGTATACGTATACCTTATAGCTGGGTATGAGGTAGATACATATATATATATATATATTATATATATATATAAATATATACATAGACGATAAAGCATCGTATAAACTATAAACTCCATAATAACCATGTTCGTAAGAAATGACACAGTACTAATTAGTAGGTACCAAAGTTAAGATAGATTTGTAATATAATAATCATGATTGTCCTTTATCATCTGACTAGATCGTAAATTATATATTTTATTCACAGGTAATTAATGTTCTAGACCAGCTTATTGCACGTGAGTCTCAAATACTACAATTTGAAAAATGATGTTCCTAGGTATTTTTAAAAATAGAAAAATGTGCAGTATTATTATTTATTGATTTTTACAAGTTGTACTGCCATGACATATTTTACTGTTACACAACTTTCCATCCCCACGAAAGACACACCGTTTATTGTTGCAACCAGTCTTGCAAGTGTTTGTACTTTGTAGTTTGTACACAATATGACTTTTTGGGGCGTCATGCGTTTGGGCGAAATAATTTTTTACCCATATAATAAAAGTAATGTGTTTGGGTGAGTATGATACATTATAAAATATAAAATTGCAAGTTTGTAAAAATTAAGACAAAAATAATATTCAAAATCTATTAGGAATTTTATGTCAATCTAAATATGGCACATAATTTTAATTTTTAATTACACACACTTATATTTAACTTACATACTATTTTCATTTTAATAATATTTTAACTTGATTTTCAATAGTTTCAATTTTTAATCATACACACAAAAAAAAACTTTTAATCGTACCCGTGGAATTCATGAACAACTCAAGTCTATCAAAATGAGAGAGAAAATTAATTTATAAAATACAGCATCCCATGGTATTAAACTAGATCGCCCAAACACATAACAATGTTTTAAAATCACTCGCCAAACGCAAACCGCGGTATTAACTATTCTTGAACCACCAACTGAAAAATGTCAAACCACCTCTGGTTGAACACATACTAAAGTATATAAATTATTTTCGTCATTTTTCATTTTATGTTCAAATGTAACCACCAATGTTATAATATATATTATGTCCGACAAAGTTTTATTGGTTTACCCAATTACTACCACGATTAGTTTAGCGATCACCTTATCACTACTCGTTAGACATTATTTTATAATCGACATTTCCCATATTATATCTCGTTATTCACTAGAAAATAACGATAATTCCCGCACTTGTTGCTAAATAACGATAATAACCGGCAAATAACGTTATTTTCCGATATAACATAATTTACCGTAACAGATAGATATTAGGGTAATATGACACATTAATGTTTTGATTAGAATTACTGATATTTATGAAGCAAATATTCTTTAAATACGTTACATATAACCTCCTACATACAATTGTATACAGTGATCACCGGTTTTGACCTTATCAGAGAATTTGATAACAAAAATGTGTTTTTTGTCTTATCAACATTTTTTTAAATCATTTTTGAAAATTAATTTTCAAATATTAAACCTTATGTTCCTTCAATTTTTTTTATTCGAAGTTGAACATAAAAAGGCAAGCTATACTATAATCAGTGGCGGCTCGTGGTAGTTTCATATGGTAGTGCGATAAATTTGTAAATAAAATAAAGATCTCAATTAATAATAATCAATATTATGTGAATAATATTCCTAATATCACTAATATGGATAACAAGTACCTACTTCACAATCATTGCTATTGGTCAGTATTTCTTTAGCTATAATTAGACGTAAATATCGAACTCTGCGCGCTGTAAATACAAAATCGCAGGTCGCCGCCGTAAATGTACGACGATAATAATTATCGCACAGTAATATAGTATAGTCTCGCCGCGCTGCCGCGACCCGCGGACCGCAGTCCCAGTCGTAGAGTTCCACAAATCGCATAGATATTAAAGAATGGATAGGCCATTTATGCTTAACATACGGGAATGAACATGAAAATATTTTGAGGTTATAGAGGTCTTAACACAAATGTATATATATATAATTATTGTACATAATTTATGATAAGACCCTCTGCTAAAATGAGAAGCAATGATAAAAAACAGTCTTTTTCTCTTCCCCATTCCGGAGACACTTCCCTCTATTTTATTAATATAGCCATGGCCTATCCATTCTTTAATATCTATGACAAATCGTGCTTATGCCCATAGATACTATAGCGTACAGGTCGCCGCCGGAAATGTGCTACGAAAATTACCGCACCAAAATAATATTATAGTCCCGCCGCTGCCGTGTGCCGCATATCTCAATATTGAATATAATCATAATTTGATAATATAACCCGTATAAGTGTATAACCAGAGCCGTGTTAAGGGGGGGGCAAAGGGGGCAATTGCCCCCGGGCGCCATAGTTTTGTAAAAGTAAGGGGCGTCGTTATTTGAGCTTAATATGCTACTTGGAGCCCAAATTCTAGGGAAAGGACTCGAATTACCCCGGGGCACTGAATTGCTTGACACGGCTCTGTGTATAACACACATATTTTCTGTGCGCCTCGGGCCGCCGCACCATATAGTATCTAGTATCTACACAGTATACACGAAAGTACGAGTCTCATGTTACAGACGTTGGTCGCTCGGCTTTCGTTTAATATTTAGATTATTTCTTATTGCAATGGAATAATTGCCGGGTTAAGATGATATTTTTCTTCAAATATTATTATTTTACAATACAATTTGGAATCATTTAAATTATTTCGTAAGAAATATAGACCATCATGATTTCTATTTAATTATTATAAAAAATTGAAAAGTATAATTGCGAATATAATTTTATTATAAAATGTGCATAGGGAGTGCGGTCGCAACATCGCACATTAGCACGAGCCGCCACTGACTATAATTGTTTTATAAATAAGCTTATTATAATACTTTTGCCATAAATACTTTGAAAAAAACTTATATTATATCAGGCAAAATGACATAGCAATGTTTATTATTATATTAATTTCATATTTATATTATTATATTAATTATGTTAAATATATTTCTAAAATTTTGTTATTTATAATAAAAAAAATTCATTAAACTATTAAATTCTAAAAATTTTATAATTTATTTCTATTGACCAGTATCCAATCGTTGCTTATACAAATATGGTGTATGCCATTTTACCCGACACTCCGGGTAAAATGACATAGTAGGTACATTTATAAAAAAGTGAATTAAAATTATTTGTGTGTATTAAATGTACAATTAGACTTCAGAAATATGTGTATAATATAAATACAAATATGTTACTCAAGTTTCATATGTTAACTAACATTATTTCCTTCATTTTTTTTTAAATTAAAAAGTGCTATGTCGTATTAAGCCAGTCTCCCCTATATGCGCACTGCTACTATACTCTAAATCAGTGGCGTCACCATGAGAGCGGATGAGGGAGCTGCAGCCCCCTCCAAAATGTTGAGAAAATTAAAAAAATTATTTTAATGGTCTATGATAGTCACTCAAAAAGTCTTAAATTGTATTTAAAATATTTTAAAATTAACTATAAGTATCAACACTTTTCATCTATCTATCTGTGCTAGTACGTATTTAATGTGTAAAAGTGTAAAAGAGCCCCCCCCCCCCCGAAAAAATCCTGGTACTCTACTAGCTGTATAGTCGCGTATAGCCGCGTATTATTATATTATTTATACTACGCTTCATATACCCTGTGTGCATAAAGAATAACTTACTGTCTATGTGCCGTATATTTTTATTCTCATAAGTGAAGGTACATTGTAACTTATATGTAACTTTAAAATTTAAATATATGTATAAGAATAAAATGTCATTATGATACCGATACATTCTTCTTCTTGCCGTAGCTTATATGTATGAGAAATCCATATTATATTCAATATTGTAATAAATAATAATAAATAATACTTATATATAAATACACGATGATACACCCGACAGTGGTTTTATGACTTAAATATATTATACATAATATTATATAGTCGGTGGAAAGGCCAATTGAGGTAACCTAGGGCTGGCGGTAATTAAACTTTTGATTCCAGTATCCAGTATTTCTTTAGTACCGGTATCTACGGTATTTTAGGTAGATATGATTATATGAATATATACCTATTTACGTTACTGTGGGGTGGTGGCAGGAGGGCCATAGCCCCTCCGGTTTCTTTGCCAATGTTTGTATATTATTATAAATATTTTTATAAGCTATATTTTTTTGGTAGTGTTTCTGAGGTTGGAGGCACAAGTATAGTTGTTTTTGATAAAATAGATCGACAATTGATAATTTCGTAATAAAATTCATAATTTAGCGTATGTTTTAATTGTTATTTATAAAATATCCATACCCAACACCGTATATTCAAAAAATACTCTTTACATAAATTACAGGTTTCTCACCTGAATATGATGTGTTTTATTTTAAAATTGTTCCACTACTCATTGAACATTTACATTTGTTCTAAATTTAATTATTACAAATATATACATAATTATATTATGTTCATTAGTTTTTAATAAATAATTTAAAAGTGCACTTTAAGGGTAGATACATTTGAAATAAAAATAAATTAAACCCAATTAATAAATATTAAGTCTGTGATTCTAAACAGTTTAACATTATAATTATTACCACGGCTAGGGACTTATAGCACTTAAAATAATTAAAATAAGCGCTTAAAAACATCATTATAAGCACTCAAATAAGCATTTAAAAAACTTTCTTTTTACATGATAAAGTAGGTACTATAAACATAGTATAATAATAATAATAATAATTATATAAATTATAATAATTGTAAAAATGTGTTTTTAAGGGGGGTAAAAATATCCTAGAATAGGTATAATTAACGATCTGTTTTAAATATACTAGTGTTAAGAACCCCTGATTAGTACATATTTTATTTTTTATATATCTATATATGTTAACAACATATATAGACAATCACAATGCAGAGTGTGTGTCGTAAGACGCTGCCACCGTGGGAACCGCTGAATAAGGGTTTTTGATGTGAGACGGGGCACCGTCACGACAACACACAGGGAGTCAGTCAGTCGTAGAATTACCAGTGTTCGAATAACAGATTGTAGCTACACTTAATTTTTACTACCAGTTTTAATAAAAAAATACATTAATTATTTTAATTTTCAATTGGTGCGTACGTTTATTTTGTGTTGTGTGTAAAATCCATAACATTTTTGGTGGCAGCGGTGGGATCCGTAGATTCCGGTGTTACGCTTAAAGTAAAAATTTGTTTTAAGTGTTTAAATAGCTAAGTAAATCGCGCACTGCGTCTACGTACTCAAATACGAGCAGCAGAAAATTCAAACACTCCAGATCAACTCAGACATTTCAGACCTTTAACATTCAGACATTCTACAGAACATTCCTGAAAATCACGTAAATAATATTATTACTATTATTACCATCGGCGTCAACAAATTCTTGGGCGTGGCATTGGTGCGCCGCCCGAAGCCGACATCGGTCGAACCAGTTCGAGCAACGGTAAGACATCAAAATCGAAATCGATAGTCAAAATCGAAATCGATAGTCAAAATCGAAATCGATAGTCAAAATCGAAATCGATAGTCAAAATCGAAATCGATAGTCAAAATCGAAATCGATAGTCAAAATCGAAATCGATAGTCACAATCGATATTGTTATCAATATTGATAAGAGTTATCAAAATTGATAAGACTATTGATAACATTGTTTACAACAACAATCAACAATAACGGAGCCGAATTGAAACCCACTACCTGTAGTGGTCCCCGCGCCAGCAGTTTCGGGGCAAGCGAACGTCCATTCAACAAGAGCCGTCGAAGAGGATTTACGTCGTTTATAATTCTTTTCACTGGCAACACTCAGAGCCAACCCGATTCATCCAGACCCTTTCAACAACGCACATTTCCAATGACAACACTCATGGCGGCATCAATACAGTTTGCGGTGTTGTGAGTAACAGAACATTTACTAACATACTAACAATTTAAATTAGTTATTGAACATTTTTTTTATTATTTTTTTTTATTATTATTATTATTACTGTCATCAAACCTAGTAGTGATAGCATTTAATAATTTATTTTAACTGTTAGCAACAGTAGTAGTAGTTTGCATAAATCGTTATTGTTTAACACTTAGTTGATGAGTGATACGGGAGATACTAATAGTAGGACCCCTACCCCTGAATTGGAAGATAGAGAGGAAACCTCCGAGAACCCTCTCCCTGCTCCACGTCTCAGTCTTCCTGTTAGGTTTGCAAATCCACAAGTTCCAGAATCCGAACGACCTGTTGCGGAAATTTCGGGGGATAATCTTTTTATCAACCAGACCAATGAAATCATAGAATTTAACGAGACGTTGTTGCAAAACGTTAACCAAACCTTAGCTTCCGTAGATAACGTGCTTGTTCATACGAACCATACCTTGCATACAAATATTTTAGATCAGACCATCACGATGGCCGATGACGGGTCCCTTCTACAACCAAACAACATCGAAACAGGAAATTCCCGACAGAACGAAAATCCAGTTATCAACACCTCAACACAGAACAACCCACAAGAACTCCTATCACAATCTGGGAAATCCGTAGACACCATCGGATTAGAAGCAGCCTTGAAGTTATTACCATCGACATTCAGTGGAGAAAATCAAGAAGATCTCGAGCTGTTCCTAGAAACATGTGAGTTCGCGATTATGTGTGCCAATGAGAAAGCTAAGCAGCGACTGCTCCAAGGCATTATTATTCGGCTTACGGGAAAGGCCCGGGCCGCAGTAAAATTTCGTTCGATTCAATCCTGGACTGAACTCAAGGATACCCTAAAAACGTCACTAGAACCCCAGCGAACTACGCCACATTTATATTTGGAACTGTATTCGATCAAACAGAAAGGAGATGAGGACGTAATGACATATTCATCGCGTATTGAGGCCTTACAGACACTCATATTAGAACAGGAAACAAACGGAAAATCCGCAGAAGTCGCCACAGCATTGGAGGACAGTTTGAAAGCACAGACCATTCAAGTCTTTATCGAAGGATTGGGAAAACTGAAAGACTTCATAAAGGCTCGAAATCCACCAACTCTTGACAAAGCGATTCAAGCTGCAAGAGAAGAAGAAAGGGTGAGAAAATCGCACGACGAGTCAAAGCGTTTCTATGAACCGTCTGCTAAACAAAACAATGGAAAAACACTTACAAAGAAACCGAGTACCCCTTGTTTCCATTGCGGAAAAATGGGACATTGGGCCAGAGACTGCAGGTCTCTCCAAGTGAAGCCGAATAATGGTCAAACACCTCAAAACGCCCACAAGGCGATCGTTAATACAATTACTTGTCGTTACTGCAAGAAACCAGGTCACACCAAGGAGGAATGCAGAAAACTAAAATACGTAAATTCAAAGCGATCCGCAGAATCTCCAGCTACTACCTCACAAAATTCAAAAAACTCTACGCAGTCGAGTGCCGACGGCGGGCGCCCGGCAGGAAGCCTGAAAACAGCCGCAATCTCATTCGCAGGAATATCTTAAATAATACGGCTCGCCAGAAAATTGAACAGGATCATGTACAGTGTCAAAGCCCTCAGACCATTCCAACAGACAGCAAATTTTTAATCGACTCTGGCAGTGACTTAAATTTAATCAAACTCTCATCATTGCGAGATGAAGTAATAGTTTACGACCATACCGTGTACGAACTCAAAGGAATAACAGATAATCTTGTGACGACTTTAGGATCCGTCACTATCGAACTTCAAATTGGAGGTGAAAAAAGACGCGTTGAATTCCAAGTTGTTCAATCCGATTTCCCAGTACCAAATGAAGGAATCTTAGGTAAACCATTCATTATCGGACATGGAACTATAATCGACTACCAGTCAAAGGAATTAATCCTCCCTCCTCTTGTGAATTTAACCATACTACCAAGAACAGAAATTCTCGTTGCCATTCCAGCTCCCAATAAAACAGAGGGTTCAAACATTTTAATTTCAAGCCAAAGCATTACCAAGGCCCTCACCTGTGGAAATTGTGTTACCACAGTGAGAAATCATCTTATATACGTTCCTTTTATTAATCCAACAGTCGATCAAGTTCAATTACAAATCCCTCAACTAGAGCATCTCGAACACGAAGATTTCAACGAAGCTAATGTGCACTTATCACAAATTTTGGAAAATACAGAACCTAGTGTTGATGGGAACAGAATATCTCGCTTACATTCAGCCCTGCGAACCTGCCATTTAAACTCAGAAGAAAAATCCTCATTGCTTACTATTTGTGAGGAATACTCTGATGTGTTTCAATTGGAAGGGGATAAAATCACAGCAACAACCGCCATTACTCACGAAATCAAGACTTCTGAAGCCGTTCACCCAATTCATGAAAAGCCATACCGACTACCCCAGCGACATCGGCAAGAAATAACAGAACAAATGGAGATTCTAGAGCGAGAAGGGGTAATTGCTCCTAGTGACTCGCCATGGAATGCTCCTCTTTTGGTGGTTCCGAAGAAACCGGATGTTAACGGAGTAGTAAAGTATCGAGTATGCGTTGACTTTCGACGACTCAATCAAGTTACAGTGGGAGATGCTTTTCCACTTCCCAATATCACGGACATCTTAGATCAGTTAGGTAAGTCCAAATACTACAGTACACTTGATTTGGCCCAAGGATATCATCAGGTGCCAATGAACCCGGCAGATCGCGAGAAGACAGCCTTCTCTACGGATAAAGGCCATTTCGAATTTTTGCGGATGCCGTTTGGTCTAAAGGGTGCTCCCGGAACATTTCAAAGAATGATGAACAAGGTACTTTCAGGCCTGAATGGGTTAAAAGCGTTCGTATACCTTGATGACATCATTATTTATGCTAAGGACCTCCCAGATCATTCACAAAAACTCACAGAAATTTTGGAAAGGCTCAGAAAATTCAATCTAAAACTACAGCCCTTGAAATGTGAATTTTTGAGGAAAGAGGTCACGTATTTAGGACACCAAATTACTGACGAAGGCGTTAAGCCTGACCCGAAATTAATTGAATGTGTTCATAATTTTCCAATACCCCAAAACGTAAAAGATATTAAATCGTTCTTGGGATTCTCTGGGTATTACAGGCGTTTCATACAAAATTATGGACAGATCGCTAAACCACTAACTTCGTTACTAAAGAAGGATGTGCCATTCATGTGGAGTGATCTATGCCAACAGTCATTCGAAAAACTGAAAAACCTTCTAATAAATTATCCAATCCTTCAGTATCCAGACTTCACCAGACCCTTCAATCTCACTTGTGATGCTAGCAACTACGCAATTGGTTGTGTACTTTCTCAAGGTCCAATTGGGAAGGACCTACCCATTGCTTATGCATCCAGAACATTAAATAAAGCTGAAATAAACTATAATACTACTGAAAAGGAATTAGCCAGCATAGTATGGGGAGTTAAAACTTTTCGCCCATACCTTTTTGGTCAACAGTTTAATATTATAACGGACCATCGAGCATTGGTGTGGCTGTTTAACCTAAAGGACCCCGGTTCACGGCTAACGAGGTGGCGTTTAAAATTGGAAGAACACCAATACACCATCCATTACAAACCTGGCGTTAATAACACAAATGCAGATGCTTTAAGTCGGATAAATCAAGTCGTCACCAGATCATCAAAGGCCGCAGAGAACTCAAAATATCCAGACAACGCAGAACCATCAATTTCAGAACCTCAGGACGATCACAGCTCTCATCAAGCTATCTCTTCTACAAACATACAAATCACCGAAAGTTATCAGGAATTTCTGCAAGCCGATTCAAGTCTTAAGAAACCAACTAAGAAAATTAGCGAAGTATCAGGAAATATATTTGAAATGGATCCTAGCATTTCCCTGGCATGTTGCGTTTCGGCGGATTTCGAGATGACACACGGAGTAGCTGTACAAATGAGAAGAAAATTTGGCAACCTGACACAGTTACGTAGACTACAGAAAAAGGTTACCGAGGTAGCATCACTAGAGATAACAGACAGAAACATATTCTACCTCATTACTAAAGAAAAGTTCTGGCAAAAACCGACCTGCGAAGATATTTTTCAGAGCCTACAGAATCTCAAGAAAATTTGCCAAGAGCGGAAAGTAACTCGACTCGCTTGTCCGCGTTTAGCGATAGATCGAGACGGTATCAAATGGGAAACCGTCCGGAGCATGCTCTACTACACGTTCCGAAATTCGGAAATAGAAATACAAATCGTAACACAAGAACAGTTATCGAAGGAAGACCAGTTACGAATCATTAGAGAATTCCACGAGACTCCTTTGGGGGGACATCAAGGAATAAATCGGACATATCAAAGAATATTGCAGCAACATCATTGGAAGGGAATGAGACAGATGATCAAAGCATATATCCTTTCCTGTGAAACTTGCCAACGTCAGAAAATACCAAATCGATCAGGAAAAGAACCGATGGTTATAACCACAACCTCTTCCAGACCCTTTGAGAAAATCTTCATGGATATTGTAGGACCATTTCCTAAGTCTCATAAAGGGAATATATTCATCTTAACTCTTCAAGATGACCTTTCTAAATTCGCATGGGCAGTACCTATGATAAACCATGAAGCAAACACTGTAGCATACCATTTTGTAACCCAATTTGTGTGCTTACATGGACTTCCGAAGAGTCTTGTCACAGACTGTGGTACGGAATTCCTTAGTCATGTATTCAAAGAAGTATGTCAACTTCTTAAGATCAAACAAACTTCGACCACACCATACCATCCACAAAGTAATGGATCTTTAGAGCGTAGCCACAGAACATTAGGAGACTACTTACGCAGTTTCGTTGACAAAGATCCTCAAAACTGGGACACTTATGTTCCATTCGCGATGTTTTGTCATAATTCAACAGTACATACTGCAACCAAATTTCAACCATATCAACTAGTTTATGGTAATGAGATAACCGTTCCGCATTCATTCACTCGAGATCCTGAACCTCAATACAACTATGAAGACTATCACTTTGAGATGAAGAAACAAATGCAGGAAGCTCATAAATTAGCGAGAGCAGAGCTATTAGAAAGCAAACACAAATCTAAAGAGCGTTATGACAAATCAATAGCACCTCTAAACCTTGCCGAAGGAGATAGAGTCCTAATACAAGACAAGGCCCGTAAGGGAAAACTAGCCCCAAAATGGTTAGGTCCTTACCCCATCGTAGAAATACAACCAAATTCACCAAATGTCACGATACTTAAGAAAAACAAGCCTGTAAAGGTACACCGGAACCTTCTAAAACAATTTCATGAAAGAACATAACTATGTTTCAGATTTAGCATAATTTCAATAAGCGTCACGGAACCTTCCATCAATGATTCGGACCAAAGAAATCACCGCCAAGTATTTAATCTAACGTCATTCAAGAACCAACAAGGGATCTATTATGAGTCACATGGAGTAGCCAGATTGTCACATGTGAGTTGGGAATTGGTAATCTCCTTGGATGTACAATTACTAATTTCAAAATACCATGTCATCATGGCTCACTATCAAGCCACCACGACCATTTGCGAAAATATGAAAAACAGATTTGGCAATGTGGAAATTGAGGAGATTTGCTCTCTGTTTATACAACAATTTTCTAGAGCAACTTTGCCCTATTTAAACGAGATCGAAGCTAATCACAGAAGTCTTATGTTAGCCATTAATAATGATGATAATAGAGTTCGACGGGGATTGGGGCAAACATTCAGGCGTATGGCCAACGTTCTGTATGGTGTATGCTCAAAGATTGATGTTGAATTCATTATAAATCAAATAACAGAACTAAATCGAAGCAAAGTACCTAGTAAAAACAATATTCCGGAAAGGATCAGATTCCTACAAGCAGAAGTAAATCACTCTACACAACAATTAGAACTCCAACAACAAAAAGTAGAACAAAACCTCCAGTACCTACAAGCACAAACAAATCTTACTATCCAGAACCTTAATAAATTGGCGTTCCGAACCAAAGTATTAGAACAATCATTACTATTTGAACTAGTATTAAATAAGTACGCTTATGAAACCCAGAACCTTATCTCCATAATAAATACAGCATTAGATGGAAAAATTCACACTAGTGTCTTTACTCCACAGCACATTATTAAAGAACTTCTTGAAATTAAGGTGGACTTGCCGATTGGAAATACTTTTCCATTGGAAGTTAATATAGAATCTCTTAATGAAATCCTCCGAATCTCTGAAAAAAACATATTCTTTAAAGACAACTATCTTATCTATGTTATAGAAATCCCACTAATTACCAGTGAGGAATATAGTATATACCACCCTATACCTTTACCCATACCCCACAGTGAACAAACCATTTTCTTAGTCGACCCTGAAATAGATTATTTAGGTGTAAGCAGAGACAACGAAAATTTTATTGCTTTAGATAACGTAAAATGGGAAGAATGTATAACATTAAAGCCCTATAAAGTTTGTAGAGGTAATCAACATGTACAGCATCGTGCAGAATCAGATGTATGTGTAGTTTCATTACTAGTGAATAATCAATTTAATCCAGACCATTGCAAATTCAAATTCGTTTCATTAAAAGCCCCTATATGGCATCAGTTAGTGCAAACTAATTCATGGATCTATTATACCCAACGGGAAGTAGGTACCATCACTTGCACAAATCCAACAGAAAATTCTAAGATAGAAATTGAGGGCGTAGGCAGAATAACTATACCCCCATTTTGTAAAATTAATCTCAGAAACTCTATATTATTTTCTAATAACAAAGCTAGTAGGGATATTCATTCAGATATTATACCAGAAAATTCTAAGAAGGATCCGTTACACACATTGACAGATATAGTCAAAACAATTATTCCTCAAAACCTCACTAATAAAATCTTAATTCAAAATTTGAACCAACTGACTAATAAAGCAGTTGAGTTAAATGAACTTTCACATACCCTAGCTGAACCTTCGTTAATTTTCAATATTAACATTCACGTTATTGTCATTTATATTATTGTAATACTAACAATACTAACATTTAGTATATTAAGTTTTAGTTTAAGAAAAAATGTTACAAAAATATACAACCCTGAAATACCAGAAGCATGAAAAATCTAATGGTATTTAGGAAGACACAGTGTAATTTATTTTTCTTTTATTATTTTTCTTTAATATTTTATTATTTTATTGTCAAACTGAACTGACCCCCAAATAACAGAAAATTCGAAATCTTGCAGAAACTTAAATATTTAAGTGAAACACTGTGGTCATTGGACCCCTGTGTCTCATTTAGTCTGGGGGGTGTTAAGAACCCCTGATTAGTACATATTTTATTTTTTATATATCTATATATGTTAACAACATATATAGACAATCACAATGCAGAGTGTGTGTCGTAAGACGCTGCCACCGTGGGAACCGCTGAATAAGGGTTTTTGATGTGAGACGGGGCACCGTCACGACAACACACAGGGAGTCAGTCAGTCGTAGAATTACCAGTGTTCGAATAACAGATTGTAGCTACACTTAATTTTTACTACCAGTTTTAATAAAAAAATACATTAATTATTTTAATTTTCAATTGGTGCGTACGTTTATTTTGTGTTGTGTGTAAAATCCATAACACTAGAATATATTTATCTCTTACGTGAATTTTTATAGTAGATTATTTTTACTCCCGGTAAAAATGTGTTTTTAAGGGGGGTAAAAATATCCTAGCATAATATAATTAACGATCTGTTTTAAAAATACTAGAATATATTTATCTCTTACGTGAATTTTTATAGTAGATTATTGTTACCCCCCGGTAAACAAACGTGTAAAATGTATATGATGTAAATATTAATATGCACAACAGTTACGTACAACACGTCTAACTAACGAATGAATAAAAGAAACTCTATTGATATTAATATTATTGTTATCGATGTCCTGTTGGCCGTCGCGTCAAATCCTATATAGACATACTATAACTGCATAATGCCAGTTGCGTTATGTATATTAACGGTATTACCCACTACCGCAAT
The DNA here is from genome assembly GCA_949089665.1 of Macrosiphum euphorbiae. Taxonomy (NCBI): domain Eukaryota; kingdom Metazoa; phylum Arthropoda; class Insecta; order Hemiptera; family Aphididae; genus Macrosiphum; species Macrosiphum euphorbiae. The sequence continues at coordinate 109,594 of CARXXK010001804.1, forward strand.
TTTACAAAAATTATATAAGTAATCTGATTTGAGGGCATGACAGATCGTGGCATTACCAACTGAAATTTTGAAGCAAAACAGTAGTAGGTATATACGCGACAAGCGTAAAAATTTGTATAGGTAATTGCGTAAGAAAGTTAAACGCCTTATAGAAGAGGCGCATCCTGTATTACCTTAATAAGATACAAATTATAAAAATATTAACTATTTTATTGAAACACTAAAACGTCTAAAACACATAATATTTATTTGCTAAATGTGAGGTGGGTTAATAATTTATTTCTATAAATCAATCTACTATATTTTGGTCAAAACTACAACTTCAATCGTTGACAAAAAACAAATAATTGTGTAAGTAGGTACATATTATAATATGTTTTGTTTATTTTTAAATTAATTTAACGAGTAAGGCGTGTTGTACATGTGTGGAATCTTGTATTAAATTGCCATACCTTCTAACTGAGCATAAACATATAGATACTTATATACAACTATATAAAAAAAAAAAAATTAGTATTTAAAATATTTCTAAATAGCATAAAATGAGCCAAATATTTTGCAAAATTGTTATAATAAATAGCAAATGCCTATTTGATGCAAATTACAAGTTCCTATATGACAAACTATTTTTGAACAACAAACGGATCGTTGATTATATGCTAAGATATTTTTACCCCCCTTAAAAACACATTATAACCTGGGGGTAAAAATAATCTTCTATAAAAATTCAATGGGAGATAATTAATATATTCTAGTATTTTTTAAACAGATCGTTAATTATATGTTAGGATATTTTTACCCCCCTTAAAAACACATTTTTACTTGGGGGGAAATAATATCCTAGTATAGTTTTACCCCCGGTAAAGTTACCCTATTATAATTTTAAATATTTGAGGGTATTAGAAACCTGCGACACCGGCCGGTCAAACTAGACCACGGTAACTAGGCAGCGGTGATGGTGTGTGTGTGTACTCCGATTATAATATGAATATCGGCGTTTTTGTTTGGGTATGGGCAGAGGATGCCCGCCGGACCGAGGGCGCTATCGCATACTATCGAACATTGTCATGATTGTTGATTTTCGACCGTTACAACCTCCTAGCAGTGGCGGATAGGCCCACCGGGAATTCGGGACTTTCCCGGTATGCCCTATCCTTTGTTGATGTATGGGGGCCCTAGGACCATTTATCAAGTATTGAACCTTGTGTGATGAAGATTGGATATAATTTTAAAATGCAAATTGACTAATTTAATACTTTTAACCCCTCTACAAGAAAAATACCAGTTAGCTATATACAATATTTATTTTTGTTCCCAGTATCAGCCGTATAATTTGGAATATTGAGGTTTATTTTTAGATTAGAGTTATAGAAAACCGTATTTAATATCGGTAGATTATAGCTGTACTATATAATGTATCAATGCGGTGGTTATATAGGTTTTAAAATTTTTTTTTCAAAATGTGTGGTTTTTATGCTGATTTCGAATCTGAATTTTTTTGCGAAAACCATTATTTTGGAAGTTAGTCATCCAAAGTTTGTGATTTTACGTATATAGGTACGCATGTGCGCAACACTACGTTAATGTGGAGGAGAAACTCGTGTATGGTGTTTTTCGATTTTTTTGTCCAAGCTCAACGCAGAGAGCTAGTGGCAACGTTAGCCGATTATGGTCTTTTTAACAACTATGTTTAATTCCTAACCCTACTCAAGGTGGTTTCACACAGCAAATCGGGGGATATTTTCGATTTTTTTGTCTGAGCAAAATTCAGTTCTAATTTTTTTTTTAAATTCGCGTTCTACGAAAAAAATTTAGTTTTTGAAGTTTTTCATTAATAACTTCAAATCGAATTTTATTTTTTACATTCTTAAAAAGCTACCCTTAAATACACATTTTGAAAAAAAAATTTTTTTTTTTTTTTTTTATTTATTTGAAGAAATCTACAATCTATACATGCTTTTTGTACAATAAGTAGGTTTGATATAAGAAAGGTAAAAAATATGATATGAGTAGTTAGATTAGGGAAGATACCCAGTGGTAACACCCTATAAAAAAAAAAAAAAAAAAAAAAAAAAAAAAAAAAAAAAATTTAAAATCGAAAATTTGCTGAACCAGAATCGTTCCCAAATCTGTAATAAGAGTAGGTACCTATATTATTTATTATATAGTTTTGTATTGCATTGGTTTATTAAAATAAAGTTTCGCTAGAGTCTTATTTTTGGGGGAAATTATTCAAATTACTTCCCAGTTCCCGGTAAAAAAAATATAAGCCTATCCTCCACTGCCTCCTACTTCCTAGACACTCTATCGTGTATGTTCTTATCCATATAGACTTTATATTAATACAGGATTAGATCCATCACACATTCACACATATTTTAGAATTAGATTGACTCATACACTCGTAAGACCAAGTTGGTCGTGGAGCTCGCCCTTCACATGGTCACCAACTTTAGTCTATTTCCATTACTTTTTAACTAGTGTTGAGAGTGTGCAATAGTAAAAGTGTTACGTATACAACGCTCCAAAGATGGCGTTGTGCGCCGTACAACAGTCTAGTTGAGAGGGTCCATACAATATTGACATTTAAAATTGCGTAAATTGTCACTGTGTATATTTTCTAATGCACGTACCATTACGCCCCGAGCCCGAGCCGTATTAATTGAAGAACAAGAGTAGTTTTATGTGTATAAAATTCGGATAAGAAGAAGGCCTAGTGAACAAAATATGGTTTCGTAATTCAAGTAATAAGGCTTATTGAAGCAATTTACAGTAAAAATACCTATTATAAAAGTTGGAGAGAAGAATTTTTTTAACAATCGAAATAAGCCCGATTTTTATATTTTTATTAATGAGTTAAATCAGCGGTTCCCAAACTTTTTTAGCTCACGGCGCCCTTTTTGAATTAAACTTTTCTCAAGGCGCCCTTCCCAAGACATAGCATGAATTTATTTTTAGACCAGGTAAATTTCTACGGCAACGCGGCGCCCCTGAAAAGACATTGCGGCGCACCAGGGCGCCGCGGCGCACAGTTTGGGAACCACTGAGTTAAATAATTAATCGATAAATAGTAAAAAAAAAAATTTTTAATTTACCATGCGATATTGGACGATTGGAATACGATATCAAAAATCGGATTCCTTACGATTGTTAAAAAAGTTCTCCTCTACAATTTTTATGATAGGTATTTTTATTGTAAACCCCTTCAATAAGCCGTATTACACTATTACCTACTTGAAGAACAAAAGTATAGTTTTTATTTGTATAAAATTCGGATACGAATACAAAATATAAAATCGAACCAAATTAAATAATATTTGTCACAAATATAATAATCATTTTCTTATCTGGTTATTTATAAACTATGCACGGGCGGTCGGCTGCGATAGAGAACCTGTTTTGACCATAGTGCGGTACCACCGTTAATGCGCGCGGGGTGGTGGTATGCACAGCTAGTATCGAACGCTGCCACTGCCTACGGGCGCAGCACTTGACGAGCGTAATTTTCTGCAGTTTTCTTATAAAACATACTTTGCGCGTTCCAATAATATGGGTTACTGAGTGGTTTAATCGTAAAAACACCTATGAATAAAATTGTAGAGGAGAATATTATATGGTTCCGTAAGAAGCCCGATTTTTGATATCCTTAAAACATCATGAAATATATCATGATTAATAATACACTTTTTTTTCATTTCCCGGAAGTTAATTTTAGGACTTAGAAATGAAAATTTCAGAAATCGGGCTTCTTACGGAACCAGATAAAATTCTCCTCTACAATTTTGTTCATAGGTGTTTTTATGATAAAACCACTCAGTAACCCATGTTATTGGAACGCGCAAACATGTTTTTAAAGAAATTTTTCGAGTGATTTTTTGGGTGACACGTCCTCTTAATGAAGAGAAATTTTAAACTTTTAAGAAGTATACCCTAATATAATATTAATATCTTTATATTGGCTTTAACTATTATTAATGCTAGTATAAAGATATATTAGTATTATATTAGGCTATACTTTTAAAAAGTTTAAATTTTCTATAGCTGTAATTATTATAAATTTTATGTATTTTAAAGATAAATTGGTTTATTGAATATTATATGGTTTATTTATAGAGTCTATCCGGAGCATTAAAAAGTTTTCTGACATCGGCCAACAACAAATAGAAGTAAAATTGAAGTGTTACTTGGCCCGAGCGCCTTTTAGGCTCAAACGAAATAATGCAAAAGGCAATAGCAATAATACTAATATTAATACTACATAATTATGTATTTAAATTTATTATATTTCCTAAATTACGGTAATTATATTATTGTCATTATATATATATATATATATATATATATATATATTTGTAATGTATTGGACATCCAATAAATAAAGAAGTCATGACTATTCTGAATATATTGTTCTTTATTTATTCAATTTTTATCATAATTTAATTCATGACTATTTTTATTTTGTAATCAATTATATCTCTATACTAAAAAAAAAATTTGTTTAATTTCAATGGTAACCAAACCATAAAAAAATGAAAGTTTTGGGGAATACAGGATTGAGTGCAAAATTGATGAGGATTCATTCAAATATATTGTATTTAATGATGCATTACAGTATCCATATGTGTTATTTATTACATTTTATTTAAATTGTTAATAATAATATTCACATTTGTATTATTTTTCATTGTGATCTTTTGTATACAGGAGTTTAAACTCTTATAATATAATATATATATAGCTTGCACGAACCAGCTGATTGGAGAGTTTGGTCAGTAAAGCAAGCAACGGCAGAACCCAAGAGCCCCAAATACACAGACACACACACACACATCTACAAATATATATGTACTCTCATACATGAATACAATAGATTGCATTATATAATATAATATATTAACAAATTAATTATATACAATATGGTAAATTGAAAGTAACAGATTGAGGCAATATTAATTTGATCCAACTAAAATAATGTAAACTAATATTTTTATTGTAATATTCGTTCAGTGTTATCATTTAAACCAAATTAAAATATTGTTTTTTGGTTCACAAAACGCTTCTGCAATATTGTGCAAATGTGAATCTAAGTTAATAAAATTAATGGGCAATATTGCAGTCTGCGTATACACACTGCGTAACACGGCGGCGGCAACGACGACGAAGGCGACCGAAATCTCCCCGTAAATGTGCTCGGAGCGCTGTCTCGTATTGTGACGTAGTAACAGGTTGTCCCGGCGGCGGCGGTGACGACGACGACGAAGGCGACCGAACTCTCTTTGTCTGTGCGTACGGAGCTCTGTTTCACAGCTACTACGTATGGCGGCGGCGCGTATGATAATATGAATATTATATCCTAATATTATATTATATTTAGATGAGCGGAGTAGAGTGGTACGGGGTTACCCCGCGAAATGTTTGTCCACTACTCCGCTCATCTAAACTTTAAATACTTATAACTCATAAACTACTTGCCCTAAATTCAATTTTTATGTATTAAAATAATCAGAAAAATATTCTGTTTTTGAATATCAAATTAAAATTACATGTTGTCATTCAAAAAAGTAAAAAACTTAAAAAATTAAAAGGATGAAAAATATTTAAAAATATAATTTTTTAATAAAAATATTGTTTTTTAACAACTTGAAACTATGTAAAAAAATATTTTCTTAAACATTAATACTTTTTGAAATAATGAGTGTTCAATGATAAAAAAATCACCCTGTATATAATAAAAAACACTGTTATTATGAGAGGTTCTGATAAAAACTATATGAGGCTCTGTAATAAACTATAATGGATGCTCTGCTTAGTAACACTTTTGACCAGACTCGACTGCCTCTAGCTGGCGGGGCTGTGCCCATCGCCTGTCCCAAGCAATGTGCTCGCTCAGTGTCACGTAGGAGTCACGTAGGCGTCCGTGGGAACCAGAAGGTTCTCATACACGCACCACTCGCCACTTGACTGAGTCAACACATTCATACATATCATGTTACCCGTTTACAACAACGTTAATGTTAAGAATATTTTCGTATAGCTATTGCTATTCCTTTTTATTACGATTTTATTCAACAACTAAAAGATAGATTTTCAAAACACAAAACAGTTTTGTCTTCTTTATATTTATTAATACCAAAAATGTGTCATAAAGCTGCAATATCAGCTACAGATTTTAATTTATATTCTGACTATATAGATATGGATTTATTACAAACAGAAATTAAACTACGGAATAGAAAATGGATCTCACATTCTCCGATCGATCGTCCTAGTACAGCCGTTGAAACATTAAACAATTGTAATTCTGTTTTATTTCCGTGTATATACTTTTTACTAAAATGTTTAGCTTCATTACCAGTTTCAACTGCAATACCCGAGAGAACTTCTCAACGCTGAAATGGATGAAAACATTTTTGTGAAACGCTATTGGACAAAACCGTTTAAATGGCCTAGCATTATTAAGTGTTCATAGAAATATCAAAAGTGGATCCCGAAGACGTCCCGAATAAATTTGCTCTTCAAAAAGATAGAGCTATTTTACTAAAATAAAACAGTCAACATATTGCATGCTTATAGACTATAAATTAATAATTATTTTGTAAATTGAATATTTAAAAAATTGTATTTTTTAATTTATCTTTTTTTAATTTGTGCTTTTAAGTAATATTTGAATAAGTCTATATGTATATAAACAATCAACTATTACCTATGTTTATGTAAATTTAATATTATAATAATGACTTATGTTTTTAATAATGATAATAATAAAATTTTATATTTTTAACGTAAAAATGAAGTGTTCAGTATATATATTTAAAAAAATGTTAGACCCCCTCACCGAAATTTTTTCCCAGTTACGGCCTTGGGTATTGCACAACAAGTCGAGGGATATTATCGATTTTCGGAGGGGAGCGACAGCACCGAGGAGAGTAGCGATGGCTTGGCATCACTGTAAATGATTGTTTTTGAGGTTTGCCACTCTGTGGGACCTTTGGCGGTGTTGGCATGCGTCGTGATGCGCGCGCACCGGATGACAATATGACATGCTAGTCCTCGTGGTCTGTTGTATACAGTCGTCGCCATTGTGGTAGCGGTTTTAAAGTGAGTAACTACTGTTTATAGCGAATGTCGGCTTTTCATCTGTTATAATCTGTGTAGTTTTTAATTTCAGCATTATTCGCGACGAATATTATTCTAATTTATAATAGTTACTATAATATTATTGCTTATAAAAACGTTTTTCATATTTTATCATTAACATGCACCAGCTCGTTAGTAGTTGCGACCTGCTTGTTCATTAATAATTATTATAACGCAGTAATCGGTTAAACAACTTAAACGTTTATAAACTTACGTTTATCCTTGATTCAGCTGAACATGTCTGGACATGCTTAAACGCATGTTTTTCACCTGAATCGTCTTTTTTAGTGTAATAGGTAATAATCGGTTGTGATCGCAATGAAATAACCATGTGAAACTAAACCATACGTTTTGTTTTCATTTCAGAAACTTTATATTCAAGCGCTGGTCATTTGAAATTTTAACATAGACCATGAGTCCAAGTAATAGTAAGTATATAATAGTATTGCAGTACTATATGTTATTATGTTGTGTGTTTAAGACAAACATCGTAAAATGTATTATTCAGTAAACCCTCTCATTAGATGTATGTATATATTTTATTGGTTTTGTTTTTATTTTACCATTTAAAGGCAAATTGTCACCAAATCGCAAGACAACATTGTGCATTAACAATAAAAATGGAAAAAGGAGGAGAAAAAGAACGTCATTTTTAAGAATATCAAAGAATGAGGAACACGTTACAGATGATTTTTACTGTGAGTAATTAATTATTATCAGTTATTTATGATGATATACCTACCTATTATATTTTATGTTTAAATGTAAAAGAACAACTATAAATTTCTTTATTATGTGATGAACTTATACATTTAATATAGGTACCTACCTAATAATCATTTATAATAACTAATTATTGAAAACCAAAGGTGGGCAATTTAATGAAAATAATTAACTCAAGTTAAGTTAAGTTAAGAGGACATAAGATCGATAAGTTAAAAGTTAACAGTTAACAAATTATAAATTTAACTCGATAAGTTAGAAGTTAATATAGAAAAAAAAATTATCTTAACTCAGTTTAAAAAAAGTTAATCAATTTTTTTTAATTATTAAGTAAATCACATAAAGAGTGAATGTGTCTTTCTAGTTTCTAATTTATACATTAACATTTATCATAATGTACACTGTATACCCTTTTAATTTTTTAGTATTTATTAAATTAAACTTTACTCATCTCAAATTAATAATTTAACATTTAACAAATAAATTGTTTTATATCGTATAGCAAAATTGAATGTCATAATACGTGAAGCCGAGTACATGACCTTCGTATATATAACTATATAAGTTATATAACATTAAAACATAACAATTGTCAATTTGTAATTTAAAATTATTAATTTTATTAAAAACATTATTGCAACTCGCATAATATATAATTTACAACATAATTCCTTTATATTTAAATTTATAAAACAAAAACTTTAAAAACTTTAATAATTATACATTTTTTTGCATGGTTTATCACATGATATTGAAATATTTATAATATTTCTGTAACAAAGTCATTTCAAAATTTTTATCAGCCATTTTTGCTTTCCTTTTTTCCATCAATTGCCCTCCTGCAGTAAACAGCCTTTCTACAGGAGCTGATGAGGGTATCGCTGTATTGAACCTTATGTATGCTTTTTTCAATGGTAAAGGTAAATCATTAGGTGTTTTTATCAGTGTGTTTGATAGATAGGTATCCACCAACATTTGTACGTTATTGTTAGGAAAATAATCTGTTTCTACAGTGTCCCCAAACTGTAAAAAATCATCTTCCGAATCACTTCCAAGTTCCAGTAATCTGAATATTGACATGGGTAGTGACAAACTATTATCAGTATTATCATCCTTCTCATTATCTGAGATCAAATAATCAATCAGTCCCTGTCTTATAATAACTTTGTCAAGAGGTTTGGCCCAATTCAGTATAAATTTTGGAATTAAGACAGCTGATATTTGACAGTTTTCGCAAGTCATGTATCTTTGAAATCTTAAAGGTAAAACATAACATGTATGATAATTGATAGTAAAAAATAAAGTAAAAATAATTTATTTGTAAGAATAGTTTTACCTTTTAGCTAATCCTTTCTTTAAGCTGAGAACAAGAGGTTGACAAAACTTAAGATTTTTCATCTCATTATAGGAATTATTCATTGTGCTAATGGTAGGTAATAAATAACCAATGCAAATTTTTTTTCTCCTTGGAATATATCTAAAACTCGGGCAACTGGTTTCATAACCTGGGAGTATCGATTTTAATTTTAACAACTTTTTATGTTTGAACACTTAAAAATATTTAAATATAAAATTGAGTATTACATAATATGAGTATTACCTTGCAGTATTCAATTAAAAAACCAACTTCTTGAGTAAGTGAAAAAATAGGCAACTGTAGTTTGACACAAATTTCATAAAGATTATCATGATTATCAGTTATAACATTCATTGCATCGAAGAATGAGTTCCACCTAAAAATCAAAACATATTATGTATTACTCTTTACAAAACAGTAGTGTATTAGTATTACAATATTATATTAGAAACAAATTTAATAACGTATTTATAGTATTACCTACCCATATAGCAATATAACATTTTTTGATTGTTTATATGTTAGGTATTACTTCTTTAATATTGACATTATTTAATCATTTGGATTTCATCATATTTTGATTAAATAATATGATATTAATGATTATATATTGTTGTTTGGCCACCGGTTTGAAATTAAATAAACATCAATATATTGTTATTTTGAAAATTATAATAAAACCATACAATTGTATTATTTTAAAAATATTGTTCCCCTAACATACTATTAATAATATATATCAAACCATTATCAAATATCAATTTGCCATATTTTTTATGGTTAATAATACGTTTTATATGATGTAAATATAATAAAAAACATTAAATATGTGATTATTTAATGTCAAATGGCGGGGTGGGAGAGTTACTCATTATGTATTCTATGATAATAAGACTAGGTATGGGTAACTGAAATAATAAATGACTTTAGCACCTCTAACTTTTTTTTTCATTGAAATTGCACCCCTGTACATTATTTATTTATTTAATCAATTAATTATTATATTGTATTTAAATGAATTCCAACAATTATATGTTATGATATACTTGATATAGGAAGGAAATAATGAAAACTTAAAAACGAAAAGAATATTGTAAATCCATTTTTTTCATTTCCATGTTAATAACAGTATATATTATTATTTTTAATTAATAATTGTATTAATATAACAATTTAAACAGATATAAATATTTATACTGCAGGTCTTGACCATAAAATATAGTATTTAAACAAAAATTATATTAAGATGATAGTTCATTAGAAATAGGTGGATTTTTCTTTGGTTCCCGGAATTCAGCTCCAGAAATAAATGTTCTTATGGGTGTCTCAATATCCACAGCATCGCTAAATTTGAATTTTTTCATTTGTTTTATTGCATCTGAAAATCATGAAATTTTTAAATATATTAATTAATATATATCATATAATTATATTGTTTTCTTTCATTATATATTTATTTGCTACAAAGCAAGTTGTATTTATTATATAATTAACATGTTATCACAAAGTAAAAAAATAACAAAAGTAATACACATGGCAAAACTATATAATACTGGTATAGAAACATTTTTTGATTATTACTCAATTATTAGGCCTGATAGTGGCACAGTGGATTTATACTGAGTAAGTCATAAGGTACCTAACATATTTTGATAGGGGGACATAAAACATTAAGTTATATTTTTAATTGTATTATACATTGACTTTTTATTGGGTTTTAAACTTTTAAACAAATTTAATAAAGTAAACTTATCCATATTACATTTTTGTTCAACCCCATCTGATTTTAAGAACCACCACTGCTATAATATATTTTGCTTTTTCTTTCACTTCAAGAATTTTTTTTATACATGTCAATAACAGTCATCCTGATAGTACCCTACAATAGTACTTTAATTATTTATTATTGCTAAAAAATGTTTAATCAGTAATTATAGCTAATAATTGTATTATACATTTTTATTATATATTTATAAAAGTTTAATCAAGCTTAAGGAATAATTAGAAATATTATATTTAACTAAACAAATTCTCACCAAAAATTACTGTACATGTAGCCAAGGTATAGAATACTTTCTTTTTTTCAAACACTTGTAGCTAAACTTTTCAAGCAATGCATCTGTAAACATTTTTCTCAATATAACACTCACAGTACTGGGCAATGTGCTACGTGAAAAACGTTTGAGCTCTGCAATCTGTACACAATTAATAATTTATATAACTATTAATATAAGCGTATAGCATATTCAGAATTTTATTTTTACCAGTTTCATTCTAAATTCTTTATTGGCTGTAAGTTTTTTTTCAAATTCCTCCAGCTCATCTTCTGTTTCCAATGGAAGATTTGATAGTTCCATTTGGAATATATCTTCAGTATTTTTTTCTGTAGATGAATGATCAAAGCGACTTGGTTCCAATAATATAATATCATACATTTTATCAACCTTCTCATTTAATGAATTAATATCATATTTTATATTACTGATGGTTAGATTCATTTTTTGAAAAAATTCTATATAGGGATTAAAAATAAATTATACATTTATACATTTATAAAATTAACATTATATTGTAATTTAATTTATATATTACTCACCAAGTATTCCATTGGGTGCTGATATTTGTGGTTCATTGGAAAAGGATGCTGACTGTTGTGTATCTACATAAAATGCATCAGAAACCTTAAATGGTGATGATGATGTGTTGACTACACCAATGAAAGATTCATCAATAACACGTGTAATCCCCTCTAGAATCTCATCTAGCAACAATTTAAATTAAATTAAAAATATGTGCATTTTATGGAATTAATTATTGCACTTGAGATATTTTATTCAAATATTAGTCCAATTTTTTTGTTCGTGTCAAGCAACTTTTGTATATAAATATAATAGACGTACAATTAAGACTAAAATTAACAAAGTGAGTAGATAACATAAGATAAATCAAACAAAACATGTATACAATAGATTATAAATCAATTTATTAAGACAATTCTTAAAGTATGAATTACCAGTGATTTTTGTTATCTTATCAGGTGTAGAAATTGGACTTGGAGATGACTTGTTTTATTGAAATTTAATTTTTTTTACGGAAATAACAGTCCTTTGAGAACTATTAGATATTTTTGAAGGTATTGTCGGGATTAGCTGTATAGCCGGAGAACTTGGCGTACCTATATTAAAAAGAATGTTTAAAACTATACATTTTTTAAAATACTATTATAAATTAGGTGTATCCCCTTACAATTAAGTTCATATACTTATCAAATACAATTTTTTTTTAAATATTTAATATACATCATACATTAGGTAATACCATTTAATATTTATTATTTTAGTATGCAGTTAGTTTTCATTTTTTATTTAAAATAGAAATAACATAAAAATGAACTGTCATTTTTTATTATTAGTGTTTATAATTCAATGTTCTAATTATTATAGTCAGTGATTAATTATATTTTAGTTACTAAATACACATATCGCTTACTTTGTCAATTACAACTTACCAGATAATACTAGAATACTTTCTGCCATAGGACTTAAATTTGATTCTTGTTTGGTATTATAATTGTCATCAACAAAAAATATGTTTTTATACTTTTATAATAAAAATTGGAGAAAAATGAAATTTCTTAAATTTAGCAATAATATAAATTTATCAACCAATACTTTCACTTGAAGATGGATTCCATAAAACACTATTTTCTTTTTGTTGACATTTATCTTTTTTTTTAGTTTTTAATGTAGGTTTCATATTATTGTATTTTTGCTTGGTTGGTGTTGTTGATAAGTTGGATGTATACTCTGCCTTTTTAGCTTTTTCCCTTGCTAAAGTATACCTATCTAAATAAAAATAAATATGTTATATGTGAATAACATATAATAATCATACAATGAATCATTTCAATAATGTTCAGCTATATATTAAGTTATATAATATACTGTACATACCTCTATCTTTTCCCATTTTACGAGCCTTTAAAAAATCGAACTCAATTTCATTTGGTTTGGTCCTTTTCTGAATGAATTGTTTTGAATTTTTTTTCGGCCAAGCGCATGTATTTTTGTTTAGCCAATAGGCCGGTACCATTTCAACGGAATTATCATCAAAGAACCACAGACCACATTTAAAATACAAAATGTATTCACAAATATGATTGAAACTGAATACAAAACCTATAATTTAATACAATAACTAGTAATTATATATTATAAGCACTTTCAAAAAAAAAAAGTTGTGTATTTAAGATGAAAATTATAAACTAAGTATTTACTATTTAGACTTCTTATTCTTTATTATAACCAGAGAACAAATGTTAATAAACATATATTATGTAAATATAGGTATTAATTAATTATGTAGATACCTGCATACATTGATATAATTATGATATATGGGCTTGATTTTAAATATATTATTCATAATAATTGACATAATTATCACTTATATAGAATATAATTTAATACAATATAAGGATGAGCATAAAACATTTTTATAAGGTGCCTAAATATTAATAGTTGAATGAATAATAGGTATTACAATCAAATCATTATTATTAGATGGTAACAGAATCATTTTTTTTTTTTTAATATCTTTAATATTAAACTCATGAAAATTATAACTTAAATTTTTAACAACATAAATATCTAATTTACTAGATTTTATAGGTTTGATAAATAACTCATTTTTTGTCAAATATTTTACAAATAAGTATTACGTCTTCTGAATTTTCTTTCTTAATTATGTTGACAATTTTTACTACTTTTTTTTCTTGAATTAAAAAGTATGAATCTTTTTCCAGATGTGTTTTAATTGTCATGCTTTTTAATACCAAAGTGGTAAACTGTTTTCCTTTTATTGAACTTGACAATGTAGGACCATGTGTATGGAGTCCAGAAAAATAAGGTGCATCATTTTTAGTTTTAGTGTTAGACTTAAGTGAACAAATTTCACTATATCTTTTGACAACTTGCTTCAAAGGTTTATGTGGTTTCCTTAACATTCTATTTAAGCACCCCATGTAGTTTTCAAAAGGGAAGGCTGAACAATTGTGGCCCAAATTTGTCATAATCATCACATAAGTGAGTTAAACCATGAATGTTATGAGAAATGAGGTAACGGCCATAAATAATCTCGAAATCTTTAACAAAACTGTCTAATAATTGACGTCAACATTTATGTATTTCAAATGATCAGGACTTAATAAAATAATCATATATATACTTAAATTAAAAAAAATTATTCCAGTGTTGATCTTTCAATGATGGTTTAGTAACTATTATGCCATAATATAGTAAAAAACATACGAAATTCCGTTGCTTTCCATCTATTTACTTCATCTAAGTTAATAGGTTTTCTTGCAAACTCACAAGGCATTTTGTTTTTAATAGTTTGAATATAACTGGAGATTTCTTTGATTTTCCATGATGGATAGCGAACTTCATTGGGTCCTTTCATTCATAATAATATTAGATTACGAACAGTTCCTAGACAAACCAAATGCATATAATCTAGACAGAACCCAGTCGTTATATCAAAATTGGGCAAAGTTGCTAAAATAGAGATATTTCCAATATGATACTCCTCTTGTGTTTTCAAAATATAATTATTATGTGTTCGCTTGGGTGGACAGTTATCAGTTATATGGAAAACAAGTTCTGTTTGACAAATATTGGCCTTCCTGCTCACATCTGGAGCAAGAAAAAAAACCTGAATGTCCCTTAGTTTTTAAAATAAACAATTTTGCAGGCGCATCACAACAAAGAACATCTATCGAAACTTAATATGTTTTATTATTTACATAAACACCACTGTCAATTAATTCTTTTCCTTCATCAACAAATTCTTTTAGGAATTCATTACTATCAATGGTTTTTACTTTCCCACAATAAATCCCAACTGGAAATACTTCATTGTTATTTGGTCGGATATATGCAAGGACAGGCCAAAATTGTTCAGGGCTACTTTTAAAAATTGGCAAACCATCGATTCCAACAACAATTTGAATTATTTCATTTTCATTAATACAATCAGGGATATTTTGTTTAATTCCATTCAGAATACCGAAATGATAATATTTGCCAGGCTCCACGGCAAAACAATTTGAAGTGGTTAATTTTTTTGTATTTAAAATGGTTCGTGAATCAATAGGTAATGCTTCAAAACATTTTTGCTGTTTTAATAGTTTTAATAATGCATTAAGTGCATTTTGAGAAATATTAAATGAAACTGCCCACTGAGCAATTAAAGTACTAAATAATGATAACTGATCAATATCATTATTAAAATAAGTTATATCTTCATTATCTTCAATTTCTTCATCGGAAGATGAAGTTGACGATGAAGAGTGTCTCAATTCTTCATAAAATTCTTTATAATTTGTGAAATTAGTGTATTATGTTAAGACAGAATCTGTTGAAAGTGAAGCTTGACGGACTAATGATGTTAGCATTAATATAATAAGTAATAACACGACAATATGATTATGTATAAGTATAATATATAATAACGTACAACTGGACAATTAAACTGTGACTATACACACACACCGCGTACACTCGGTATGACAGCGTCTGTGCAAGTGAATATTACATACATCAAAGGCCCTATATATATGCACGACCGAGGTCATGTTACATCCGTGAGAGTGAGTCTTATGCTCGTACATAACTAGTTTCTATATTGTACACACGTGTCAAGGCTGACTACATGTACTACATATTAATTGTATATTTCAACACCCTCCCTCAATTAATAATCTCTTTAATTGTAGTCACTCCTATGGCTGACCGCAACTTCTCGAATCGTTCCTTAACCAAAGGCTTGGTTAGAATGTCCGCAATCTGGTCCTCTGTTCCAATGTACTGTAGTTGGAATTGTCCCTCTTCGTATTTCTCCCGTATGAAGTGGTACCGTACGTCTATATGTTTTGTCCTCTTATGAAACTCCGGATTCTTAACTAAACGTATAGCACTCTGATTATCTATAAATAAAACTGGTTGTTTGTCACCTGTTGTTGATAAGCTTGTTATCAACCGTGTAATCCACAAGATCCCTTTGACAGCTTCACTGGCCGAAATATATTCAGCCTCTGTCGATGATAACGACACACAATGTTGTCTCTGCGATGTCCATGAAATTATGCTTGACCCGTACCTGAATAGAAATCCTGACGTCGAACGTCGTGTCTGAATGTCACCTGCGTAATCTGCATCGCTAAATATTTCTAATGACAATTTTGTTTTGTTATTAAAGTACAAGCCATAATTAAATGTTCGCTTGATATATCGTATAATCCGTTTTACCAAGTTCGTTAAAAGTTTCTCTATTATCTCTTCATTATCTGCCGCGATTAAACCATCGTCAACAAATATTGCAAGAATAATTTGGCTGTTATCAGCTTTGAATACACATGCATCCGCTTCGGTACATTGTAAACCAAATGCATTCAAAAAGTTCTTAAAGCGTATATTCCAACATCTTGGACTTTGTTTTAAGCCATATAAACTACGCTGAAGCTTACATACTTTATTCGATCCATCTTCGTATCCTGGTGGTTGTACCATGTAAATTTCTTCCTGTAGTTCTCCGTACAGAAATGCTGTCTTGATGTCGAATTGTCGTAGTATTAATTTTTCCACAGCTGCTACTGCGAATATTGCCCTAATTGATTCGTATCTGACCACTGGCGAAAATGTTTCATGGTAATCTATACCATATTTCTGTGAACAACCTTTAATGACCAATCTGGCCTTAAACTTATCGATATTACCGTCACTTTTATATTTGGTTTTGAACACCCATGCATTACGTAACGCAACCTTGCCCTGAGGCAAATTAACTAGTGACCAAGTGTTGTTTTCGTGTAGTGATTTAATTTCATCACTCATAGCGTGCTCCCACTCGTTTTTCTGTGGGCCAGCTATCGCTTCATCACGATTTAGTGGTTCAACGAGATTGGCGACGAACGACGACACATTATACCTGATTGGCGCTTTTAATGTATTCCGATCACGTAGCACCATGCCACTCCTGTTGTCGACCGTCGTCAATTCGACCTTGACCGGATCGCCCTCGACTTGAGTCTGAGTATCTGTGAATTCTAATTTGTCTTCAATTATATTTTCCAATTTATTACCTTCGTTTTCGAATATAATATCTCTAGACATTGAAATTCTATTTGTTTTCGAATAATACACACGATAACCTTTCGTGTTATCCGAATAGCCAACAAATATTCCTTTTTCACTTTTAGGGTCCCACTTTTTACGTTTTTGCTTTGGTATGTGTGTATATACGACAGTACCAAAAACTCGTAAGTGTTTAATGTCTGGCATTACCTTGTAATATAACTCGTATGGTGAGTTATTTTTAACTGAACTGGTTCCCGTTCGATTAAGCGTGTAAACAGCCGTGTTTACCGCCTCCGCCCAAAGTGATACATCCAAATTTTTCGCACAAATCATTGTCCTCGCTGACTCTACTATTGTACGATTTTCCCGTTCCACTTTTCCATTTTGCTGTGGTGTGTAGGGAACTGTTAACTGATGTCGAATCCCGTGTTTTTGTAAAATATCCGTAATTTCTTTATTTACGAATTCTAATCCATTATCCGTTCGTAATATTTTGACCTTAGAACCTGTTTCTGTTTCAACACTTTTTATGAACGTCTCAAAAATATTTTTAACATCATATTTATTTTTAATAAAATATACCGTTCTATAATGCGAGTAGTCGTCTTTGAATAACAAAAAGTATTTTGAACCGCCTATAGAGCTTACCTCCATTGGTCCACATAGGTCTGCATGGATTAAATCACCGACATTGTGATACTCCGTATTACTTTTACTAAATGATTTACGACTTTGTTTACCTATTATACAACTGCTGCACATGAATTCGTCGTCCTTGGCCGAACATACTATTTCGTGTTTCGCCAAACAACTTTTTACGTACTGTAAATTCTGATGTGCCATGCGCTCGTGCCAAACAGACAACCTGTTTTCGACAGCTACCGTCGCGTACCCGTTTGTCGGTACTTCGACCTTGATGTTTAATTCAAACAACCTTCCGCATCTCTTACCTGAGCATACGGGTTTCCCCTGTTTAGTTAACATACACGTCTTACTATCTGACGTCAATACTAAACCTTTATCCATCGCGGCTCCGCACGAAAATAAATTAAATTTTAGTCCTGGCACGTGCAACACGTTTGCCATGTAATTTTTATTCCAATTACCATTTACGTATGATAATATATTAATATTACCTCTACCTGCTGCATACAGATTCGTCCCATCACCTATCGTGATTTGTTGCGTGTTGTCCAGTGGTTCATAACTTGAAAACCACTCTCGATTTGCGCTCATATGATCCGACGCGCCCGAGTCTAGTACCCACGCATCTGTTGCAATATTATTTATTCTTGAATCGCTTACGAATGCGTTCAAGTTCGCACCTATAGTACCGGTTTTACCACCGTGTACACTTTGTAGAAAATTTCTACAGTCTCTTTTATAATGACCTAGTTTACCACAGTAATAACACTTAATATTACTTTTATTAGTAAATTGATTTTTACCTTTTCCATAATTACGACTGCCGTTTCTTCCATCAGATCTGTTTTGAAATTTGGCCGGAAATGCACTCGATTTCTCTTGTTCACCAACTTCACCTTTGATCTGGATAACCCGTGATTCTTCAATCAACAATCGACTAGTCAAATTATTTATATTTTTACTTCCCGTTGGGACTGAATCCCAAGCACTGTAAAAATGATTATATTCTTTTGGTAGTGTCATTAGTATTTTTGTCATAACCATGTTATCCGTAACTGGTTCACCCGCTACTCTCAGTTTCCTTCCTAAATTGACCAATTTAGAAATATGCGTCGACATGTCATCTGTCGACTCCTTTGAATAACTGAAAAATTGTTGTTGAAGCAAATGTATACTTGCCTCAGACTTCTGCTCGTAAATACTCAGCAGTTTCTCCCACATTTCCAATGCAGTCTCACAGTTAATCAAATATTGTAATGGACCATCGTCCACTGAGGTAACTATTATTTTCTGACATTTACCGTCCGCTTTTTGCCAAGCGTTTGTATGCCTTTGCCAACGTGCTTTGGCATCCTCGTCGGTCTCTCCTGCCGACTTTTTTATAGGTAGACCTGGTTTCGTCCATTCGCCTGAAACTATCTCACCTACTTCCAAGGCATTTAAAATGACCTTCATCTGGAACTTCCATAACGACCAGTTTTCCGCACATAATTTTGTTATCTTCACCGTGTCTTCCATGACCGATGGATTCCCGTATACTTTCCTGTATAACAATTTATAACAAAACTTTACCTATGTACACTGTTCCGCCGTTTTCCGAAATCCAGGATATCTCCGACTGGTTGTAGTTTTCTGCGTTAATACAAATATAAAAATACTTCGATCACGAATCCACTAGACTGTTTGTCTTGGTTATTGACTGGGCCCATAACCTGTTGAAAGTGAAGCTTGACGGACTAATGATGTTAGCATTAATATAATAAGTAATAACACGACAATATGATTATGTATAAGTATAATATATAATAACGTACAACTGGACAATTAAACTGTGACTATACACACACACCGCGTACACTCGGTATGACAGCGTCTGTGCAAGTGAATATTACATACATCAAAGGCCCTATATATATGCACGACCGAGGTCATGTTACATCCGTGAGAGTGAGTCTTATGCTCGTACATAACTAGTTTCTATATTGTACACACGTGTCAAGGCTGACTACATGTACTACATATTAATTGTATATTTCAACAGAATCAATGGCTCTTAAGGAAGTTAACGCGCCAGTACCAGCGACAAGTATATTTTTTGATTTCGGTAAACTAGGTTCAATAACTAAATGGGATGTTGAATTTTTTTTGACGTTGGCTAATTCTATAGGAAATTCTACTTCCTCTTGTACCCTTCTTCTTTTTGACCGATCACTTAGGCAATACTTTTTTTTGTAAGACATTCTAACCTAACCAAATGATAAAAACATTGATATAAGTAATATTATTATTGTATGAGCCACATAAACATGAATGATATAATTATAATACACTTTTCAAATATCAATGTAATTCAAATAAAGGATTATAAATAAAATAGTTAATAATATTATTAACATTCATGTATAGACGGTAACTTATAAGTAGATTAATTTATATTAATTTAATTGAAAATTATCTTATTTTTAAATATTACATTTACCTATATAATATTATACCATATATTTTAATACATTTTTATATCAAATATAAATATATTTTAAAAGTCGCACCAATTAAAGTCACATACCTATGTACAGGATGATCCATTTAACGCATGAGATAACATGAGATAATAATAATAATAGTTTTAACAAAAACATGTTCTCTTGTAACACTTTGAATTATTTTAAATTAACATTTACAAAAACATTAATCGTTTTTTAAATTATGTGTGTCTTATGATAAATGGATAACCCAGTATATATATAGGCATTTCAAATATTTCAAAATCAAATTAAATTATTATAAGTAGATATAGGTAGCTCAATATAATATAACCTATAATATAATTGATTTAATGTACTATGTATGTAACTCTGTATCTTGTACCTAATCTTTTTTTATTTTACTAACACCAAAATTATACATATTATTCTTATTAACATGACATGTTATAACATTGTTATATTACATACAACATACCTACTGCTATAATTTTATTTATCTAAAGTTGTATAAAAATGAAAGTACTTTAGTATGTATTCACTATTTAGGTGATCCGGTGAAAATATATGAGCTACCTATATTTAATTATAACATATAGGTAGGCAATTTGAATGGAATAAATAAATAAATCAATAGATTGTACATTTGTACCTATATTATTCTATTATTTTATTATATTATATTACCTACATGATAGTATATGTAGGTAGGTTAATGTATAGAGTTTACTTCATTACAATAATAATAATAATTATAATCACATGTACCTACTACTTAAAATAAAATAGGTAATATACGTCATATTTACTTACTGATGGTTAATGACTATGTTAAATGCTATTCAATTAAAGTATTTAGGTAATTAGTTTAATAAAAACTTAATATTTACATTATGTAGCTATATATTAATCGAGGTGGGTAACATTTACAACATTAGGTACTAATACTTACTGTTATTATATAATTACAATAAATAATTTAAATATAATAATAATAATATGTAGGTACCTATCATACAATTAAAAATTGTGGATAATCACATAAAATTACTTACCGAAGATGCAGTTGAGTATATTAGCTGACAATTGCATAAATTGTACACCCACGACTCAAAGCAAAACGTACAACACTACTATATGACACTATAGTAGGTACACTAGAACAGTACAACACTACAACGTTCAAATATGAAATAATGGCAGTATGGCACTAGCCACTATCGGTCTGTAATAGGGTACCTATATAGCAATGATAAGACTGTTGACTGTTGAGACGACACGGCGACGGCACACAATAAAAGTTATTACTGGGAAAATCATAAATCGATGTAAAATCCCCATCATTGTTTATCTCAATTCTATTTTTATTCAATGACAAAGCGCTAACCAGTTGTATGTTATTGCATAATTCGTTGACTCGCCGTGTCATAGTCCAGATTATAATAATAGGTATAACAGACAGTCATAGATTCGGTACACGGTGACGTTTAAAATCGAAATAATTCAATTTACGACAACGACCACTCGTTACAACGAACCTTCAGGCCGGGACTATAGACGGCGACGGCGTATTCCGCGGTGTTTTCAGTCGAATTAAAAATGCATTGGTTTGTATCGGAGTAACTATATATAGTATATAATATACACGACGGCCGTTTTCATCCGCGGCAGAAAACGCCGGTCGGCTTGGGTTTTTGAAAACGCGATGTATTATATTATATACGTCTGTCGTGTAGGTATAGGCGCATATATATAGCTACTCCGATATAAATACCAATGCATTTTTAATTCAACCGAAAACGCTGCGGAATAGGTACGCGGCGTATAGCCCCCCAGCTTCAGGCTATATATATTATAGTGGCTACAGCAATTTGATAATTAAAATAAATTAACCCCTCACCTCTAACAAATAAAAATTTTAATTACAAAAAATATTTTACACCACCATGAAGTATACGAAAAAATTACCATCTCTATATAAAAATCTTCAAATATTATAACTTTTTATAAAATATTTCAAAACAATTGTCAATATAAGTGGTTCCCTGTACTGATTCATTCAATTTTCAACTTTGAAGTGCAATATTTAGAAATGAAAAAGTTCGTATAGAGCCAGTGTTTGGAAAGAACGTCGTTTAAAAATTTAATGAATTTGAACTATTTTTAAGACGTTCAAATGTATTTACTTTTAATAAATATTGATTAATCAAACTATAGTATAGATAATATTGTATAACAATTACAATTTATCCATTATAATATTCCTATTATATTTATTTGATTACGAATTATAAAAATAAAATACTTAAAATTCCAGTTGGCACAAATCGAAATATATTATATAATCGGTAGGTATATTCATTTTTTCAAAGAACACGAACGTGTTCATATAAAAAAAAATATGAAGTTATACGTGAACGAATTAAATTTTCTAGGTACGTTCTGAACACTATAAGTTAATATAATACCTGTATACTGTATAGGTAATATGTTTATATTTGTATGTATATCAATTTGAAAAATATTTTTATTCAAACATTTTATATCACTATTATAATTTATTATAGACTATAGTATTAATATGTATTATATATAGGTAATTATAACAATATATAGCCACGCATTACGAATAGGTATTATTGTATTATATATAGGTATATATGATAGAATCTCGATAATTCGAAAACCTCAATAATTCGAAAAAAACTAAATAGATATAACGCCTCGAACATTCCGCGTTCCAAGTACGTACAAAATATTATTTGTATTGATATAATTACGATTTATTATCAATCGTTTTTACAATCAATGCTACATTATAATAATGTGTACCTATAAGATGACACGCCACACGGCTACATATTATCAGTCACCTGCAGCTTGTGTGCGCCAATATTTGTATTGGTAATATTATTATTGCTTTAATTATGTTTGTTATTGACACTTATTGTGCACTTTTTTTGATTCGGTTAATTACCTAATGTATGGTTAAGTTCGTCGTCAATTTGTATTTTTCATATTCAATATTGAATAATGAGTATATTATTGCATATATAATTTGGTAAAATAAATATACATATTTCAAATGCTATATAAATAATTAGATTTAAATAAGATAATAATAATTTGTTCAAAATATTATTGTATTATTTTGTTTATGATGTCTTATTGTTAACACATTCAAAATATGTATACCTATTATTACTAAAAAAATGATAGAAATTAGTTTTAAAAAAAAGTTATAATAATGACAATAATAATATTTGATGATTTAATATATTATGTATATTATAATAGGTATACCTATTAACATAATGGACATTGTGGTATGTATTAAACAATAATTTTTAACACTAAATCATTGTTAGTTCTAAGTCTGTAAGTGGGAAGGGAAATTAGTGTTTTCTAAACGTTATTTACCCCTTAAAATGCATGATATTTTTGTTGAAATACTTTTTTGGGCCCAAGTGCAGTTCGACCATTACATTTTGGCTTTTTTAAACCCAACTCCCAAGTGCAGCTCGACTAAAATAAGTACAATTCAACCATACCCATATAATTAAATATTTAAATTAGGTACAATATTAAAAAATACAGAATACAAAAAATAATAATTACCTTAATATGACTTCTGAGATTGGCATTTGAAGTATGAGAAACAAATATTAATTTTCTTCAGGGTACACATAACAAACATTCAAATGTTGAAGAATTATTGCGAGTATTGGTTGCAGTATCAAATATTTGTTGAAAAAAAGAACTAACGCGCGGACATTTTAAACTATTTGAAAATTGAAGATCTCTTGTATTTTCACTACTCGTTACCGTACTTAATGACATTTTTAATTATTTTAAGTAATAATTTAATAAATAATATTAAGACATCGGAAATACAAAATGTCTACCATATAATATTATAACAATACCTATAATCGATATGGAATAAATAAATATCGCACACGGTAGGTAAACGATTGATGATTATGATAAAGAACAATTACGAACAACGTAAGTGGTCGATGCAAGCGCACTATAATTCATAATAATATTGTATTATTGTCTACAAGTATATACCAGCATAATCAATTATCATTTATCATGTATATGTTATACACAACTATAACTATTTACTTTAAACGATAATTTAATTTTCAAGTTATTTTTAGAATTTTCTTTCCAATTTTCAGAATCTGGTGGTCAGCTGTATTTTTCTTATCGGTAATAAATTATTGTTATTACTTATTTGTACTGCAAACATCTAATACTATAAAATGAAAATAGCCTATTGCCTTTCTAATAAATAAAATATATTAATATACCCAAAATTATGTTATCTAGAAAAAGTACAAAAATGTTTGTGTTATTATAGTGTTGGATTATTTTTATTTTATACTGATAATAGTAATATTTACGTATAAACGAAAAATTTCAAAATGTTTTTAACTTATTGGTTTTAGATTCTGAGTGAAACGATGAATGTATTGATTTTACAATGATGTGTGTGTTTTTTTTTATTTTTTTATTTTTTTTGTGTCTTTGTACACGATAAGTAGTCGAAATAATGCTTCGATTTTCAACTTCAGTATCTTGTTCGATTGGAAAGTGAATATCGTTGGTGCATTGAGGAGGTCAAAATTTAAATTTCCCAGTAGTTTTCAAAAGCATCGGGAAAAACAAAAGAAAAATTAAGGAAAAACGGGAATTTTTACGCGAAATCTGTTTTCGAGAAAATCGATTTTGGTTTTTGGTGTAACTTTAAAACAAATGACCGTAGATACATGAAATTTTCAGTTTTTGTTTATATTTGAATTTTCTATACACGATAACATTTTCAAAATATTTTGATTTATTTTGAACTGTTTAGGGACATTTTCAGTTTCCAATTTTATTAGTTTTTTTTTTTATGAATATCAATAAAAATTTATTTGTTGAGTAAAAATACTTGAAAATTTAATACAAGGCTCCTACTATATTGTTTCAAAGACAGATAAAAAATATTAAAAATTGTTAGCCACAGTTTTTTTTTAAGCATTTAAAGTTCAAAAAATGACAAAATATGGAAAAATCACGAAAATTATCAAATTATTTTGAGTTAAGAATTTGTAAACATTTTTCTTTTTAAATCTAATATATGAAAATGTAATACGAGATTCCTTATAAGATTTCCTACATTTATCAAAAAAAAAATTTTTATAAGAAAGTCAACTTAAATTTTTATGAGCGTTTGAAATTCAAATTTTTACAACATTGGATATTCACTCGATTTCTCATGTGGCGATTTCCTTATTTTGTTGTAATTCTAAAACGAATAACTGTAGATACATGAAAATTTGACTGAATGTTTATATTAGCATTTCCTATACACCATAAAGTTTTGAAAATATTTTGACTCTTTTTGAGCTGTTTACGGATATTTTTAGTTTCCAATTTTTTTTAGTTTTTTATTCTATAAATATCAATAAAGTTTTATCTGTTGGCCAAAAAGTGTAAACATTTAATACAAGACTCCTGATATATTGTTACAATATTAGTTCAAAAACATTGAAAATACATGGGCACAATTTTTTTTTATAAGCATTTAAAGTTGGAATTTTGACAAAATGTATCAAAATCTCAAATTTAAAACAAAGGTTCTCATAAATAGTTCATACTGTAACCAAAAAATCTAAAAAATATATGAACACAGTTATTTTTTACAGACATTTTAAATTCAAATTTGGACGAAATTACATATTAAAAAAACTAGAATAACTATTTTAGTTATTTTGTTGTGATTGAATAATATTAATCGTGGGTACTTGAAACTTCTAAAGTGTACTATTATATATCTATGATAGTATCACGGTTTTTGTTCATGTATAACGCGTTATAAGTAGGTACCTAATGGATATTGTGATATGATTAATTTTGAATTTTATATAGGTACCTATTATAGGTCAATTTTTTGTTTAATACCATAGATATGTATATAATATGTCTTATACCTAGACTGACATACCGTCTTCGCTCAGAATCGTTTTTATTATACAATGATATTGTATCATTGAATTCAAATTTAATAGCATCCATTATACAGTGACCCACTTGTAACCTACTGTAAAACAGAATGACATCCACTTACCCACCTTTTTTTTTTTAAATCAACTGAGAAAAGCTAAGTTATTTCAACTGTAAATTAAACTAGTTAAGTTCATAAGTTAATTAGAAAATATACTAACTAGTGAAGTTAACAAGTTAAAAAAAAAAATACCTTTTTAACTTAACTTTAACTTTTTAACTAGTTAATGCCCACTTTTGTTGAAAACGGTCAAGTAGTTTTTGTGTATTATCTTTGGATAAAGAAACGAGGATTAATAATGTAGTAACCAAATATCAAAATTATAAGTTTAAATTATTATACCTGACCAATTACATTATATGTAACTATGTGTCAATTATTTATATAAAATAGACCTTTCAGCTTTCCCGATTTTTCTTTCCTTAAAAACTTAATTTGTAATATTACAAAAAAATAAAAAAAAATAGTGGTAAATCAGGCCAGCCATTTTCAGTTGACGCGCTTACCAACTAACAGCTTTTCATTTTTATTACATGATCATATGGATTACTAAATAATATTACCTATTTCTACTAAAATAAATACAACCGTTTTAATTTAATATATTTTTGTATAGGTATTATCTCATCTTCAAAAATAGTTTTGATTGCTATTTATTAATTAGGTAATAACATATTTTTTAGGTAAAAGAAAAAAATCCATTAAACATTCTCAATTAGATATAAATAATGCAGTCGTGACATCACCAACTGGTTGTATGATGACAAGAAATAAACTTAAAAAACAACTAACAAGTAAGTTAATTATAATTATATTTTGAACAAATATAGTGTATATTTTTTTTTATATCTATTCTAATTTAACTTTTCACATATGTTTATTTCTAAAAGGTATAGACAACAGTGAATTAGTAGAAACAACTGTCATAGAAGATAAATGTTCGAAAATTGACAATATTGGAAGTAAATCAAAAAAAGGTATTAAAATATTTATTTATATATATACAGTGGCAAAGCGTCATATGAGACAATGATATAAAGTCCACCCACGTAGAATACAGACAAATAATTTAAATAATAAATGTAATAAAATATTTGGTACCTATACTAATTAGTTATCGCGACTATCATAACTGTTTGGTAAAAAATATTCAAAACAATTCGGTTATTGAAGTTTGTGGGATCCTCTAAATGGCGCAAAAAGAAACATAGGGGGCCGGCTCGTCGAAATTTAGACAGTGATTTGGTTAAATTCATGTGGCGTCAAAAGCATGATAAACCATTTATAGGCATTTTAAATTGCATGGCTGAAAATTTCACCCCTCGAGTAAATTATTAATTTCTAATTTTGAATTTTATTCCTAGTTTTAATAATAGTTTTTGCAATAATTTTCAATTCATTTTTTAAATTACACCGCATAAAGGTAGTTGCTATAACCAAATTGTTTATTTATTACCGAACAGTTATTTGGTTAGGTGGGCGCAACCGATAAGTACCAAATATTTTTTTTACAAATTTGAATGTCATAAAGGAATTTAACGTAATTTAAATTTTAAATTTCACTCAAATAAAACAAAAGTAGCAAATAATATTTAACAATTTATCTTGACTAGTATATGCTAATATAAATATTCAGTGCAGATTTCCAGTCTACAGTTACTATTTTTGAGTAACAACCAAATTCAATTTTACCTTGATTTTTTTTTGTTTTTCCCTATTATTTTGAAAAGTACTTCGAATTTATTACCGTTGCACCCCCAATCCTATTATAACTACAGAAAGCTTACAGAAACCACCCTTAAATTATTTAAATAAGCAACTTTACTGTTCCAAAGTATAATGACGGACAAAAAAATTAAAAAAACAACAAAACATTGGAAAATAAATACATTCATTGCTCCCCTTCTACCATTTTGGGGTATTAGAACGATAGATCTATCAATTGTTCAATCTAATTAGTATGGTGTATTAGATTATGTTTCGTAGGGCCTATTATATTGCTATCTCAAACAGCCTTCAACTTGCCAAAATATAATTATCAGGATTACAAATAAATAGATACTAGATATCTGACCAACAATTGTTTGAAAAGTTTAATATCTTGAATATAAATATCTATACCTTAAACCTTAATATACTATAATACAACTAGATTCGTATTATAAAAAAATAACACCTTTATTATTTGAATCAGATTCTGATCCACAAATTGATTATTTTCAAATAAAGGATAGTATAAAAAGTAAATATCTAATTATTTTATTTTATTTTTTTAGTATTAATTTACTTTAATTTTATTTCAGACGAAGTGGAAGAAATATCATCTTGTATTTCATATCCAGACGATAGATTATATCCTGCATTTGACAAAAGTAAAAAATAATATTTTAAATGTTTAACATTTTTTTGTGTTTTTATTAAATATTTTTTATGTTTTAGATGTTGCTATGAAAACTTATTTTAACAAAACATATTATCCTATTAACAATAACTCTGACGTACAACGTAAGTTTCCATAGTTTTATTTGAGTCATTAAAATATATTCTATAATAATTATTATTACATATTCTCTATTCATGATAAGAAACATATTCCGAGGTAACTCGTGATCAGAGCTTGACTTCACTATAAAGCAGGCATATATACAGTTTGGCAACGTTTAACTGCCGAATACATCCTGAATAGAGAATAGTTTTGAAAATATATTTTTACTATTGTATAATTTTCAAATTTTAGCATTAAATACATTTGAGAAAATTAATGAAGGACCATCAGGTTTATATAATTGCGTTAAAACTGCCCATGGCTCTAATCAGAGTAAAATAATTTCACAATATAACAGAAAAACCAGTAAATCATTGAAAGTCACAGGTATTTATTTTTTTAATATTGTATTAATAATTAATTATAACTATAGTTTCTGCAATATAAATGCAGTAGACTCTCGGTAATATGACTGTGTTATAATCCGCTACGCGACGACCAGTAATTCGGCAATATTTTATTTTTATTATTTCTTTATAATTTCCATTTAATTATTATCGTAAACGATAAGACTAACGAATTCAATCCGAATAAACCAATTAGTTATTTTATTTTTATTCTTTTGACGTGTTGTGTATATGTATTGTGTATCGGTTAGTTATTAGATGTTAAATTTTAATGTCACTAGAAAGAAAGCGAAATCATAAAACTTTAACTTAAGTCAAGAAACTAATTAGTTAAAACCTTTTTTTTAGACCTGTCCCACTCAAAGATTATTAAACCTGTCACTTCAAAAGATTATTTAACACATTTATTTTTTTTGTTTTTCCTTTTTATTTTGAAAAGTACTGGGAATTTTTTACCGTTGCACCCCCCCCCCCATCCTATTATAACTACATGCTTACAGAAACCACTGTAGTAACCCGTCGCTCTCACTTGATTGGTTACTGCACACTTCTTTAACGACGAATGCACGTACACGTCGTCGCAATGAATCGGAGGATGGTGGTTGAAGGGAAGGTAGAATAAATAGTTTAACACAAAATGTAGTTAATTATAGATATATGTTTATTAACATGAAACTAATATAATAGTTAATTTTAAGTTAGTTAAAATTTGTCGACAGAATTATAATTTTGCCGGAGAATAGTTGTAATTGAATTTGTACTTAATGTGGACGGCGATGCGGCTGTTTCTAGTCCTCGACCCACACAAGTATTGTAAAGCACTGGTAACTACTTCTATGTCTAAAAAGTCTGTGAAACAGGGCCCCTATTTATATGAGACATGCCCGGGATTTAGGAAAGGATGATTGACTGGTACATTTTGTTGAGGGCAACTGGTATATTTTAAAAATCCCGATAACAGCCGTGGGGGCAACTGGTCAACACCCAAAAATATATATATGTTATGACACCGAAGTGTTCATAAATCGGTCTCGAAATATTTTTTTTGTATTATTTACGTTTATCCTATAGTTCTTCCTCCGCATCTTTATTGTTATATTTCCGTTGTCATCCGTAAAAAATTGTTTTTTATAAATAGTTACTGCTATATCAGTGTTACGGAATATGTAACGGAACATCGTGCGTATGCGCTCGTAGCAGGTCAACGTTGTTAACCCTTCTAGCCTGATTGTCGAGAATTGATTAATTCGTTTTTCAATACAATATATTTTAATCTCTTTAATAACGTCGTAATAATTCTCGGCGTTAATTGTCGTATAATGGTTATTTTTAAGATTGTAGAATATTACTAATTTGTCGGTTTGTTCAATCGAAACAAATTTATTATTATCATTAAAAATTACCTGCGGCCGTAAATCGTTATTGTTTATTACATCTCTTATCGCTGGATGCGTTATTATTTTAACATTTGAAATAGGTAAAATTATATTTTCATTATTTTGCGAGTGTTTTATACTTCCCCCTATTTCGGTTATTTTGGAATTAAAAATCGGTTTAGTTTCTGCTTTTTTAAACTTTTCGAAATCGCTAATTGGCTCATCATTGGTAACAACATGTATACGTGATAAGCAATCCTCGTTGGAATGTTGTGAGCCTGCTCTATAGATTATTTCGTAATCGTATTCCTCGAGCTGTAATCGCCATCGCATTAACTGAGACGAAACGTCTTTTATATTGAATAAATACGTTAATGGACAGTGATCGGTGATTATTTTAAATTTTTTCCCGTATAAATAAAGCCTAAAATACTTTACATCCAATACTATCGCTAACAATTCTTTTTGTATTACGCTATAGTTTGTTTCGGCGTTATTCAGCGTTCTACTTGCTTAAGCTATGGGTTGATCTTTAGGTACGTCACCTTGAGACAAGACGGCTCCAATTGCGTATTGGCTTGCATCGGTCATGAGGTTAAAATTTCCGTTTTCCCAATTAGGGTAGATAAGTAGAGGTGGATTCATTAACGCGTTTTTTAATTCTTCGAATGCGTCTTCACACATGTCCGTCCACACGAACGGTGTGTTTTTCTTTAATAAGCTAGTAAGAGGTTTTGCTATTTTGTCAAAGTTATCAACGAATCGGCGGTAATAATTTAATAAACCTAAGAATGACTTTACGTCTTTCTCGTTTAGTGGTCTCGGATATTCTTTAATACAACTTAATTTGTTTGGATCAGGTGTTACCCCGTTTTCGCTGATAACGTGCTCTAAATATAACACCTCTTTACGTAGAAACATACATTTACTAGGTTGTAATTTCAGTTTATGTAGTCTTAATCGCGTAAACACCTGCTCAAACCTATTCTGATGATCTACTAAACTTGACCCGTGGACTACAATGTCATCTAGGTACGCCGTACATATTTCTTCCAAGCCCATTAAAACAGATTTCATGGCTCGAGTAAAAGTTGCCGGCGCAGAACTAAGTCAAAATGGTAAATGTAAAAATTCATAATGCCCTGATTTTGTAGAAAAAGCTGTTTTATGGGTGTCTCCCTTATCAATCATTATTTTATGATAACCGCTGGCAATATCAAGTGTAGAAAAGTACTTAATTGAGCCTAAGGATTCTAGTATCTCTAATATATTCGGTAAGCCGTATGCTTCATTTTCCGTAACCTCGTTTAATTTTCGGAAATCTACACATACTAGTAACTTTTGGTTACCGTTCAAATCTTTTTTCTTTTTTAATAATACTAGTGGAAAATTAAATGGCGATAACGAATTACGTATTATATTCGCGTCTTTCATTTCTTTTACTTGTTTTTCTATCTCGTCCTGATACCCGCGCGGTAGCCTATATGGACGTATGTTAATCGGTTTAACACACCTAGGAGTATTAACTTTATGCGTAACAATCTCAGTTGCACTCAAAAGATCGCCTTCGAGAAAATATAGATCAGAAAATCGACTACACAGGTCTAATATGTTATCGCGTTC
This sequence comes from Macrosiphum euphorbiae, assembly GCA_949089665.1. NCBI lineage: Eukaryota > Metazoa > Arthropoda > Insecta > Hemiptera > Aphididae > Macrosiphum > Macrosiphum euphorbiae. Next base: position 142,023 of record CARXXK010001804.1, read on the forward strand.
TTCGTGATTAAGATGCTCGGTATTAATAGTTTCTTTGATCCTCTTAATTCCATTCAAAGAGTAGTTATTGCTTTCGCTAGCAATAAAAAAGTTATCGTGGGACGGTTCCCATTTAAAATTACTCGTGGTTAATTGTTCGATTATAAACGGTTGTTCGGATATATTTATTATATAACTTATTATTTTATCACCTTTGACCGGACTGATACTATTAGCTATAATTACATCTTCATTAATTTCATATTTCTTTATCGTTATTGCTTCGTAATTGACTTCTTCGTCGGCTCTTATTTGTAATACACAATTTCTCCTCGGCGGAATAATTAGTGCGTTATTACTTACTTTTTCTGGGATTATTAATAATTCTTTATCCCAATCCAAAACGACCTTATTTAGTTTCAAAAATTATATGACTAATATACCTGCTTCGGGTATTGGAAAATTATCATGCACAATGTCGAATTTTACTACGAAAGGTTGTTTGTTAATATAAATTGGAATCACTACTGTTCCCACTGTCTCTACTGGACTTGCATGAATACCTTTAATTTTTTTCTTATCGTTTTCGTTTACGATTATATGCCATTTTAAACTTAAAATTTTTTATAATGTTAATTTCAGAACCACTCTCAATTAAAAATTTGATTTCGCATTTAACAAATTTATCGGAGAAACATTTTATATGTTCCCGCGTTATAGGCGTTATTACGCGTACGTTACTTCCCGATTGTATTTCTTCGATGAATCTATTTTGATGGCACCGATTATTTTTCTCTTCGAGTTTCTTTTTTTCATTAAATTTTAATTTCCGACACTCGCTAATGTCGTGATTAGTTTTTTTACAATATTTGCAGAATTTACTAGAATATTCGCCTTTAATTTCTGTCTTCGGACTTTGACCGCTGTTCGGATTTCTAAAAGTAGGTAATTTATGTTCGCTAGTTCTACACCCGTTTGCGTAATGACCGACTCGTCCGCAACGGTGGCATTTAACCGCGCTTTTATCGTTGAACTTTTTTTATCGAATTTATTTTTATTATTCTGAAACTTATTATTCCCGAACGCGTTATTATAATATTCGGTGGATTTTTCCTCCTCCATCGCGTGTAAAACTGCTCCCTCGAATACCTGAATATTGCGCGATTTTAATATAATTCCGATAGACTTTGGGACTCCCGCTATGAATACGCTTAGTGCATGCGCTCGCACCGTTTGAGCTATAATATTTACTTGCGCTTGGTCTTTGTCTACCGTTAACGCGTGTGTTAATTCGTGTGCAGTTTTTTCAATTCTAATCGAGAACTCTTTAATCGATTCTTTCGAATTTTGACGCATTTGACTTAATTGTACCTGTAAGTACGACACTGAATGTGCTGAACCAAAAACGGTATTAAATAATTTTTTTAATTCAGCCCAGGTGGTAATTACCTTATACCTAACGGCCTCGAATGCATTACCTTTTAACTGTTTTATTATAGCTTTTAAAATATTTATTTTATTCTATGAAGTATATTATATGTCATAATGAATATTTATTATTTAGATATTGTTAAAAATAGCTTAATGAGTATTTTTGATGAACCCAAAGAGACAATTTTAGTTGAAAGTTATGATAATATTAACAATATTTTAACTATCGTTTTAGATTTTAACAATTCAACTACAATTTCAGTGGAAAATATCGATTTAGATTCGGACGATTCAACTTCATTTTCAGAGGAAATTATCGATTTAGATTCTGACGATTCAACTTCATTTTCAGAGGAAATTATCGATTTAGATTCTGACGATTCATCTACAATTTCAGAGGAAACTATAAATCTAAGTAACATACAGACTTTTAATTGGGATAATAGTAGTTCAGGTTAGTAATTATTTTACGGATTTAAAGAAATACAACATTAATTTATATAAAATATTTTTTATAAAAAAAAAAATATTTTTCTTTTTAGATCAATCAATGGAAAATCAGCGTAATTCTGAAATAAATATCACTTCCCATCTTTCCCTAGATCGGATTGAACCTAATCATTATTCTCATACAGTAATTAAAGATGAGACAAAAAATAAAGCTATCGATTCAGATTCTCACAATTCAACTACAACTTCGGTGGAAATAATCGATTTAGGTTTTGACGATTTAACTACAATTTCAGAGGAAATTATAAATCTAAGTGACATACAGACTTTCAAATGTGATAATAGTAGATCAGGTTAGTAATTATTTTACGGATTTAAAGAAATACAAAATTTGTTTTATATAAAATATTATTTAGTAAAAAAAAATATTTTTATTTTTAGATCAAACTATAGAAAATCAGTATAATTCTGAAATAAATATCACTTCCCATCTTTCCCTAGATCGGATTGAACCTACAGTAATTAAAGATGAGACAAAAAATAAACCTATCGATTCAGATTCTAACAATGCAACTACAACTTCGGTGGAAATTATCGATTTAGGTTTTGACGATTTAACTACAATTTCAGAGGAAATTATAAATCTAAGTAACATACAGACTTTCAATTGTGATAATAGTAGTTCAGGTTAGTAATTATTTTACGGATTTAAAGAAATACAACATTTGTTTTATATAAAATATTATTTAGTAAAAAAAAAAAATATTTTCATTTTTAGATAAAACTATAGAGAATCAGTACAATTCTGAAAAAAATATCACTTCCCATCTTTCCCTAGATCGGATTGAACCTAATCATTATTCTCATACAGTAATTAAAGATGAGACAAAAAATAAACCTATCGATTTAGATTCTAACAATGCAACTACAATTTTGGTGGAAATTATCGATTTTGATTCTGGCAAATTGTCACTAAATCGCAAGAAAACATTGTGCATTAACAATAAAAATGGAAAAAGGAAGAGGAAAAAAACGTCATTTTTAAGAATATCAAAGAATGAGGAAAACGTTCCAGATGATTTTTATTGTGAGTAATTAATTATTATCAGTTATTTATGATGATACACCTACCTATTATATTTTATGTTTAAATGTAAAAGAACAACTATACATTTATTTATTATGTGATGAACTTATACATTTAATATAGGTACCTACCTCATTGCATTGCATTGCACGGTTGGAGGAACTTATAGTCCTTTTCCTGACTTTCGGGGGGTTTAGCCCCATGACTCAGAGTAGAAGGTGGTGGGGTTGAGGTGCTTCTTATGTGCGCCTGGTCAGTTCACCGGGTCTGTTTCTGTTGAGTTCTGGTGGGCCGATCGTTTTGCCTATGCTTTGTAGGTGGTTGTAGTTGGATTGTTGGAGTTTGACGAACATGTTTTTTGAATTTTGAGTGATGGTTGTTTGGATCGATGGAATTTGGCTGGATTTTGAAATGACGGTGTTCCGGACAAACCAGGGCTGATTGTTCTGAGGACTATGCTTTGTACTGCTTCCAGCCGTCTCTAGTTTGCAGTTGATATAAGTGCACCCCATGCTGGACCGGCGTATGTGATTATGGTTTTGACGTACATCTGGTATATGTTGAGCTTCGTTCGAACTGGGATCGGACTCAGCCGGTTGAGCACCGGGTATAGTGCGGCTTGAGTGCGTCTTGCTTTTTGCGTGGTTTCCATGACGTGCCGGTTGAATCGAAGTCCACTGTCGAGGTAGACTCCGATGTATTTTACCGCAGGTTTCCAGCTGATCTCCTGGTCGTAGACTTTTAGTGGTGTCGTATTTTTAAGACCTCTTCTCCCGAACTTTATTGCCAGGGTTTTTTCGGTGTTCAGAGTCAGCTTCCATTTTTGAAGCCAAGGGAGGGTGACGTCGATTTGTGCCTGGAGTTTGTTTACTGCATGCTGCATGCCCATGCTGGTTGCCATAAACATGGTATCGTCAGCAAAGAGGTTAGTCCAGGTTCCGGGAGTAGAAGGCATATCGTTTATGTATGATATGAACAGAATTGGCGAGAGACATGATCCTTGGGGGACGCCTGCAATCGGTGTTCTTGGTGTTGAGAAGTCGGAGCCGACTCGGACTGAGTATGTTCTGTCGGAGTTGAATGATTGCACTAGGCTGACGACCGAAGGTGGTACGTGTAGCTGGAGTAGTTTGTACAGTAGTCCGTCGTGCCACACTTTGTCAAACGCTTTCTCGAAGTCCAGGAATACTGCCGCTGTTCGCTCTTCTCGGTTTGTTGTGTTGGCTAGGTGGTCGATTACTTTCGTCAGTTGGTTGGTCGTTGAGTGTTGTGATCTGAAGGCATATTGGTCGGGTCGGATGGAAGTAGATATGACTTTTTTCAGTTTGATCAGGACTATTATTTCCAGGACCTTGGCCATTGAATTGATGAGTGCTATAGGTCGGTGGCTGCTTGGATTTTTGAGATCTTTTCCTGATTTCGGTATCATTATCACTGTGGCTGCTTTCCATGGAGTAGGGAAGTGTTGATATCTTAGACAGCAGTTGAACATTTTGGTCAGAGTTAGGAGGGTTTTGTCAGTGAAGTGACGGAGAGCCGTGTTGTAGATGCCGTCGGGTCCCGGCGCTTTGTTGCGCGGTAGTCGCTTAATGATGTTTTTAACTTCTCCTGGAGAGACCGGCTGAATTGGTGATTTTGCTGATGAGTTTAGGATTTGAATTGAGTTGGCGACTAGTAAGTTGGTGGCTGGTGTTCCATCCGGGCAGTTGAATTGTGTGGCTAAGTTAGCAGCGAAGAGTTCAGCTTTCCCTGGGGCATCGAAGACGGGTCCTTGTTGGCCGTTTAATGGGCGATTTGGAGGTTTTCTGTTGATTAGAGATTTTTTGATTTTTTGAAAATTTTTGAGTCTCCAGGGCTTAGTTTTCCAAGGAAGGAGTCCCATTCGGAGGCTCTGTGAAGTTGGATGAGCCTCTTAACTTTTGATGTCTGGTTATTGAACTTGTGTTTGGATTCTGGGTTCCTGGTGTTTTGCCAGGCCCTCCGTAGTCTTCTCTTTTTTATGATTTCAAGCTGGATATTGTCTGGTATGCGTGCTTGATTTGGTTGGTTGTCGAGGATAGATGAATTTTTGGACAAGGCGTCCCGGACAGTAGTGGTAAAGTTCTCGATCGCTTGATTGAGTTCCGATGTAGAGTTGATGATTGGATTTGGACTTGGGGTGGCAAAATGCAGATCGATTGCGAATTTTGGCCAGTTTGTAACATGTCTCTGCTGATTTGGTGGGTCGGACGATGGCTTGCCGCGAAGTGTTAAGATGACCGGACTGTTGTCTGGATAGGGACTTCGTAGTGAACGAGCTTGTTGGCTACTAGGATCGCTGTGCCTCCGGCGCTTCTTGTCTGGCCGGAAGGAGTAGGTCGATCATTTCTGTAAATGTGGTAATTTGGGAGTTTGAATGACGCTGTGGGTTTGAGGTAGGTTTCGCTGAGTAGGATGATGTGGATTTTATGTTGTCTTATGAAATGGAGGAGTTCTGATTTTTTGTTGCCCAGTCCTTGGCAATTCCAGTAGAGGATTTTAAGTTGTCGTCCATCTTGATTTATGAGTGAGGCTATGGCCGCTATTGCCGACAGGATGGTGTCTTTGAAGTTCGATGCAGTAGATATCTGATATATGGTGTGGTTCAGTATATCAATCAGGTTTGTGTTTATCTCGTTTAGCAGTTGGACTGGAGGAGCTAGTTGAGATTTTGACGGTGATAGAGCCTGTGCATAGGTGCTAGTGAGTGGTATAGATGTTGGTTGAGTAACTGGTGTCGGTGTGATGTCATGTGGTTTGGATTTCTTTGCAGAGGTAGCCTTGATGTAGGCGGGGCATTGACGGTAGTTGGCCGTGTGTTCGCCATTGCAGTTGCAACATTTTGGCGGTTGGTCAGGAGTTTTGATGCACGTCTTGGTTGCATGGTCGTTGCCGCATTTCACGCATTTTGGCTGGTGCTTGCATTGATGAAAGTCCGAAACCTTGGCATGTGAAGCACTGAGATGGTCCCGATGTTTTGTAGGCCTCTACGCGGATGATTACGTAGAATAGACTGGGTAGGTTGAAGATGTTCTTGCTTAGCTGGGTGTCTGGGAGACATACCTTGTACATCGGCAGCTTCCTCCCGTCTTTCAGGAATTGGCGCACGTGAGAGATGGTGTATCCAAGTGATTCGAGCTCAGATTTCACGGAATCCTCGGTGTTGTAGCTTGGGACGCCCCTGAGCAGCAATTTGAGTTGACGTTCTGCCGGTTGAGAGAAGGTGTGGAAGGGTATGTTGGCGTTTACCATAGCGGCCTGTACTGAAGGGAAGGTGGTTGTGTCTGCAGCTTGGAGCTTGATGTTGTTCTGACTGAACTTGGCCGTGAGTTTGTCCTGGGTGAATGAAGGCATGATCATGGGTGCATCCGTAGCCCAGTGGGTCGGGTCCACGATTATTGGTGGGATGCGTTCCCTTTGGGAGGCTTGAGGTGGAGGAGTAGATGACGTGGAGGGTGAGCTTTGACTCGAAGCGGAGCTGCTTTCAAATGACTCGCTGCATATGGAGCCGCTTTCAGTCTGTACTGGAGTTGGAGGTGCACTGCGTTGACGACCTTATTGTTTCTGCTTCTTGTGTTCCGTGGGAACCGGCGAGGGGTTGGGCCTCTTCGAGTGCTTGCGTCCACCGCGGTGGGCACCAATGTTCAGTAGGAAAGACGTTACCTTTTAATGCCAGAAATGCCATCAGATGCTGAATTGGATTGTTCTGAGTTGGACTGCAAAACGTTACTGCAAAACGATGATGACCTACCTCATAATCATTTATAATAACTTATTATTGAAAACGGTCAAGTAGTTTTTGAGTATTATCTTTGGATAAAGAAACGAGGATTAAAAATATAGTAACCAAATATCAAAATTATAAGTTTAAATTATTATACCTGACCAATTACATTATATGTAACTATGTGTCAATTATTTATATAAAATAGACCTTTCAGCTTTCCCGATTTTTCTTTCCTTAAAAACTTAATTTGTAATATTACAAAAAAAAAAAAAAAAATAGTGGTAAATCAGGCCAGCCATTTTCAGTTGACGCGCTTACCAACTAACAGCTTTTCATTTTTATTACATGATCATATGGATTACTAAAAAAAATTACCTATTTCTACTAAAATAAATACAACCGTTTTAATTTAATATATTTTTGTATAGGTATTATCTCATCTTCAAAAATAGTTTTGATTGCTATTTATTAATTAGGTAATAACATATTTTTTAGGTAAAAGAAAAAAATCCATTAAACATTCTCAATTAGATATAAATAATGCAGTCGTGACATCACCAACTGGTTGTATGATGACAAGAAATAAACTTAAAAAACAACTAACAAGTAAGTTAATTATAATTATATTTTGAACAAATATAGTGTATATTTTTTTTTATATCTATTCTAATTTAACTTTTCACATATGTTTATTTCTAAAAGGTATAGACAACAGTGAATTAGTAGAAACAACTGTCATAGAAGATAAATGTTCGAAAATTGACAATATTGGAAGTAAATCAAAAAAAGGTATTAAAATATTTATTTATATATATACAGTGGCAAAGCGTCATATGAGACAATGATATAAAGTCCACCCACGTAGAATACAGACAAATAATTTAAATAATAAATGTAATAAAATATTTGGTACCTACTAATTAGTTATCGCGACTATCATAACTGTTTGGTAAAAAATATTCAAAACAATTCGGTTATTGAAGTTTGTGGGATCCTCTAAATGGCGCAAAAAGAAACATAGGGGGCCGGCTCGTCGAAATTTAGACAGTGATTTGGTTAAATTCATGTGGCGTCAAAAGCATGATAAACCATTTATAGGCATTTTAAATTGCATGGCTGAAAATTTCACCCCTCGAGTAAATTATTAATTTCTAATTTTGAATTTTATTCCTAGTTTTAATAATAGTTTTTGCAATAATTTTCAATTCATTTTTTAAATTACACCGCATAAAGGTAGTTGCTATAACCAAATTGTTTATTTATTACCGAACAGTTATTTGGTTAGGTGGGCGCAACCGATAAGTACCAAATATTTTTTTTACAAATTTGAATGTCATAAAGGAATTTAACGTAATTTAAATTTTAAATTTCACTCAAATAAAACAAAAGTAGCAAATAATATTTAACAATTTATCTTGACTAGTATATGCTAATATAAATATTCAGTGCAGATTTCCAGTCTACAGTTACTATTTTTGAGTAACAACCAAATTCAATTTTACCTTGATTTTTTTTTTGTTTTTCCCTATTATTTTGAAAAGTACTTCGAATTTATTACCGTTGCACCCCCAATCCTATTATAACTACAGAAAGCTTACAGAAACCACCCTTAAATTATTTAAATAAGCAACTTTACTGTTCCAAAGTATAATGACGGACAAAAAAATTAAAAAAACAACAAAACATTGGAAAATAAATACATTCATTGCTCCCCTTCTACCATTTTGGGGTATTAGAACGATAGATCTATCAATTGTTCAATCTAATTAGTATGGTGTATTAGATTATGTTTCGTAGTGCCTATTATATTGCTATCTCAAACAGCCTTCAACTTGCCAAAATATAATTATCAGGATTACAAATAAATAGATACTAGATATCTGACCAACAATTGTTTGAAAAGTTTAATATCTTGAATATAAATATCTATACCTTAAACCTTAATATACTATAATACAACTAGATTCGTATTATAAAAAAATAACACCTTTATTATTTGAATCAGATTCTGATCCACAAATTGATTATTTTCAAATAAAGGATAGTATAAAAAGTAAATATCTAATTATTTTATTTTATTTTTTTAGTATTAATTTACTTTAATTTTATTTCAGACGAAGTGGAAGAAATATCATCTTGTATTTCATATCCAGACGATAGATTATATCCTGCATTTGACAAAAGTAAAAAATAATATTTTAAATGTTTAACATTTTTTTGTGTTTTTATTAAATATTTTTTATGTTTTAGATGTTGCTATGAAAACTTATTTTAACAAAACATATTATCCTATTAACAATAACTCTGACGTACAACGTAAGTTTCCATAGTTTTATTTGAGTCATTAAAATATATTCTATAATAATTATTATTACATATTCTCTATTCATGATAAGAAACATATTCCGAGGTAACTCGTGATCAGAGCTTGACTTCACTATAAAGCAGGCATATATACAGTTTGGCAACGTTTAACTGCCGAATACATCCTGAATAGAGAATAGTTTTGAAAATATATTTTTACTATTGTATAATTTTCAAATTTTAGCATTAAATACATTTGAGAAAATTAATGAAGGACCATCAGGTTTATATAATTGCGTTAAAACTGCCCATGGCTCTAATCAGAGTAAAATAATTTCACAATATAACAGAAAAACCAGTAAATCATTGAAAGTCACAGGTATTTATTTTTTTAATATTGTATTAATAATTAATTATAACTATAGTTTCTGCAATATAAATGCAGTAGACTCTCGGTAATATGACTGTGTTATAATCCGCTACGCGACGACCAGTAATTCGGCAATATTTTATTTTTATTATTTCTTTATAATTTCCATTTAATTATTATCGTAAACGATAAGACTAACGAATTCAATCCGAATAAACCAATTAGTTATTTTATTTTTATTCTTTTGACGTGTTGTGTATATGTATTGTGTATCGGTTAGTTATTAGATGTTAAATTTTAATGTCACTAGAAAGAAAGCGAAATCATAAAACTTTAACTTAAGTCAAGAAACTAATTAGTTAAAACCTTTTTTTTAGACCTGTCCCACTCAAAGATTATTAAACCTGTCACTTCAAAAGATTATTTAACACATTTATTTTTTTTGTTTTTCCTTTTTATTTTGAAAAGTACTGGGAATTTTTTACCGTTGCACCCCCCCCCCCCATCCTATTATAACTACATGCTTACAGAAACCACTGTAGTAACCCGTCGCTCTCACTTGATTGGTTACTGCACACTTCTTTAACGACGAATGCACGTACACGTCGTCGCAATGAATCGGAGGATGGTGGTTGAAGGGAAGGTAGAATAAATAGTTTAACACAAAATGTAGTTAATTATAGATATATGTTTATTAACATTAAACTAATATAATAGTTAACTTTAAGTTAGTTAAAATTTGTCGACAGAATAATAATTTAGACGAGTTGTGTATATGTATTGTGTTACGGTTAGTTATTAGATGTTAAATTTTAATGTCACTAGAAAGAAAGCGAAATCATAAAACTTTAACTTAAGTCAAGAAACTAATTAGTTAAAACCTTTTTTTTTAGACCTGTCCCAATCAAAGATTATTAAACCTGTCACTTCAAACGATTATTTAACCCCATTATTAATTATTATGTTTGTGTTAACTTTATGTTTAAATAAAATAAATTTATGTTTTTCAATAGCTAAAACATGCTTATTTTTGTGAACCTCCATTAATCCGGCAGTTCTCTGTTCATCTATCTTTTGTATTACCAAGATTCTAATGTACTAACTAATTTTTAATTTATTGCAATGTCATGAAATTAGAAGTACTAATTTATACAGCTAATTAATACTATTCTATTTGACTTATATTTTATGTAAATCAAGAAACTTTTAAGCATTCCCCCGCCAAACCCCAACAATTATAAAAATTAATCATTATTGTAAACCTAATAAATTATTTACTTTGCTCAAAATCTAAAATAATTAATGACCAAACCTATTATATGTGTATTTATAGGTCCGACAACAAGTCTGCAAATAAATTCTAAGGGTGATGAATTTATTATAGTTCCTGAATCATTGATAAGACAACTAAAAAACGAAATAGAAATTGAAAAAAAAAAATCACAAGGTAGTAAGTTAGTTTTGTTTATATTACATTACATTTTGATTTTTAATTTATTTTATTCTATAAAGTATATTATATGTCATAATGAATATTTATTATTTAGATATTGTTAAAAATAGCTTAATGAGTATTTTTGATGAACCCAAATAGACAATTTTAGTTGAAAATTATGATAATATTAACAATATTTTAATTATCGTTTTAGATTTTAACAATTCAACTACAATTTCAGTGGAAAATATCGATTTAGATTTGGACGATTCAACTTCATTTTCAGAGGAAATTATCGATTTAGATTCTGACGATTCATCTACAACTTCAGAGGAAATTATCGATTTAGATTCTGACGATTCATCTACAATTTCAGAGGAAATTATAAATCTAAGTAACATACAGACTTTCAATTGTGATAATAGTAGTTCCGGTTAATAATTATTTTATGGATTTAAAGAAATACAACATTTGTTTTATATAAAATATTATTTAGTAAAAAAAAAAAATATTTTCATTTTTAGTTTAATCTATAGAAAATCAGTATAATTCTGAAAAAAATATCACTTTCCATCTTTCCCTAGATCGGATTGAACCTTATCAGTATTCTCATACATTAGTTAAACATGAGATAAAATTTGTCCCAGATCTTAATTCCAAATGCTATTGTAAAAATTTTAGAAGTTTCAACAAAGATGTTAAAACAATAAAACAATAACAAGATGTCAACAATATTGCGTGAAAAACATTTAGAAGCTAATATTTTAAATATGCTTATTACCAAAGAGCACAAAAATATCGTTCAAGCAAGCAAACATATGCCAAACTTTAATTCAATTTCAACTAATAAAAAATATGAAAAATGCATTGATTTAAAAGAGAATCATCACATTAAACCAGGTTTTTAATATTAATTAATAAATAAATATAATTTCTCTACACTATTTAGTTTTATTTATGCCTAGGCATAACATTTATAGCAGTTGACTCATGGGGACTCATTAACTTCAATTATACGAGTATATAAATATTTTACTGATCACAAATAAAAATGTAGAATAAAATATGGGAAACAAGTTATGAAAAAAAAATTAGCACAGTCAATCGATTTTATTCACTTATATCTTACTTGTTTTAATAATGAATTGAAAAAAATTAATAAATCCTAGAAGTCTTTTTTTTAAAAATGTTTATACACCAACAACTAACATTTTTATTTTTTAGCTTAATGATACACAAAAGTTATACAAAATTGCATCAGTTTTAAAACAGAAAATAATTGGTTAAATGGTTAAAAAGAATAAAAAAAAAACGAAAAAAAACAATCAAATACAAATCTAAATATAAAAAAAATCTCAAGACATCTTTACACAAAAACGATTAATTATAACATAATCGTTTGAGTGTGTTTTTGTCAGCTTATTAGTGAAGCTTTATAATGGTGAGAAGCTTTATTTTTAGATTTGAAACTGAACTTTCTTAGTTCTGAGGCGTTTGCAGGATCATACATTGAGCGATAACTAGACGGCACACACAAACGACTGTGTTGACTGTAAAATTTACAATATCCACCATCAAGCAAATACATTTGTGGATGGTTCAAGTAAGGATAGCATATACTGTTATTTTCCCTACCAGCGGTACGCAGGGATCGTAACCTACATAACAAACAAAACAGGCTTTATTAATTCATTTCTTTGGTTTACTTAAACAAAAGGTGGGTAAGTGGATGTCACTCTGCTGTACAGTAGGTTACAGTGGAAACTGTATAATGGATGGTATTAAATTTGTATTCAATATTATTATATCATTGAATATGAAAAACGATTCTGAGAGGTGACGGTTTGTCAGTGTGGATATATTCTATTATAAATATATTGTTATTATTTATTATAATAATGTAGCCGGTAAGATGAAATATTATTATAGAATTACATCAAAATAACTAAATTCGTTTTTCTTGGTTATTTAATATATAATTTCCTCCAAATTTTAACATAAAATAACTATAAAAAAAACTGTAAATTAATTCTTACAAAATTGGAGAAACTTATGAGGAATCTTGTATTGCATTTTAAAATCTTTGATTTGAAAATGAACTAATGATTTTTTATTCCTATTGTTTGGTTGAAAGCCGTAATGATAGGAACTACTAATTTGAATTGAAAAATTATTTTTGAGTTGGATAGTCCATTTGTCGAGGAAGGCTATATAACATCACGCTACTACCAATAGGTCCAAGCCGGGTCCAAAACAGCGACTTTGAGATTATTATTGTTAAAAGTGAAGCTTGACGGACTAATGATGTTAGCATTAATATAATAAGTAATAACACGACAATATGATTATGTATAAGTATAATATATAACAACGTACAACTGGACAATAAAACTGTGACAGTACACACATATCGTATACGCTCTGTACGACGACGCCTGTGCAAGTGAGTATTACATACGTCAAAGGCAATATATATATGCCCGATCGAGGTCATGTTACATCCGTAAAGAGAGTGAGTCTTATGCTCGTATATAACTAGTCACCTACTAAATTGTACACACGTGTCAAGGCTGACTACATATACTACACATTAATTGTATATTTCAACACCCTCCCTCAATTAATAATCTCTTTAATTGTAGTCACTCCTATGGCTGACCACAACTTCTCAAATCGTTCCTTAACCAAAGGCTTGGTTAGAATGTCCGCAATCTGGTCTTCTGTTCCAATGTACTGTAGTTGGAATTGTCCTTCTTCGTATTTCTCCCGTATGAAGTGGTACCGTACGTCTATGTGTTTTGTCCGCTTATGAAACTCCGGATTTTTAACTAAACGAGTAGCGTTCTGATTATCTATAAATAATACCAGTTGTTTGTCACCTGTTGTTGATAAGCTTGTTATCAACCATGTAATCCACAAGATCCCCTTGACAGCTTCACTGGCCGAAATATATTCAGCCTCTGTTGATGACAATGACACACAATGTTGTCTCTGCGATGTCCATGAAATCATGCTTGACCCGTATCTGAATAGAAATCCTAACGTTGAACGTCGTGTCTGAATGTCACCTGCTTAATCTGCATCGCTAAATATTTCTAATGACAATTTTGTTTTGTTATTAAAATACAAGCCATAATTAAATGTTCAATTGATATATCGTATAATCCGTTTTACCAAGTTCCAATGAGCTTTAGTTGGTTTTGCTAAGTGACGACTAGCAATGTTTACTGCATATGCTATATCTGGTCTTGTTACCTGTGATAAGAACAGTAAGCTACCTACTGCCTGCCTATAAGAAATATCTTCATTCAATATTTCCGTATCTTCCTTTTGTTCAAGTGTATGTGATTTGTCTATCGGAATTGAAAGTTCCTTGGCGTCCAGCATATTAAATTTATTATGCTACTTGCATAATTGGTCTGATGCACAAATTAAGAACCATTTTTCATTATATTTACCTGCCTACCTAGGAAATAATCTAAATTTCCGTTTTTAACCTAAAATTCTTTCTCCAAGTTTGTTAAAAGTTTATCTATTATTTCTTCATTGTCTGCAGCGATTAAACCATCGTCTACAAATATTGCCAGAATAATTTTACTGTTATAAGCATTAAATACACATGCATCCGCTTCGGTACATTGTAAACCAAATGCATTCAAAACGTTCTTAAAGCGTATATTCCAACATCTTGGACTTTGTTTTAAGCCATATAAACTACGCTGAAGCTTACATACTTTATTCGATCCATCTTCGTATCCTGGTGGTTGTACCATGTAAATTTCTTCCTGTAGTTCTCCGTACAGAAATGCTGTCTTGATGTCGAATTGTCGTAATATTAATTTTTCCATAGCTTCTACTGCAAATATCTCCCTAATTGATTCGTACCTGACCACTAGCGAATATGTTTCATGGTAATCTATACCGTATTTCTGTGAACAACCTTTAATGACCAATCTGGCCTTAAATTTATCGATATTACCGTCACTTTTATATTTGGGCTCATAAAATTCGAGGACGTAGAGATACAGGACCTGGACCTCGTTACAACGGCCACGGAAGTCGAAAAATGCATCCGCCAAGCGGTGGGCGCACACGCAGACGACCAGTGCATAAAAGTTAAGAGTATCAGACAATCCTTCATGGGGACCCAAAGAGCCACGGTGAAAATGAAGAGCATAGACGCCCACAAACTTGCAGAAGTAGGGCGAATCAAAATAGGATGGGTCTACGCCAGAGTGAAGAGGTGAACGTAGTGCAAAGGCTGGCACGAATAATGCCCAACATTAGCGCAGCGAAGCCAACCAAAAGGAAGCTGCTGAGCAACGTTGCCCACTCCATCCTACTGTACGGATCACCAATATGGGCCGAAGATATGAGCGTGGCGGGCTGGACGGAACTCCTCAAGGTGCAGAGGCGAATCTGCTTGAGAGTGGCCTACGCATACTGTACTACTTCAAGGGAAGCAATAGCAGTAATGACGGGGATCGCCCCACTGACCTGCTCACCAAAGAGAGGAAAAATCTACATGCAAATAAGAGGAACCCGGAACTGGTAACACCACCCACAAACATCATGGATACGTGGCAGACAGAATGGGAAAACAGCGAAAGAGGCAGATGGACACACGCCCTCATCCCAAACATCAGTACCTGGACAGGCCGTCGACACGGAGAAACAAACTTTCATCTGACCCAAGCACTGAGTGGTCACGGATGCTTTGCCGCGTACCCGAAAAGATTCGGGAAGTTGGAATCGACAGAATGCTGGTACTGCGGAGACACAGTAGACGACGAAATATCAATTTGGCACACGAGGAGGAGACAAGCGGAGATGACCATGGGGATGGACCTAACCCCTACGAGCCTGATTCCTACAATGCTCGCCTCAAAGGAAAATTGGGACACCATAGAGGCCATGATTGAAGATATCATGAGGAAAAAAGAAGAGGAAGAGAGAAGGAGGCAGGCGGCTCTACCAAATTGACGCAAATAATTAACCTTAGTTAAGCCTTGTACATTGTGAGCCGAACGGCTAAAAATTTTCAGGATGGTTAGAGGCCCCCAATTCATATTGTAAAAAAATAACTAATTGAATATGTTAATGTAATTTGATACTGTACATTTTGTTTAACAAAATAAATGATGGGGCATGGGGGTGAAATGACCGCAAGGTTAATACCAACCCATGCCTCGATACCACGTAACAAAAAAAAAAGTTTGTTAAAAGTTTATCTATTATTTCTTCAAAGTCCAGTAGTTCTCAACCGGGGTGACATGTCACCTTAGGGTGACATGGACCTAGCTTAGGGGTGACGCAGAATTTTAACAAGAGAAGAAAAAAAATTAAAAAAATTAATTTTTTCAAAAACAATCATATATTATTTCTTATAATAAATATATTATACACCTATACCACCACTGTCATGTACATGACATACCTCAAATTTCGTATCTTTATAATAGTTTGTATTATTTATATTTAATCTTTTAGTCCGATAAACACGTGTACCTAGTTAGGGTGACGCAGTGTTTGATTCTAGTGGCTAAAGGTGACATGAATCAAAAAAGGTTGAGAACTACTGGATTAAACCATCGTCTACAAATATTGCCAGAATAATTTTACTGTAATGTTGCGAACCAGATGTGAAGTTCGGTTGACAAGGTCGAATCAAATGAAGTAACACGTAGTCAAATAAATTATTATTATAAATTTATTGACCAAAGGTTAGTGGTTAATACTTTTAAAGCACTCAGAGTAATGTTACAACTTAAGACAAATATCTCTAGCATGAATACTGTCAACTAGTCGTCACGCAGAAATAGTGTGTCCGGTCTCCCTGCTGGGGAGCCTTTATATAGTAGACAGCAGTCAGATTACATGGTCCTTTACAAGGTCCCACTTAAGTATTCGCTATGGCTCCTCTAGTACTTTAGAAACTAACTTTTCCTTGTGGCACTCGTTAATAGTAATTAATATACTGTGCCACGTACACCACGCGTAATACTATAGTAATCATATTATGTTATTCCTCATTTTTCCACTCAATGAAGGTGGTCAAAACGTCCTGGATTGCAAGTAACCTTGTATGATTTAAGAGAAACCCGCTTCTCCGATTGGCTCTCACCAAATGCTTTGGCAGGCAGACCGGCGTTTGACTACCCTCACGTAATTGTGTGGTATGTTCGTCCTCGTGTAATGTATATCGGAGATGGTCCATAAACTTAACTAGGTCTCGTGCCGTGCTCATATTTTTCCCTATTAAATATTTTATAATGTAGTTACGTCTACTCTAGGAATTACTATTCTATGACTACGGTATTTTTGTTTGTGTTTATAAGCACTATATAGACTATACACTATCATTATTCCTAATATTATACATAATATTATAATTATTTTTGTATGCATACCACTGGTTGTTTTCAATATACTTTTATCTTTTTCCTCCTGGACAGCGCTTTCCAATTCCTCGATGGTTTTGAAAAAGTCACTAATATCGTTCAGCTTGACTATTGGATTTTGGTGAATAAGTAAACTGTCGAGTTTAGCGCTGGGTAGTAATGGAATTTTTACACTAGTGGGTATGTTCACTGGTGGAATGAAATCGGTATACTGAACGGACTTCAAGTGCCTGTTAGGTGTTAAGACTACTTGTGGTGTATGTGCCCTGCATTGTTCACTTAATGTTATTATACCTACTCCCCTTAGTTGTAAATTCTTAGCGTTTTCCCATTGATCGCAGGTGACAGCTACATCATCTAACGTGTTTATTGTATAAATCCACTTATTATGATTTTTCAACTTATGGTAGATTCTACGTGATAATTCTAAATATTTTATTGTGCAGGTTCTCGGAATTATCGTTGGCTTCATGAATAATTCAATTTCACATGGTAACCCCGCTGTTCCTAACCTGAGGGGTTGTGTTTCAGGACATAGTGTCATGCTTATTAATTCTTTACAGCTCATTAAATGGTTCACGGAAATGGTTAAATAGTACTCGTGCGTTTTTGAAATGGCCATGTATTCGAATTCGGGTGTGAGATGCATATATAGCTATTCTTTACGTACCGGCAATGGTATTATGTGGTATAGTGTTAATTCTACTGGGTTTAGTAATGGAATTACTAACTCGAATACGAGAGTTCCATTCATATATACTATAGCCAGTTTCGACGTCTTACTTAATTCGTAGAGTGATATATAATTTACATCAAAAGGTAATTTCAACTGCCCGGGCAAACTTATTAATATGTCCCGCAGTTGTATTCTTAATTCTATAGTGGATATCATACCTGAATGTATTATACCGTTTTGCGCTGCCGATATTATCTCACCTACCATATCTGTTTCAAATACTAATTGCTCCAGTAGCAGTAACAATGTTGTTATTAAATTGGTTGTTGTGGCTCTTATTTCTAACTCATCTAGTTGATACCATACGCGTTTTAAGCTAGTTTCGAGATTTTTACATGATATATTTAAGTTTCTAATTTGGTTTTCCATTAACTGCGCTTCCTTAAATACACTATTTGTTAACTTTAATATACTAGTTTGTTTATCAACTATTTTTAACATGCCTACTCTACTACTTTGGAGTTCCCTTATTTGCGTATTGTACATTTCCCCGTCCTCGTCGTCCAACGTTCCAAATAACGTCTTCTGTATATATCCTACTATATTGATCAATCCCCGTTTATCACGTTTGTTTATCTCCTCTATGTCTATAGACTGCAACATATTGGACCTTTTTCTACTAATTTCTTGTAATAAAGACGTGGAGGTTAATGCAAAGTTACCACAAGTGGTATTAAATAACTCAGGGCTTTATTTTTGTAGAGTTTCACATATTTTTTCTGTTTTGTTATAAAAATTAATTGTCTCTATATATCTATTATTATATTTGTCTAAATTAATATATATTAATAATTTCCAATCGGAATTGGTTAACCTTAGTGAACCTCGATTTTCGAAGTAGATCCCACTCTCGTGTGGAATCGTTGAAACATTGTATGGCGAATTTTACATTTGAACGGCTTGAAAAGCTCCTATTACTATTATGAACCTATAATTAAATTATATTAATGTACATCTATGAGTAAATTAATTATTACTATTCTTTAAATAATTTAACGTGATTTTTATGTAGAGTAGCTATTCGTTTTTCTTTTTGTATTTTTACGTTATATTCTAATACTTTTATTACCGGATACGGTCCCACCCATCTGGGTGTGAGCTTATGCTTTCTAGCATGGTCAAGTATTAGTACGCTATCTCCTACATGTATGTTCATGCTGCCCTTTATCATAGTATTCCTTTGTCCTATGTTTAGTTTTTATGAGCAGTTCCCTTGCAAGTTCGTGTAATGCTTGCATTTTTTGTTTCATTTCATATGCATAATTATCATATGTATAACATGGTTCGGTTCGTCTTTGTAAAGGTGACGGTAACTCGACTGGGTTACCATACAGTAATTCGTAGGGCTGGAAGTTGGTACTTTCATGTACAGCTGAATTATATGCAAACGTTACGAATGGCAGGTGCTCGCACCAATTTTGTGCGTGCTTATCTATTGTATGCCTGAGCATTTCTTTTATTACCTTATGAGCTCGTTCGAGAGCCCCGTTCGTTTGCGGTCGATGTACACTAGATATCATTTTATTAATTTTAAGAATTTTACATACCTCTGTGAATATTTCACCTACAAATTCAGGACCGTTATCTGTTAATATATTCATAGGTATCCCATGAATACATAGGAAATTAGTAACAAATGCTTTAGCCATTGTATTGGCTGTATGGTCCTCTAAAGGTATTGTTAATAAAAATTTTGTTAGATCATCTTGAATAGTTAGTATATAAGAATTATTTCTATAAGATGTGGGTAGTTTACCTACTATGTCCAGAAATATCTTTTGAAAAGGTTTTGTTGATGTCGTAGTGATTGCCATTGGTAATTTAATATTTTTAGAATTTTTATTCTTTTGACACGATTCGCATTTTTATATATATTGCCGTACATCCTTCCTCATTCCCTTCCATTGGATTTGTGTTCGTATTCTTTTTAATGTTTTTGTAACGCCTAAATGACCTCCCAGGAGTGAGTCGTGATATAATTTAATTACATCTATTTTGTCCTGGCTACTCATTACGATTTCGGAATACATATATTAGTATGTTTACGTGCGTACCCTTGAATACGTACCTATACATAGCTCTTATTTGTGCCCAATTTAATTTATCTTTGGTATAGTTTATCTCATTTTTAAATACAGTTAGCTTTTTTAACTTGTTACTTTCGCATAACTGTCTTAATATTTTCATAAGTAGGTACGTCGCTATCCTTTTCCTTAGTTACTAAACAAATTAATTTGTCTTTTTCTAAATATGCTATATCCCCGATAATGGTATTAATATTGGTTAGGTCAACCTCTCTAGTTATTGTTTGGATTAATTCGTTACCTATTATTTTATCCTTAGGTATATCTATCACTACTATTGAGTCCTTAGGTGCGTTTGCTATTTGTCCGCTTATTTCTTTTATTCGCGTATTTATAATTATTTTAGAATTAAACTGTTCCCAAAATTTATCGTACGTGGTTGTAGTTTCGATTAAGTTTATTTCTTTTATTCTACTTAATGCGTCGGCATTCAAATTAGTTTTACTACTTTTGTATGGAATTTCATAATCGAACTCGTCTAATTTTATGCGTCATCTAAGTAACCTACTGCCTGGGTCTTTGACACTAAATAACCATGTTAATGGCTTATGGTCAGTTATGATTGTAAATTTTCGTCCATAAACGTATGGTCGGAATTGTTTAACACCAAACATAATAGCTACTAGTTCTTTTTCGGTTGTTGAATAATTTATTTCGGCTTTATTGAGTGTACGTGACGCGTATGCGATAGGTAGATCGGCCGGTATAACATCTTGGCTTAGTACGCATCCTACCGCGTAATTACTGGCGTCACACGTAATAATAAATGCTTGTTCGAAATTCGGATATTGTAATAGTGGTGCGTTACATAGTATATTTTTTAATTTATCGAAAGCTTCTTGACGATCTGTTGTCCATGTAAATTCTATTCCCTTTCGTAATAGATTTGTTATTGGTTTCGCGATTTTTCCATACTCTGGTACAAAGTTTCTGTAGTAACCTGTTAATCCTAGAAACGATTTTATTTCTTTTACCGTCGTAGGTGTAGGGAATGTTTTAACGCTTTTAATTTTTCGTTCGTCGGGCTGTACCCCTTTTTCGGTTAATTTATGTCCCAAATAGATTAC
Source organism: Macrosiphum euphorbiae (assembly GCA_949089665.1). Taxonomy (NCBI): domain Eukaryota; kingdom Metazoa; phylum Arthropoda; class Insecta; order Hemiptera; family Aphididae; genus Macrosiphum; species Macrosiphum euphorbiae. The sequence goes on from CARXXK010001804.1 coordinate 163,112, forward strand.
TTCTGCAGGGTATTTTGATGATTTGAAGGACCAGCTCGATAGAATTAATTTGTAGCGATTGTATCTACCGAACAGATTGACGGCGTCAAGGATAGGCAACCAAAGTTGCATGTACGATTAACGTTGTTAGAGGTGACAAGACGACGACGCCTACTCCCAAGATATACGGAATCCAACACACAGCTAAACGGATTGATGGTGGCTGGCAATGACGCGACGATGGACAACAAGGAACCAGAACGCACCGAAACGCGAAGGTGTGAAGGATACAGGTTATACAGTGAGAAATAGGATTATGCAATTTACGTATAAGCGGGGGTCTCTCTGTGCTCGGATCGGTCTGGTGCAATGACCACAGAGCTCACAATAAGTGGAGATAATCTTACAACTAACTTATGCTACGGAAGTATATGCAGTTGTCACGATATCCACTGATGCCCCAGAATGTCCACGCATCAATGACTGAGGTGGAGGTATAAGATTGGTCGATCCACAGCGTATTGCATCTGGACGACCTGGGCGGCCACTCACACAACACACAATGATTGCTGGCGGGCTTACCCAAGTGACGAGTGATGCCAAGAATAACGCGGATGATAGTGTAATGATCACCGTACGTTCGATTCTTATTGGCGATAGTCAGTTCGGATTCTCTAACAAAGAGGTAGATATTACAAAAGGAACCAAATGAATGAGTACTCACCGATTTTGAACGAAATACTATGATTTATTGATATCCGTTATGTAAATGATCTGCAGACTCAGTCTCCGCGAAATCAGATAAGGTTACAAAGATTATTGTGTCATTTGACTGATGACAACAATGAGAAAAGATAGAACGTGTATGTACACAATTAATAATAAAAAAGATCGGGAGCTGCTGTAATAGTGAGCGTCGCCAGTACACACCACACAGTACCACGTATTATAATATTACGACTTCTGTTGGTTATGTTGACACAACGTAAAAAAACTAGAGAATAAAAAAAATATAAAACAATATGGCGGTGTTTACATTGATTGAGCAAAGACATTATAAATACGTTTTTGTATGGAGTGGATCGAGTATGTAATGAATAGGAAGAGACGGGAAGAGCGGGGATAAAAGAGTTGCCCATTGTACGTGCTGTACGCTGTCGCTGTTGTAGATATAATGACAGAAATGCTGACGCCAGCAGCATGAACACGTACTAATGTAGTTTTTAGATTTTTTGGTAACAGAATTAACTTCTAACGTGGAATCTTGTTTTAAATTTTCAATACTTAGATATAAAAGTTGAACATTTTATAAATTCTGTCAATCAAATGTGTCCGGTTTTGAACTATCGACTTTTCAAATTTCCCTATTTAACAATAGAATAAATGAGTGCTGTATTGAACGTTGTAAAATATGCGGATATGAACGGTAAGGGTCAAGGGTGCGGTTATGATGACCGCCGAAAAGTTCAAGTAGTATTATTGAAGATTCAATAATACCTACTTACCTACATACAAAATATTTAATAGCCTGAGTCCTGGAAGGGGATGAAGTACCTATATAGTATAAACTAAATACCTAGGTAATTATGTAATAAGCCTATACTTATTATCTAGGTACTATTGTTTTGAGTCTATAGTGGTTTATACTGCTTATACCTAATACATTCAGTAACATTGGTACCTAGGTACTTGATCCGCAATCGTATACCATAATATATCTACACGGTAATAGGTAGATACGTACGTTTTCAGTTATAACTTAAAAGTAATTATACAATTATCATTTAGAATTTAGTTAACTTTTAATATCAATAAAAGTGTAAGTAGCCTTAGTATTACTGTTCATGACTTAATTTATTAAATAGGCAGCTCTAGGTATGGACAAGATATGCTGTAGTAACTTAGGTACCTATATTATAAAGTCCTAAATACGATATAGGTAGGTAGGTAGGAAGGTATGTAATATTTGTTTTCTGGTGTTTATATAAATTTATTTAATACTATTAAAAACACAACAATACTTAACAATGCCTATAATAATATTATGTTGTAAGGTATTGGTAAATAATGAAGTAGGTAGGTGCTTACTTTTAAGAGCAAGTGTATAAGCTACCCAGTAAACACTGTAATGTATATGATTATACTTAGGTATAATAGTCTAATATACCAACAATCAACCCATCATAGACATTAGAGGTACCGACTTAAATATCGTGTAAATGTTATTGATGTATGTGATAATTTTAAAATTAGGTTTGAAGACCAGGATACGTGTACTTACTAGATATCCTTTTTTTATAAAAAAAATACGAGTACTGAGTAGGTATCTGTTTGCGCCGGAAACGACAACAATTATAGGCCGTGTGCCCGGTCGCTAAAATGCTTCGTGCGCTGTACCAATGCCACACACCGACCGACCTGTATATTTGTGTGTATATGAGTTATAGCTCAGCTAGAATTGGTTGGGTTCGCCGCGCAAATACTAGCGAGCTATGTGATGTGGTAACGTGTAAGGTGTGTATATGAGTGGGTGTGTATGTGTATGTGTTTAAATATGCAAATAATGTCAACACAAATTTATTGTTATTAATATGCTATAATAATATGTTTCAAATAATACACAATAAACAATACTATAGCCAATAGGCAAAAACAATGTAATAATATTTTTGACAATATATTTGAGCCGCCAGTAATTATGTAAATATGGCCAAATAGTATAATAATATGATAACAATTAATACAATTTAAATATAAAATAACTCACAGTATATTATGACGGAGCACCGCTGGCCAGCTGCTACCTATCCTATAGTATCATAATAACAATGCACATCCAATTCTACAGTAATAATATAAATGGCGATTAGCGCCACGCACAACAATAATGTTTGGCGATTTGCGCCTTACAATAAATACAAAAGTGGCGATTCGCGCCCGCACAATATATAATAAATTTTGACAATTCGTGCCTTTTACAAAAAATAATATCCGCGGCGGTGTTTTCTCACGACGACGGACGGAGGAAGACAGAAAAACTACGGCGGCTATGCAGATTATGGTGCGTACGTAATCTACATATTATATTAAATTATTACGTAACAGATAATACAAATACAAAAATAAAGAATATGACACTGCGTGTCTGTGTTGTGTGTGTGTGTGTGGTCGTTCGGCCGATGTGTCGTCAGCCTGTGAAGCCCCACGACCGACCATCTAAATCGCGCGAGCATCGGCGGCGGCGCAAACAGTATCTTTATATTATATTATTAAAACGTGTGGTGATTTCTTATGACAGTTATATGTGAAGTTCTACTGGACCGATTTTCATGATTACTTTTTCTAACTCAAGTACTCAGTGTGCAGATGAGCCATCAAAAGAGAAAAGTCCAAAAAATTAATTATTTAAATGGTTATTACTTATTAGAAGTATTACAAGTGTTACATAGCGGCATACGTTGACGACGCCGGCTGCCGCCGGTATATCCCCCACTACTCCTACGTCTACTGCAGTACTGTAGCATTTTCGTCGTCGTCGAATGTTAAATTTTATAATTTGTCGTTCGTTATCGTCATCGTCGTCGTTGAATAAAAACCCAACTATTTTCGATTTCGTCATTTCGCGTACAGCAGAGAACGATGAACTCATTAAAAATATTATTATATATTAATATTATTAATATACACTTATATGGATAACTTTAAAAATGTGAAATGATAATCTCTGTACGGGCCATGACTAAAGGTATTATATTATATAGATATATCTTTAATCGTGGAATTCAGGCTAAACTCTGTAACACGATTATAAAGAAACGATTATAATCGTGCTCAGGAACTACTTATCAAATCTTCTTGACTTTTTTTTTAAACGTAAGAGTATTTCACGGAGAAGGTTTATATGAAAGAAAATTTTAGGAAAATCCACCGGTGTATAATAATATTATATTGGTTGCTAATCACTTGCTATAATAGTGGTTGATAGGGCATGTTTGTTGATTTGTATTATTATCTACTGTCAATTTACATATAATATATTATACAAGACGATCTGATAAGTAGTTCTAGAGTTTATAATCTGTGTATTTATATAGTTAGATACCTATGTATATATATAAAGTAATGTTTGTGGATAGATTAGACCTCTGGTTTTGAATAAACTGATTATATTAATTCACCGTAGGTGGAATTAATATGGGGTGACACCAACGGGTGACCTCCCTCCTCCCGTAAATCATCATCATCAAATTTACTCGTTGTAATATAGTATAATATTGTAATTACAGATTGTATATAAAATTTTGTTCAATAAAAAAAAAGGTGGAATTAAGTAACAACGTCAAACTTGGTATCACTTTGATACTTTAGAGTTAAATCAAACACTTACGTACAAATAGCACAGGGTCTACCTGATAATGTACTGCTGCGAATCAGAATTTGAATTCCGGGCAACTGAAAAGTTAAGATAAATTTTGAAAACCATACGACGAATATTAAAATATAACGAATTGAGTAAAGTTTGAGTCATATAGAGTTGAGACAATGGGCAACGAAGTGCACGGGATCAGCTAGTGTTGAATCAAAAAGTGTTTGAAAAAATGTAAGGAAACTTACAGTTCAACATGCGTACATGCGCGGTTTGTATAACAAATCGAACCTCGATTATCGAGGGTTGTATGATATTCGATTTTATTTGTCCCGGCAGTAATCGATTGACCATCACTCCGGGTCTAAGTATTAAATGTTTTGTATTTTTAAGAATTATTATTTTCACAATTGACAAATTTGAAGCAAAAATTACGAATTGAGAAAAATTACGTGTGCCTTACGAAAAAAATTTCTCGGGCCAATGAAAATAGAATCTGCCCCGGGCAACGCAAAACCTCCCGCTGGCGATATTAATATTAGTGGTAAACCGTTGATAAGTAATAAGATAATAAAATCCGAAGCAAAAAAGTCCGGTAAACTGTATTATGTATATACATTACAATATTTCAAATAATTTATTAAAAAAAAAAAATTCAATTATTATAAATAAAAAAATCGGAATAATTATTACATACAAATAAAATATACATAATATATTAAAATGATTTCTTAATTAAATCGAGTATATCGTCATATTATAAAATATAATATATTTAAAAAAATTAATCAATGATTATAATAATTATGTAGGTACCTACATAGTTACCTACTTAGTTTCATTACCTATATAAAAAAATCGAAATAATATTATATTAAATTGAGTATCAAACTATTAACCATCGCCACGAAAAAAATTCAATGATTATAACGTTGATCCAGTGTTATGACTTATCAGTTTAATTAACTAACTGTCGTCAAAAAAATAATATTTAAAAAAAAATTAATTTTGTCAGGTAAATAATTTAGTTACTATTTATATTAATACTCATTGGATTGTGCATCATATAGTATTTTTCCTTTTACCTAGTTATATGTACCTATCAGGCTTTTTCACCATAGACATTTTATGTTTCGGACTTTTTCACCGTCGGCGTGGCTGAATTTTAGCGTGAAATAAGACAGGAGAAGATCTCGAGAAAATACTGAGCTTCGCAAACATTACAGGTTTATGGAATTTAACGACGAGTCACCACTGACGTCAGTGATTTGTTTTCATTTCGCAACGTAAGACGACGTATTGTAATAATATTCGCACCCATATTATATGATATATAAGTGCTGTAGCCAGACATTTTAGATTATGAGTGGAACTATGAATCTATTGATTTTACAATGATGTGTGTTTTTATTTTTATTTTTTTTTTCATTTTTGTGTCTGTCATCACGTTTTGGGACAGTAAAAGTGCTTGGATTTTCTTCAATAGTATCTTTTCTGATAGGAAAGTGAATTTAGTTGGTACTTTGTTTGATCAAAAGTAAAAATGTCCCATTAGTTTACATAAGCGCCTTGAAAAACAAAAGAAAAATTAAGGAAAAACGGGAATTTTTACGCAAAATTTGTTTTCGAGAAAATTGATTTTGGAACAAATGAACCAATGAAACAAAGGTACTTGTTAGGTACCTGTCTTCGTTAGGTACCTGGTACATGACATTTTGACTGAATGTTTATATTAGCATTTTCTGTACACTATAACACTTACATTTTCAGTTTCCATTTTTATTTAGTTTTTTTTCTAAAAATATCAATAAAATTTTATTTGTTGGTTAAGAAATCTTGAAAATTTAATAGAAGGCTCCTAGTACAATATTAATAATTTCAAAGGCATATGAAAAAAATAAAAAATCCTTAGTCACAATTTTTTATTTTATAAGCATTTAATATCGAATTTTGATAACATTTAATAATTATTTTATAGGTAGTTAAAAAAGTATAAAATGTTCAACTTATATATCTAAGGATTGAAAATTTAAAACAAGATTCCACGTAAGTAGTTGATTCTGTTACCAAAAAATCTAAAAAATACATTAGCACAGTTTATATTTGTTTAATTTAAAGTTAAAATTTGGACGAAATTACATAATAAAATACGTAGTTATTTTATTGTGGTTGTATACAATTATTCGTAGGTACTTTAAACTTCTAGAATATACTATTATATATCTATGATATTATTATGGTTTGCAGTGGCGTGGCGTGGGTATTAAAAGGATGTAAGCAGTGAACATTTTGTTTCAAAAGTGATTAGAATATAGGTACTATACCTAATTATAAATTATGTATAAAAAATGTTATCCTTTTAAAATTTTTAATATTTTTAAAAATATACTAGTTGTACAAATCAAATTCGAGAAAACAAAGAAATTGAAGTATAAATACTTCAAAAGTCTATTAAGCGAATGACAGTGACAGTGTAGTGTGTACGTAAAAACGACTAGAGTCTACTGTAATGGGTAAAATATAAGAATAGAGGCTTAGGGGCTGTATTATTAGAGAGAGAGATGTAATGCCCGATGGCACGAGAATGAATTTTACGTTTTTATTTATTTGGTGGGGTGTGATTATCTTTAATATGTTCAGCCTCTAATTTATCTTATAGAATTTCCCTTTACTAAATGTTATTATGTGTATATGTGTGTAATATTTAAGTACATGCTTTAATCATAATATGTGTGCACTTACCTTGTTTGGATATGAATGTGCTTGTCTTCTGTGACTCTCGAGTTGTGGATTAGATGCACGTTATTTATTACCTCTTTTATTGATGATTTTAGATTGAATTGAAGTATGGATTTTTTTTATGTTGGAAATAAGAATAATATGGAAAGGAATTTGATAGAGTTAACACGTATTTGATTTAGTTATAAATGTAAAAATATGAACGTAACAATATGAGTTAGCACTTAGGTGTTTGGATATTTGTGAGACGCGAGTTTAAAATATAAGTTAAGTTAAAACTTGGTGAATAGATGAAAAAATGATTTATGTGTATATGTGTGGCGTAGAAAAAATGGTATTGCGGCTATGTGGCTATATGATGACACTGCGACATTGGTCAATCCTCTTCTCTTCGCTCCGCTCCTTGAACGCCGTCTCTGATCTGTCTGCTGTTGTGTCTTTGGTGTGGGCGTTACTTATATGAGCGTATCATAATTGTCGTCGCATGTCGCAGCATCACTATCCGTGTATAGGGTGTAACTATTCTTTGTAGTGTATTCGTATTGTTTTATTACGGTGTGTATGGATGCGTCTTGTGAACTATTCTATCCTATATGTATGTGTGTGTGTGTTTTATATAATTTGGGGAGATTTTGATGTATATTCTAATTGTTGTTACATCATTACCTGTATAATTCGGGATGTGATTATTCAATTATTTTTATATTATGTGATTGATTTTGGTGTACATATTAATTGTTGTGTCATCATGTTTTAGATGATGGGGTTCAATTATTGTAATGTGCTGTGTATTTAATTGTTGTTGCACAACGTCTTATTATATTTTATGTGATCTACTTATATGAGAATTATATTATAATATTAATCGTTTATATGTGGCCGATTTAATTGCATTATATGTGCCACACCCAAGTACTTATACTCATATTGGAAGTCCCTTTTTACCTTTTTATTATTAACAAGACTTGTATTATTTATATATTACAAATTGCACGGAAATTCGAATTTCATCGTGTCCCCACGATGAACTGATGTTATACATTTAAAAGTTGAATATTCCGTGTATATCTTAATGTATAATTTATATAATATGAAAATTCTTAAATATAATATGAGTATTTGCTATGGTTGGTAAAACAATGAATATAATATTTGATTAATTATTAAATTGTGTGTTTTTTTTTTGATAGGTTGTATAGTTCCCCTTTTTTTTTTTCTAAATTTAAATTTACTTTGTGTACCGAAATAAAATTTGATTGTTTTTTTTTTTTGTGTTTTTTTTTTACTTAATTTACTTAGTGTATGGAAATAAAATTTGATTGTTTTTTTTTTTTTGGAGTGTTTTTTTTTACTTAATTTACTTTGTGTACGGAAATAAAATTTGATTGTTTTTTTTTTTTTTTTTTTTTTTTTTTTTGGGAGGGTTTTTTTTTTACTTACCAAATTTTGTTTTTATTATTGACAATGTGGTTGGTGTTGATGTTGGTGCATGGGTTGGAATGTGCTGCTCTCTTGGTTGAATCCGTGACGTTGATTGTTGATGTTTGTTGGTTGACTTGCTGACGAGACTGCTGTGGCCTTATTTGACTCCGTGATGTTGGTTGTTGATGAGGCTAATCCATTGTCCGTTGAATCCATGATTGATTTGCGTGGTCGACATTTTTTTTTTTTTTTTTTTTTTGAACCGTGTCATTGGTGGTTACTGTGGGAGGGGTCTTGAATACTTCAACGGCGTTGATTATGATTTGGTCCATCATTAATTCTTTATATTGTGTTTTCCTGATTACCGGCATGTAATTGTGTTGGATGTTGGTATTGTTGAATGATATACATTTTGCTAAATGTAATATCCATGGTCCAGAATTGTGCGAACTTGATTGTTTTGGAATGTGGAAGTAAATTGATTTCCATTTCGATGGATGATGTCCGATAATTGTTTGCCGGCTGATTAAGAATTTTTTTATGACTGCCATTTCAAATTCATAATTGAGGTTCTTGTTATAATAACAAGCGATAGTTTTTATTTTTGTAAATATAACTATCAGTGCCCATTCTTCTTTGATGTGTATTGGGAATAGTATTATTTTGGTATTTAATACTGGAATTTTCGTCCATACCTTTGTTTCACGCATTCCATCATTTAGATATTTGTCAATAAAATCAACATTGAAGGCATGTATTTTGAGTGTTGATTGCGTTGTAATTAGATCGAGGTATTTGTTGATCATATTTTCGTTGTATTTATAAGTATAGAATGTTGTTCCAAACCCAGCCATATTGTGTTATGATTTTATAACTTTATATTGATTATTTTTATAAACTACTATATAGGTGATGAATATGTTTTTTTTTTTTTTTTTTTTTTTTTTTTTTTTTTAGGTAGGTAGTTATCCCGTTATTTGATATAAGTTCCCTTTAAAGAATTTTTTAATTTAATAGTGTTTCCCTTGTTTTGATTAAATTGTACTTATTTAATCATGTATGTGATTAAGTCTTACTTTCCTTAAATTATTGATTATAATTGATAATTTGTAATAGTTATTACTACTTATGAGGTGAATATTTTTGTTTTTTGTATTTTTATAAATCCTATTCTTTATCCCCTTTTGTAAATTTACACTTAAAATTATAATAATTCGATTGATGTTTAGATTATTGTTTTGCTAAATAGTATCCCTTTTAATATAAAAATTCCCAGTTAATGTTATAAATTATGTTTTTTTTTTTTTTTTCTAATAATTCTTAGTGTTTAATCATTAATTAATCTATAGGTACTTATTTTTATCTTATTTTTGTTTATTTTGTAGTTAATATACTAATAAGTCTTAATATTATATACCCTTTTATTTGTACTTTGTAATTATCTTTAATTATAGTATTTACAAATTTATTTTATTGTCTATTTTATGATTAATGTAAGTACTAATGTGTCTTAATATTATATATCCCTTTGTGTTAGTATTAGTATTTATAGTTGTTATTAATTCTATTATCTACAAATTCATTTTATTATTTTTATTTACTTTTCTAATGTTGTTATACTTGTATAGTTGATATTGATAATGATTTGATGTTATATCCGGTGTTAATTAATTGATTGAAGTTATCAACATGGTGTTTCCTTTTCAGTATCTTTTGATTATATTTTGTGGTTATAATGATTAGTCTGAATTCTGATTTCTGGCATGTGTTTTTTTTGAATTGTCTTATTAATTATTATTTGTGTTGTTAGTATATTTGAATTATGTTTATTTAATTTATTATGTTGGATATTTTGGATTCTTTGACGTTTATGTGTTCAAGCATTATTTCAAGTAAGGTAGTAAAGTTGTTAATATATAATTTTACTAAATTTTATTTTTGTAGATTCTATTCTTCTTTTGGTTGATTATTGTTGAAATTATATTATGTTTAATGAGTTTGTGTGTTTTTATTAAATAACTGTTTTATTCCAGTTGGTAATGTTTGATCTTCAATTGTTCTATTTGTCTTCTGCAACAAGGACATTTGGTATTTTTGATGAGTGAAATACAATTCATATGAAACGTGTGATTGCAATCAGTTTTTATTAATTGTCCTTCAGATTCAAGACAAATTGGACATATTGTTTCTTCGTTTAGGGTAGGTGTGAATTCCTTGAGATTTATTTGTTGTGCTATTATTATTACTTGTTTATCTTTTTTTATTAAGATTTTTTTGTCTGGAAATGAGTTATTTAGTGTTATGTTTTTTATTTTATTGTGTTTACATGATAATTTAGTTAATAAACCATTGATTATTATTGTTTCTAATGAGTTATTAGAACAATGAATTTCGTTTAGTTTTATATTTAGTTCAATTTTTGTTATTGAATTTCTTTTGCAATATAGGGTTGACAGATTTCTATTTAAATTGAGATTTGTTAATTGATTGTTGCTGCAGTTTAGTGTTCTCAAATTTGGATTTAAATTTAATTCTTTTAGTTCATTGTTGTTACAATGTACTTCTATCAGGCTGTATCCTAATATTAGGTTTTTTAATTTGTTATTTGAACATGTTAATTGGATTAGTGTGTTTGATAGATTTAAATCAATGATCTTATTGTTTGCACAATCTAATGCTCTTAATTCATTATTAGTGATTAGTTGATTCATGTTATTGTCTGTACATATAAGGGTTTGTAATTTAGTGCATTGTGACACATCTAGTTTATTGATGTCCATGTTAATTATTGTTAATTTCCTTAATGTATTTGATTTTATTATAAGGTTTGTATATATTTTTTTAGGGCATTCAGTGCTTAGGTTGAGTTCTGTGCAGTATGTGACATATTTTTGTGCTGAAGAGTCTGATTTTTGTTTGAACAACATTTTATTGGTGTTAGCTAAAAATAAGAAGAATTTTTATTTATTATTATGCAACTGGTTATTTGCTGTTATTATTGGTGTGAAATTGTTTTTTTTTTGTGAGTGAGCTACTGATTTTGATTATTTATTAGAGATTCTAAGGATGTATTTGTGTTGGTCATTAGGTGATTAAATATGCATTTGGTCAGATTTACATCTGTTACCGGGTCATGTATGTATGTGTCATTATGCGATAATTTACATATTATTTTGTGCGTTTCCTCTAGGTTTGTGAGCCTACCTTTTTTGTTTATGTATCCTAACTTTGATTTAATGACTATTTTATTGTTTGTAGTGTTTATTAGTTGTAAAAAGAATTCCCCATTATTGTGAGTGTCGTAACATGTCATGTTGAATACTGGCATGTCTATACCCATCCTTTTTAGTATTTCCATGTCAGTATCCCCATTCCACGTTACGATAATTGGTTTCTTGTTATTGTAGTTAGCATATTTAATTATGTATTGTGGATTGAGGTTGCCATTCTTTTTTAGGAAGCTCTCATTTAATTCATTCAATATTGGTTCTTGTTTTTCCGGTTTATTTTTGAAGATTTTTATTATTGTTTTTATTATTATATTTATTTGGTCTCTGGGTAATTTAGTTATTTCTGTAGATTTTTGATGTTTTCTTAGTAGTAGTGGTTGCCCTTTTAATTTAATAGTTTTTGACTCGGTGTGGCTGTTAGCTATTGCCCCGGATATTAGTACTAGTGTTGTTCTTTCGATTAAAGTAAATTCAAAATCTATGATAACGCAATTCATTTTGTATTGTTTTTATCTTGTCAGTCCTGTAATTTTAAAATATAATAGTTTTTTACATATATTTTTTAATTCTTTTGATTTTGATTTGTGAGCTGTGTTTTTTGTGATGCTAGCTGTGTGTATAAGTATATTTGATGTGAGTGTTTGTGGTGTAATGTTATAATGTGTGATATAAATTCTACCCATTTCATTTGGTATTACTGCGTTTTGAAATTGAACTAATTCTGGTGCCTTTATAATAAAGAATGCATAGTTGTAAAATGTGTATGATAGCATAGAGCGACCAATGTATGTTTTATTGTTTAGTGAATAATGATCTCGATAAATGTTTTTTGTCCATTCAATTTTTTGGATTTGTGGGTCTATTATGCATGAGTCATTGAAATATAGGGTTATTTTTTTATGAAATTTATCTGAGTAGTTTTTTGAAATGAAGTTTTGTTTGGAATTATTTTTATTGAAATATGTATCATAGTATAAGTTTTGGTTTTCTAAATTGAACATTCTTGATGATTCAGGTATTCTATAAAATTTTCTTTTATCTTTCCCTAGGTGTCCTGTCATGGTTAGAAATATTGGGTCACATAGAAGTCCTGCCTTCATTATAAAATATGCCGATAGTGCAGTTATGTCAATTATTTTTTCTAATAGGTGGGAAGGTTTTAAATTTGGTAAATGCCATAATTGTGATGATAGACAGATGAATATTTCTGATAGAAATATTGCTCGTAAATAAGCTTTCTTTTGTAATTTAAGTGATTTGGTGGTTTTTTCTAAATTATGTAATATTTTGGTTATATAATTATAATCTGAAGTGTTTTCATTTAAACATATTATATAAGTATTGTTTAGATTATCAGTATAAATTGCATGTTTTATTTTATTATTTTCTATATTGTGGGTTCTATTTATTATTTCTTTGTGGAGATGTATTGTTATCATATGTTTATTATTCTGTCTTATTTTAAAATTATTGTGATTGGAAAATTTGCTTGTTATATTCGTTTCGCTCAAATTTAATACAATGTTGTTTATTTGTGTGTGTTTATAATTGATTAATATTGAGTTTTGTGTTGTGCCCCAAAATGTTGTTGTGTCGTACGTTCTGCTGTCGACTCGTGATGTTGGATATCGATCTGTTTGTATTGATTTCATTAGGTCTGAACGATATTCCATCTGAATTATGACATTTATGATTTAGTGTAAATTTAATGGTGTTAGTGCTTATGTACAAGAATTATTTTAATGACTCTGATATATTTTATATTATATATTTTTTTATATGATTTAGTTATATTATTATGTATTATATTATGATTATGTTTAGTTTATTCAGGCTTTATGTATTTATAATGATCTTCTAAGATCTTGGTGTTGTGTGTTTTTTATATTTAGTGATGGATAGATTTGTCTAGGTTGTGGTGTAGGTTGTGATATAGGTTGTTCTGTAATATTGTCTAATAAGTATGTCTCTGGATTTTCATTTTCATTATTTTGTGTATTTTGTTTAGCTTTAGTATGTGATTTATGCATAAAATAATGTGTCATGCTTGCAAATAAACCTGCCAGTACTTTAAAGCTAAATCCAAAAGTTTGATATAAGATTGACATGTTGATTGTTGTGTTTAGACATATCATAAAGATTTTCCATATAACAAATACACCTAATAATCCAGATATAAAATTACCAAAACCTACAAACCAGCCCCACATTTTGTTTAGTTTTTCTTCGACCAATTTGCTTATGAGTTGTTCATCGATATAAGGTCTTATTTTTAGTCCTTGATCAAGAGTGTTGTAGCCCATTGTTTCTCTTGCTAGGTTGCTTTGAGCTGCAAAAACTTCTTGAGGAAATAATAGGTGTTTTTGTAAAGCGTTAATCATGTCGCTTGAGTATAAGCCTGCGTTCATTAGGTGTTGTGGACTTTTATATGCCCATGTCCAAGTTGTTTGTGGTTTTAATAATTGAGGTGTTTTGCCTGAACCTAGTTCATTGTATTGAGGTGACATGCTTATCCATTCATCTTCCATGAAATATCCGGCTGGTAGTATGAATGTGCAGTCGATTTCAGTACCATATTTTTGTAAGGTGTGCGTTTTTGGTGCCATGAATGATTTTTGTTTGTTGTGTATTATTGGGAGTTCCTGAAAACAAGCTTTGTGGCTTCTATCTAGTTCAACTTCTACAGGTTTGCATTTGATAAGGTATACTATTTCTCCTGATTTTAATGCAGTGTAGCCCGGACCTTCTCCCATTGCGTATGCAAATTCTGGTAGACTGTAAGAGGCTAACGAAAGTTTTTGCAAGAGTATACTTCTTTCTAAGTTACATTGTTTTGTAACTAAATCGAAATACATTGAAGTGATGGAAGCTTGTAAAATGTTTTGTATGTAAACAAACTTAGTATTTATGTATGCCATCAAATCTGTATTATATGTCGAGATTGGTTTTGTGTGGAAAAAATGTATGTTTGCTTGGTCGGTTAATATAAATAATCTTGGATGTTCAGTTCGAAAAACTGGTATGTGGCATGCGTAGTCCATGCCCATTTTGCGTAGAGCGAATGCAATTTTGTCCGATTCTACTAAAATTGTTTGAATTTCAGTAGTTGAGTTATATGATTGTATGGATGTTATTAGTGTAGCTGGCCCTTCATATAGAGTGTCGTAATCATTAGTGTTACAATTTTCTTGTTGGTTATGTTTCCATATTATTTCTCCTTTATGTGAGTCGATTCCGTATCCGTCCGATAGTTTTAGACGAGTTCCGGTTGGAAGTATTATGACGTTATCTCTGCTATTTGCAGTTGCCATACCTTCTGATAATAGTATTTTATATTTTGCTTGTACTAGTACGTTGTCCCATTCATACTTGTCTGTTCTGAATGTTTCTCCAGTGCAGTCTCCATCTCGGTTGACTTGGCCCTTGATTACATCCGAAAAGTACATGGTTTGGTTTATTTTTATTTTGTTCGCTGTTATGCCTTGAAAAAATGTGTATGAACGTTGCAAGTGTGCATCTGCGCATTGTGCTGCACCTATTTGTATAAGTTCTGTAAAGTACCCATTTCTTACGATTTGTGCATCGTCAAGGCTAGCGCATTTTGTGATTAAGAAGTCAGCTACTATGTAGCATGCTTGATATTGTATTTGTTTTGATTCTGTTGTTTGTAGTAATTTGATTAATGGTATTTTATCTATTTTGTTTGGTATGGGGGGTGAACAATAATCTACATTTAATGTGTTAAATGATGTTATGTTCATTTTACTGCCTGAGCAGTCGTACGCTATGAAACCTTTGGTTTGTTGTATTATATATGTTATGTTTATGATTGTTATGTATAAAATATATTTGTACTTATACATATTAGTAGTGTGATATATATTGTTATTCGTTACCATTTTCTGTGGATTCCGTGTCCTCACATGAAATGGTGTTGTCCCTTTTGAAGTATGGTTTCAAACGTCTAATATGAATGATATCTTGTGTTAGTTTATTATTTAATGTAAGTTCTATAATGTAATTTACATCATTCTTTTTTGAAATTACTTTGTATGGGCCTCTGTATTTGGGAGCTAGTTTTTGTGTTTTGTTTTGTTCTTGAAATGGAAATTTAACCAAGACTAATTGATTTGGTTCATATGTGGTAAGCTTATGTATTTTGTCATGATTTATTTTTTGTATTTCTTGAGCTTTTTTTATGTAATTGGGGATGCTTTCCCTTGCTAGTTTTAGTTCCTCAAGTGATTTTTTTATGTCGTAAGATAAGTTTTCTGGTATTATTTGTATGTCTATGCCTATGTTTGCGTTGAAACCGTGTAATAGGTAGTATGGGCTGTGATTTGTCGATATTTGTGGTGAGTTGTTGTAGCTAAATATTATGTATGGTAAATAAAATGACCATCTTGATTGGTTGTTGTCTTTTATATAATGTCTTATTGCTTGACATATTACTCCATTGATTCTTTCAGTGAAGCCTTGTGATTGAGGTGCATAGCTGGATGAAAATATTTGTTTGATTCCAAAGCTTTGACAGGTTTCGTTCATTATTTTATTTTTAAAGTGTAAACCTCTGTCAGAAGTAAGGTATCGTGGTACACCATATTGTGTGATATATTGAATAAGAAATTTGGCTACAGTGTTAGCGTCAGAGCACTTTGTTGCTTTGGCTATGACGTATTTGGTGCTTTGGCATGTAAAGACTAGTATGTATTTTTTGTTGTTGCTGCTAGGTAATGGTCCTAAGAAGTCAATAGTAATTCTGTCTAATGGTTTACATTTAGGTAATGGTATTGGTTGTAGACATCCTGCAGGTTTACCTTGTGATTTTTTATTTATTTGGCATTCATGACATGATTTGATGAAAGTTGTTACGTCTTTTATTAATGTTGGCCAATAATATTTTATTTGAATCGCTTTTATTGTTTTTGTGATACCCATGTGACCTGCTAGAGGGGGGTTATGATGAGCTGTTATAATATTTTGAATTAAGTTTTTTGGTATTACAATGGCGTTTTCTATATTTTGTTTAGGTATGTGTCTTTTAAGATATAGTATTTGATTTGTTATTGTATATCTTCTGGATATTCTTTTGTATTTATTTGACGTAGGTATGTTGTTTATCGCTTTTATTATTTCTTTGCAAAATTCGTCATCATTTTGACTTTGTATTATATTAATTTCTGTGGGTTTTTTAGCGTTTATATTATATATGATGTGTTCTTGTTTATGAAGTTGGGATTCGTGTTTAAAAATTACAGCGTCTATAATGTTCATAATGTGTTCTCTTGATAGACAATCTGCGACTTTGTTTTCTTTCCCTGCTTTGTGTTTTATTATGAAATCGAAATCTAATATTTTTAGTGTTAGTCTAGCTATTCTGGCAGATGGTATTTTTAAATTCTTATAATATTGTAAACTGATGTTGTCGGAGAATACTGTAAATTTTCTTCCCCATAGAAATTCTCTAAAATATGTTATACCAAATACTAGTCCTAAAAGCTCTAAAGTTGTGGATGAGTATGTTTTTTCTGATTCTAGAACTTTTCGTGAAGCATATCCTACTGGTCTTAGTTTATTTGTGTCGTCTGGTTGTTCGAGAACAGCGCCAAGACCAGTTATACTAGCGTCGACAGTTAAATAGGTCTCTTTGTCATCGGAAAAGTGTGCAATTACCGGTTCAGATGTTAAAATCAATTTTAGTTTTTTAAATGCATTTTCGTGATCATCTGTCCATGTTATGGATTTATTATTTTCATGTTTAGTTAATTGAAATAATGGGTGAGCTATGTGTGAGAAATCTTTTACTAGTCGCCTATAGTAGCTGCATAGTCCTAGAAAGCTGCGAACTTGTTTGGCTGTTTTGGGTTGTTCAAAATTGGTTATAGCTATAGTGTTCTTAGCTAATGGTTTAATGCCTTGGCTAGATATTTGGTGACCTAAAAGTTCAATTTTATTTGCAAATATATTACATTTTGCTGTTTTTAGTGAAAAGCCATATTGACTTATTATTTCAAAAACCTTCTTTAAATTGTATAATGCAGATTCGAAGTCAGATCCGAAAGTTGCTAGGTCGTCTATGAATATGATTACTGATTTATATAAATATTCTGAAAAAGCTTTGTTAAGTTCTCTTTGGAAAATTGCACTTGAATTTTTGAAGCCTTGTGGTAGTCTTGTGAAAGTCATTAGACCATGAACCGTAGTAAATGCTAACATATATTGATCTTGTTCTCTAACCGGAATTTGAAAGAATCCTGAGTTAAGATCAATTGTCGTGAAGAACTTTGAGCTTTCTAAGCTCCGGAATAAGTCTGTTGTTCTAGGTAATGGATATTGGTCAGATTCTACTATATTATTGAGTTCTTTGTAAGATACGACGAGTCTATAATTGTTTTTCTCTTTTTTGCGTACCAGGAATGCAGGAGATGCAAAATTGGATTTAGTATGCTTTACTATGTCTGCAGTTATTAATTTATCTAATTGTGTTTTTAGTTCTTGTCTTTGGGATGGGGAGACTCTATGTGGTGGGTTGAATTTTGGTTCTTTTGTGTTTGGTTTTAGTTTGATTTGACATGGTTGTACCTTTGCAGGTTTTATGTGTGATGTATCAGTAGAGAATATATGTATAAATTGTTTTAATAGTTGTACTACTTGATTATGTTGTTCTAATGTTAAGTCTTTAGATATGTTAATTTGAGTTCCCTCATTATCATATATTGCTTCTCTGTTATCGCTGATAATTGTGTTTATAATTTCTTTGTTGTGATTTGTTTTATTGTTTATTTGTGTTTCTAAATTAAATCTTTTTATTATGTGTTCTATTGAAATGTAATTTTTTGTGTAAATTATTTTCTGTGGTATTTTATTTGATTTAGATTTATTTTTTATTAGTGTACCTGGACACCAATGTGTTCCATTGTTTAGATTATATAATACTATGGGGGGTCTAAATCCTGAGCCATATACATATCCATTTTTGGTTGAGTCAGAATAAATATATGTGTCAAAACCAAAGTGATTTGCAATGCTACTTAATTGGTCATCATGCCACCAATAATTAGGTAATTCAGATAATTGTAATAGATTCATTATATTGGCCAATGTAACTATTTTTTTTGGTTTATTGTCATTGATAGCGTTTGTTAATGCGTATAATCCGCAATTTCCGTCAGATGGTACGTTTTCCCCTATATGGTATTTAGAAAAGATTTCGCTATACTGTGGGTGTTCACTTTCTGTGTCATTGTTGGTTTTTGTAATGGTGTTGTATGTGTTTTTTATATTAGATATGATTTTTGATTTTTGATTTTTATGTGTGACGGGCGTGTTACATATGAGCAAGTGTACTCCCGTATCATTAAATACTTCAAATATCATATCGTATATTATGTCCCATTGAAGCTCATTGTTAGTTATGTTGTCCATGCATATTGCTATGTATTCATATCCTTCAGTTAATGCACAATTTTTTAGATTGTATAAATTGTCAAAAATGTCTATGTAGGATGTTTTTATATCGTGTTTATCTTTGGATATTAGGTAATGTATGGTTCTTTCGTCTGTGTCAATTGTTGTTATTTCACCCGGTATTAATTCTAGGTTGTCGAGTATATAGGACATGTTACCGTATTTTTGTGTTATCCTGTTTGATAAATGTGTATTATGTTGGAGGTCGGCTGAAATAGTTTGTGCTATAGAGTATTTGGGTGTGACATTTAGTATGTCTATATCGTCTTCGATTATATTGCGCGACTTTTTACGTTTAATATTTTTGTGTTCTATGTTATCAACATGGTTTTCGGTATGTTTGAAGTTGTTATTTAATATTCTAGTTTTAACGGTTTTATTTAGCGTTATAAGTTTTTTTGTGTAGTCGATTTTGGCTTTATTGACGGTCAAAAATTCATTCCCGAGGATTATAGTGCTGCTTAGATTTTTTATTACGCATACATTTATCGGGAATATTTTATTCTCAATTTTTAAATCTATGTTGGCGGTGCCGATCAGTTGAAGTGGTGTTTTATCTGGACCTGATAGTTGGTATCTATTGGAAGGACATATTAATTTTGTATTTATTAAGTCTGGACGAATGCAATTAATGTTCGCCCCGGAATCTATAGTTACTTCAATGTCTTCATTATTTAATTCGGCTATTATGTATAATGCATTGGCTTTCCTATCTTTATTTAATATGGTGTTTATTTGATCTTTTTTATGTGGGTTGTGGTTTGTCGGTTTATTGATTTGTTTTGTTTCATTATCTGGGACATAAGGGTAATGCGGTGTTCCAGATTGTGCATTTGACCATTTTATTCGTTTTTTGATTTGGAGTCTACGTTTTTTGAGTAACATGTTTCGGCTGTATGATACCTTTTGCCGCATATTGTACAGATCAGTTTCCATTTACATTCTGAGCTGTTGTGGTTATAATAGTTACAATGTTCGCATTGAATTCTTTTGTCAGAATTAGTGAAGTTGGGTTTTCTGTTGTGATAGCTGTTGCGTGCTTGTGGATCATTGCCCTGATTGCTGTTGTATCTATTGGAATTATTATAATTGGGACGGTTGTCTCGTTTTTCGTAATTTGAATTTTGGATATAATTATTTTTATTGCTGTTGACCTGACCCTGATGTAATCGGTTCGTATATTGACGGTTAATTTCGGGACGATTTGTATATTGATTGTTGTTGGATTTGCCGAAGTTTTTATTATTGTTAATAATTTGTTGATTTAAGTTATTTATTGTTGTTTCTAAGTTCGATATTTGATTCGTTAATGTGTCTATTTGCTTTTTAGTTTTATTTTCTTCTATTATATTTACGTGTTCTTTTGTAATTTGTGTCCTAATGTCATCGTTGGATTGCGTGGTTTTTCCGTTAATCATAAATTCTATAGATTCATATTTTCTTATGTTTTTCTTTAAGTCTTCTAAGTTAGTATTGTCTAATATTCCTACATATCTGGCAATTTCTGGTTTAAGTCCTTTCATTATGGTATGAGCTATTTCTGATTGTGACATATTGGGATCTATTCTTTTGCATAGGTTTTCCGCGTCATTTATATATGAGGCGGTCGTTTCTTCGGGTAATTGTTTTCGTTTTTCGAGCATTGTTCTTAACATGTGTTTCTGAGCTGTTGGTTCGAATTCTAAACGTAGGGCTCTCTCTACTTGGTCCCAGTTGCTTGTCGGGTAATTATTTTCAAAATTATCTAAGAAAGTTGATGCCGTATTTACAAGATAAATAGGTAGAAAAGATTTTTTTTGTTCTACGGACCATCCATTTATGTTGCTGGCTTTGTTATATTTTTGTATAAAGGAGTCAATGTTTTCGTGAATTGCTCCGGAAAATTTAGTTGGTTTATAAAATGGTGTTTTGTCTGACATTATTTTGTTGTTTTTACTGAAATCTGTGTCTAACCACTCTCCTTTCAAATATCTAAATAATCTGGATTTTAATTCTGTTATTTTTCCTTCAGTATTTAATTTTCTTTTTTCGAGTTCTATTTTTATTTGGTTATGATTTAGTTTAATGATGCTATCCCAGGATTTTGTTATAACTGTTAGAGTATTTATTTCTTCTTGTTCTATATTTTCGTTTTGTGGCGTGTTGTTATTTTCGTTGTCTGGCATATAGTTTTTATTTTTATACGGTTGTTTGTGTGGGAAATGATATTGAAGAGTATTCTAATATTTGTATAATTTCTAATAATAAAGCTTCAAATGTGGGTGGAAATAAATAGCCTCTTGTTGTATGTTTTGTTATAAAGTATTGAAAAAATTTTAGTAGTCTGGTGTCGTTTATATTGGTTTGGTTTCCAGCGAGTTTTGTTAAATGTTTAATTATGTTGTGGTATTGTGTATTTATGGTGATTTTTGTTTTAAGGTCTATTGTTGTAATTATTATTCTTATGCTTTGTTTTAGTAATATTAATATTTTTATTTGTTGAGTGTTAGTAAGATGTATTAGATTGTTTTGTATTGCGTTCATTTGAGATAGAATTAAATAATTTGCATTTATTTATTGAATAATTGATTGTGGATTTATATTTCATGTATATATATTTTTTTTTTATTTGAGCGTAATAATAACGTTACCTGTTGGGCGCCAATATGTAATGGGTAAAATATAAGAATAGAGGCTTAGGGGCTGTATTATTAGAGAGAGAGATGTAATGCCCGATGGCACGAGAATGAATTTTACGTTTTTATTTATTTGGTGGGGTGTGATTATCTTTAATATGTTCAGCCTCTAATTTATCTTATAGAATTTCCCTTTACTAAATGTTATTATGTGTATATGTGTGTAATATTTAAGTACATGCTTTAATCATAATATGTGTGCACTTACCTTGTTTGGATATGAATGTGCTTGTCTTCTGTGACTCTCGAGTTGTGGATTAGATGCACGTTATTTATTACCTCTTTTATTGATGATTTTAGATTGAATTGAAGTATGGATTTTTTTTATGTTGGAAATAAGAATAATATGGAAAGGAATTTGATAGAGTTAACACGTATTTGATTTAGTTATAAATGTAAAAATATGAACGTAACAATATGAGTTAGCACTTAGGTGTTTGGATATTTGTGAGACGCGAGTTTAAAATATAAGTTAAGTTAAAACTTGGTGAATAGATGAAAAAATGATTTATGTGTATATGTGTGGCGTAGAAAAAATGGTATTGCGGCTATGTGGCTATATGATGACACTGCGACATTGGTCAATCCTCTTCTCTTCGCTCCGCTCCTTGAACGCCGTCTCTGATCTGTCTGCTGTTGTGTCTTTGGTGTGGGCGTTACTTATATGAGCGTATCATAATTGTCGTCGCATGTCGCAGCATCACTATCCGTGTATAGGGTGTAACTATTCTTTGTAGTGTATTCGTATTGTTTTATTACGGTGTGTATGGATGCGTCTTGTGAACTATTCTATCCTATATGTATGTGTGTGTGTGTTTTATATAATTTGGGGAGATTTTGATGTATATTCTAATTGTTGTTACATCATTACCTGTATAATTCGGGATGTGATTATTCAATTATTTTTATATTATGTGATTGATTTTGGTGTACAATTTAATTGTTGTGTCATCATGTTTTAGATGATGGGGTTCAATTATTGTAATGTGCTGTGTATTTAATTGTTGTTGCACAACGTCTTATTATATTTTATGTGATCTACTTATATGAGAATTATATTATAATATTAATCGTTTATATGTGGCCGATTTAATTGCATTATATGTGCCACACCCAAGTACTTATACTCATATTGGAAGTCCCTTTTTACCTTTTTATTATTAACAAGACTTGTATTATTTATATATTACAACAGTTTATTTTTATAGTCATTTTATGTTCAAATTTGGACGAAATTACATATTATAAAACCTAGTTATTTTGTTGTGATTATATAATATTATTCGTGGGTACCTACTTGAAACTTCTAAAGTGTACTATTATATATCTATGATAGTATCAGGGTTTTTTTATTGATGTTGATGTATAACGTGTTATAAGTACCTAATGGATATTGAGATAATGTAATATGATTAATTTGGAATTTATTATAGGTCAATTTTTTTTTTAATACCATAGATATGTATATAATATTATGTCTTAAACCTAGACTGACATACCGTCTTCGCTCAGAATCGTTTTTCTTATACAATGATATTGTATCATTGAATTCAAATTTAAAAGCATCCATTATACAGTGACCCACTTGTAACCTACTGTACAGCAGAGCGACATCCACTTACCCACCTTTTTTTTATTGTATATAAGTCCTAGCTCAGCTAATTACCTCTATACATTGAACGTATAGGTATTAACCTATGATATAATATTCTATGCTTTTATTTTATTTATCAGTTTTTTAGTATTATTTGGTGCGCTTACCGCAATTAATTATGCAAGAATTATTGTTATTATTGTTAGTTACAATTGTTGACTTTTGAACAGAAAACACTAGTTATTACAATGTTTACTATTATTTTCCTTATAGAAGTAATAAAAATGTACTGTATAAGTAATATATTGATCTATATTTTCAATGGCTTGTTGGTAATATAATACTTATTCACCTACCTACTTATATTCATTTTTGGAAGTTACAAATATAGTTCACTCGTCACTGAAATACATAAATAATCCATAAGTCGAATAGGGTATATATATATATATATATATCTATGGCTATATTCTTACAAAAATATATAAGGTAGTACAATAGTTTTGATACAATGACATGCATTTTATCCTATACCTATATTAACCAGATTATATTACAATCTAAATTAAATATTAATATTATTGATTTATAATTTTATATTTACCAATATTGAAACTCAATATCATAAAGTTATCTTAGCAAAAAAAACAAATTAATTCTTAGAAATTAAATCAAAATACACAAGATTTTCAGCTACATACATAAATTAACAACTAGATAATTTGAGATAAGCAACAAGGTAATGTTTGGTTGCATTTTTTTTTTTAACATAACATAATATGGTTTTGGCCAGAGTACAAATATTTTTATTTATGTTTTATTTTTAAAAATAAGAAATAAATCTTGTAAATCGATTATTGTCATGGAAAATTTTTTTTTAATTTTTTGAAGTGCTTTTCACGTAAAACATTTTGATCTACATTTCTTTTACACAATTTTTTAATCTTGAAATAATGATTTTATATTTTACATTTCATCTTTATTATTTAAATAAACCATCCTACGTGATATAGGTTATCGTTTGTATCAGATTTATTTATTTTTTTTAATTTAAAATCGACACTGTTTACAATACAAGACCTTCAAAAAAAGTTCCCTAGTTAAAAGTTTACTAAATTAATAGCTTATTAATTTTCAAAATAAACTTTTATATTATTTACATTTGAGAGATTATTCAATATTTATAAAATCTTATATTTATTTAAGTACTAATGCATAATATTATTGTCCTTGTTACAAGGAAATGTACCAACCATCAATATCAATTTTCTATTTTATAATGATATTGGTATTAAGTATCAAGTGGGTATCAAATATCTGAGTACCTATAAATACCTACTACTTCCTACGAATTTATGCATCAGATTATTATTTTGTATTTGATAACCATCAAGGATAGTTCATTCATAGAGTAGGTACCTACTGTGGTTTGAAATTAATTTCTCCAACATATCATAGTAAATCATTTGATAACTTGATACGATTTCCCTACACGTTTTCTAGAACAGCCGTTGACATATTATTATCATAATCATGAAAACCATTTATTAAAAATAAAAATACTACTAATAAACTAATAAACAAATAAAAATAAAAATTTTCGTATGCCTATAAATAGCTCAAAAGAAGGCAATATAATGTTTTTAAAATTGTTTTCGTGTATACAAAATGTTAATATAAAATTCAGTGAACATTTCATAGATCTACAGTTTTTTTAGAGTTAAACCAAAATCCAAAATTGATTTTGTCAATAACTGGCTATGCATAAAAATCTCAGTATTTCCTTATTTTTTTGTTTTTTCCCCACGATTATGAAAATTATTGGGAATTTTTTACTGTTGACTTCATAAATTATCCACTAGATAATTCACTTTCCTACCAGAAAATATGTCGATACTGATAATTTGAACTGACTCGAAAGGTG
Organism: Macrosiphum euphorbiae; assembly: GCA_949089665.1. Lineage (NCBI taxonomy): Eukaryota > Metazoa > Arthropoda > Insecta > Hemiptera > Aphididae > Macrosiphum > Macrosiphum euphorbiae. Next base: position 188,508 of record CARXXK010001804.1, read on the forward strand.
ATGATATAGACACAAAAAAACACATCATTGTAAAATCAATAAATTCATAATTTTTATTTTTTAATTCAAACATATTTGTAATCTAACTTAAGAAGATTTTTTGAGCAATTTAATTTAATATTTTGAGTTAAAAACTTGCTTTTGCTAGCCATAAGCATGTTTTTAAATGAAAAATTCATAGCAAAAATGACACACTTCAGTGAATTTTTCCAAAATATGTTACTACAGAATTCATATAATTTTTTAGTTCCCCGCCATTTTTAAATATGAACATATATATAACTCGATTTTGATCTAATTGGCAATAGCACGTTTAGAAACCAAAACATTTTATTACCTATACTTACAATGCATCAATAGTTCATAGTTCATAATATAATATATGCTATCAGAATAATAATAAAAAACAACAACAACAATAAATTCATAATATATTCGATAAAATGTGTTTAGTCATATTTTGTTATTTTCATCGGTTTACAATCAATAATCCAACCAAAAAAAATGTTAGGTATTTATCTGCAGGTATCTTACTAAAGTAAATTGGCTATAAAACAAACTTTTGTATAAAGATACCTGATGTAATAAAAAATAAGATACGCCATGTACAAATGTACAATATTATATCATTTTAAATTAATATTTGTATTCATTTTGACGCTTTCTTAGAAATTATGTACTTGGGCACATTTAAGACATCCTAACACAATAATACTATTTTTAAAAGTACTGACAGGGGGGGGGGGGGAAATCACACTCCGTTGTGAAAGACTATTTCAGGCTAAAATGATTATCAACTCTTGAAAAAGTTATAACTCGATATTTCTATAGACAAAAATTGTAAACTTTTAAAATAGTTAGTGTTTTGATTTAATAATATCCCACTGATATAAAAACTTATTTTTTGATGATCTTAATCTTGTGCCAATACAAAGCACTTTCAAATTGAATTCTAGTTCAGTTATTACATTCTTCGAAAACTACAAATGTATAATACACATGAATTCAATTAAAATATTATCAACTAAAAACTGAGTGAAAATAAACGTTAGTTAAATTAGTTGTTAAGTACTATTCTCTATTTATAATTAATTACGACAATAGGTAAGGAAAAAAGTACAGTAAGTTCCCGTTACAACGAATACCGATACAACGAAAAATCCCGTTATAACGAAAGTCCTAGAAGTCCCCTACAGAAAAGCTTTTAAGCTTTTCTAATGACCTTACAGCGAAATTTCCGTTATAACGAAAAAAAAATGTGGTCCCTTGGAGTTCGTTGTAACGAGAACTTACTGTATTTAAATCATTAACGATTTTATTTTTATATTGCTATTTTGTTCCTTGGCTGCATTTTATTTGCTCAGATTAAAGGACAAAATATTATAATATTATGAACATAATTATGTGTAAGTGTGAGGTGTAACTTCATAGGTGCAAAGAAACTTTTTTAATTTATTGTTTACTTACTTTGAAATGTAATTTATTAATCTCTAAGTATAATATTGTACGCGTATCCTTATTTTTAATATCCTTTACCCCTTACTCCTTAGTACTGGATTATTTTATTACAGACCACGCTTTACACATTGTACTTGTATTTTTATATTTTGTTGATAAAGACTCGGGTCTCGTTCAATCGTTCGTGTGGTGTATTAAACGCTGACAAAAATGATAATACCGACATCGAATGAGAATAGTCTGCACCTTAAATACTGAAGACTTCCTGAACAGTTGGTTATCAAGTTTATAATATCTACACCGTATACTTAGGTATTTAGGTATATGTTTGGACTTGGGGTATTTGAGATTTTTATTAGTTTACGTAATGCGTGGATTAGAATTTAAATTTACTGAGGAAATAATATTGTGTAGACAATTAGCTATTAAAATACTATAAATATAACTTACACTGTACTCTACATATAACATGTAACCATGTAAACTTACTGAAGTTACCAAAAAAAAAATACTACACCATCCCTTAACTTTTACTGTAAACATTTCCCGTTATAATCATTATGTAAATCAAATTTTTGTTCAGTCTATAAAAACTTATCGAGTGAAAATAAAATAAAACTAAACATATTACGATTTCTTCAAAGTATTTTTCGACTTTGTAATCGAATACTTTCCGGTTTATTATTAGCACAACTCAAAATATTACTTTCTTCCGGTAAACGTCTGTTATATTACTGAATGTTTATCTATGCATATTCTATCTTTCTTTACATAATATAATAATATCAAAAATGATATTTTCAGTACATTATATAAAAACTTTTTAAATTGAATTTAAGTGTCTTTTCAAAAGACTTGATTCAAACTAGAAAATGTTTTTGAAATAAAAATTTTAATAATAACAATAACTGGATATGATGAAAATAATGCTTGTTGAGCATTTCACTTTGCTCAAGAAGGAGTGAGAAATTTTAGTGGTTGTAATAGGCACGTGTAAATAATACAAAACTATATGTATTTGGAATCAATAAAACAATGATGCAATAGATATATTATAGAAAATATTAAAGGATTATCATCGGATCCATTATCCTTATATACTTAAAGATTTTAGTTGCAGTAAAATTATACTTACAACCATAAATATTTTTCTGAAAACACAAACAGTAAACAATGCTAAATTATGCCTTAGAACCCCGCCAAATAAAATTTGTCTAAAATAAAAGTCTAGCTAGTCGTTACTCTATTTATTTTCATACAAATTTACTTTATCCAGCTTTGATCTATAGCAAGTAGACTGTACTCTACTAACTCTACCTGCAAGTAGGTACCAGTACAATATTATGTTTTTTTAAATATACCTACTTACTTTCACTATCGGGTATATCAATAATCCGTAAGTGTATTTTTTGCTGATTTTACATGAAACTTATTTTTAAAATGTATACTTATACTGAGAATTCAACCATGATTCATATTTTTATTTGTCAATTTTATTTTTATTTGAAAACATAATACAATATACAATAGATAGGCACACAGATTTTTGATTGTTAAAATATATTACTAATGTAAAACTATTTATTTGGAAACCTACAATAATATAACCTACCAAATTCCTATAGATTCAATGACGATCAATAATCTATTCTCAATAATGTATAGCTGAAACAGCAATCAATCTAAATTTTGCATCGGTAGAATTGGTTTGACTAAATAAATATATACAAACGATCTGGTGACGAGTCTTTAATATTTTATTTACAGCATACTTACAATACTTCGCATTTTCACGGCTGTTGAACCACTTGAACAGTTAAGAATGCGTTTCCTTATCGCCTATCTGACTAAATCTCCAATGCGTATCGCTCCGCTTAAATTCACATTACAATAATAATAACAATAATGATAATATTATGACGATACCACACATACCTGGTATCATGATTACAATACCTTTTAATTTTGCGTTCTGCTGCAGGTGTTGCATATAATATCAAGCAGTATCAAAGAAATACTCGACTATTCGGTGGCCAATCTGTTGGTGCTGTTCACCAATTTCTTCATCATCGTCAGCTACCCCATCAACTTCGCCATTTACTGCGGCATGTCCAGGCAGTTCCGGGAAACGTTCAAAGAGCTGTTCATCAGAGGCTCGGTGCAGATAAACCGTAAACACGGGGCCGGCGGCAGCTCCCGTTACTCGTTAGTCAACGGACCCAGGACATGTACCAACGAATCGCTTTTGTAAATTATTCATTACGACCGCTTATAATATTATTAATAATATTATTGTGCATGCGCACGATCAAATTTTAAAACCAACCAGTCTGACAAATGGGTACTCATAACGTACCCATTGCGATTGAAGTAACCAGCCGATATGGGTACCTATCCATAACAACAACAAAAAAAGCATACAATATTATTTACTCACAGTTGTACATATTAATATAACAAATTATACATATTACCTATAATACCGTTTTGGTGGAAGGAAAGGGGGAAGGGATAAAAGTAATTTTTACGCACAGTTCACACTATATTATATTATAATATATCATAACATAATAATAAAAGTTTTCAAAATCAAATAACAGTACGAGCGGTATTTATCAAAGCACAATTTTCGGACGTTCAAAAGTACCATTCACAACAGTATTATACATCGAAATTAAATGTACATACCGTTTAAATAACCTACATGCATTATAATATAATGTGCATATAATTGTATTTTTATCTTTGTAATTGTACCTGTATTTCATTTCGAACTGGAGTTCTGTCCCGAACTAAGTCAATTGCTTCCAAAAAAATGTATAGAAATACCTTTTAATAATAAATTAATTTTAAATTTGAATTAATTAATTCATTCTTTGATTGAGTACTTATGTAGTCAATTTAATTTTCAAGCTGATAATGCAATGACTACTTTTATTTTGTTGTTTTTTTCATTTTATCTCTATAGCAGCGTGTTGATTTAAATTGTATATCACAATATTAAATAAATTAAAAATAATCAAACACCGTGAAAAATTGTTGATTATTATTTTTTTTCTAGTAAGATAAATTGCTGTACAGACCCCTTTTCATATAATTTTTTTTTTTTTAATTATCTTTATGGTATATTAACAATTGGCACAATGTAAGTTATTTGTCATTCGATTTTTTTTATTATTTTTTTTTGTTGTTCGAAGCGAGAACAGATGAAGGGATTATTACGTGCAATTAATTTTCCTTAAAGCAATCAATTTATGTCAAACAACATTATTTATTTATTATTACTTCTTTTTCTTTCTTTTTTTTTTTGTTAGTACATATAGATTTCTAGTTATATTATGTAGATATACATCTACCTATCTCACAATATGTTTACTGAGAAAAATCGTAAACCGTTTTAAATCAATTACAATTATATTTGATTTTGTAATCTTAAAGTTAATCAAATTTACTAAGTATGTTGTACACATTTAAATTTACTTTTAATTAATGCTGTTTGTTTAAGAAAATGTTCAGCCATCAAAGGATTAACCGTTTCGAACCTTTCAGCAACACTATTGAACAATATATTATTGATGAAATTTCTAAGAAACCGTAATATTTTGGGGGTAAATAAAATCGAGATTTGTATTTATTCAGAGAAAAGTATTAATCTGAAAAGGGGGTTGGTAAATAGTATATACTGTAATAGCTACGCCCACAGTAGTATCGAATTAAATCAATCATTACACACAGTCCTATGCACAAATATATTATTATCTTATATTGTTATAGCTTTTCATATTTCTGTGGACAAATTTTACTTATTGTTTACGTAAAAAAAAACTGTATTTCCTATAATGGTGTACAGGATAATAATATGATGTTCATCTTGAGACCGTTCTATTATTACTCAACTATAAATATTTCAAAAACCAAATCTTAGACTATAAAATAGTATACATTTTACATTTTTCCAACTTCTGATCAAATTATTTGTGATTTGTCTGTATACACGTACAGTTTAATTCAAACTGTTCACTAACCAATATAATGACCACGTGGTATCTTGAAGGTAACAACCATAAAAAAAATAATAAGAATAAAATAATACAGATGGATGCAAACTCATTTAACAAACATTATACTAAATACGCGCGTACTGATATTTTTGTGCAGTCCGTCAGTCGTATACCTTCGTACGTACCTAGGTCATTATTAATCTTACAATCACAGCTTTAGATAATACCCCTATGGTTGTGTAATGAAAGGAGAAAAAGTGGGTCTTGAACTCTTGAATTTCTGCACCAAATGCCTAAGATCATAGAGCGCTTTCAGTGGATTTATATTATAACTAACCAAATGGCACAATAATATATTATATTTTATTAACATTAAATTGTAAGTTTATATAAGAAAACTGATCGATGGTGCTGCAGAATCTTAGGTAAAATCAGGTAAAATCAGCTGATATTGGGAGAACGTGTGTGGGAGAACGTGTGTAACATGGACGTCCTGTAGAATGTAATACACCGTACTGCAACCATACTATCTAAAGCCGTGCTTACAACTAATAACGGTGTGAAAATAAAATATATTAGATTAATTCCCAATCAGTTCATTCAATCTGAGGCCAAAAAGGGTATAAATTACAATATATTTACATATTCAATAATGTATCGCTGAAATGTTACTGCACTATACAAGATTAAGCATTTTAAAAATAATAACGTTCCCTAATTAAATATTAAAATGTGTAGAAATATTTATTTAGAAATAATCTCACTGATATAGAATTAAAAAATAAACTAAAAAACAATAAACTAATCGTTATAATATTATAATATGGATTTGTTGTTTGAAATTAGATATAACACTACGATTATTTATTTTACATGTCAAATATAGCTAAACATTGGATTAGGCTCATATTAACTTACAGTACATTCATGTTTTTAAAACTATAAATATAATTTAGACACGTTAAATAATTATGTACCAACACAGTTTTTTAATTGATGAAGTATAGTTTAACATTGTAAATAGGTATCTAAATAAATATTCAAATTGTATTGACATTAATCACATTATTATCTAAAGAACAAAATAAAAATTAATTATTCCTAATAAATAATAAAGGAAGTTTTTTAAAATTTAACTAAATTAAAGTAAGTCATCAGATTAAATATATGTGTACTGTATGTGTGTAACCTAAACTGGTTAAATTATGTAATATTTTTTACTACTAAGTCAAAAGAATTTTCTTCTTAACTTCAATTCATACTGTTTTTTTTATTATTTTAGCTTTTATCGAAGTTGTTTTTGTTTGAAAAATGTTAGAACTAAAGAAATATCTTTATTACAGCATACAAGAACATATCTTCAACTTTTTGTAATATACCATAAAAATATTTTATTTTTACTTAAAAAGACCATCTCTCGATAATAAATTCATTCCTAACAGTTTTTTAAAGCTTAACAATTTTAATTCAAATATCATCATCATAGTCAAACACACATTTTTAGAAGTAGAAAATTCAAAGATCATATTTTTAGTATAAAAACTCACTAGGTAATAAAGTTTACGCACTTACATACTATATTTAACTTTACGTCCATATTATAAATACTTTTAAAAAATGTAAAAATATGATAATATTATGTATGTTTGAATAGTTTAGTAAAATAAATGTATATACAAAATATCAATCATAATATGTTAACTGATTTTCTATAAACGAATGGGTATTATGATTTATACGTGTTTAGTCGTTTGAAATGGTAATTAACAAAATTGTGTTTAACGTATCGGGTTTAAAAATTATATACCTACATTAATACACATATTATATTATAATATATGAACACTATATTTAGTAAGAAATTATATCCTTTCATATAAAAATTCAACAAAATGTAAAAATTTTCATTTTATGCCTTCGATATGAGGAATTATAAATTGAACGAGTTTAATGTTTAAGTATAGTATTATAATAATGTTAACAACTAATAATAATATTACGGTAATAAGTATATTAATATTATAAAAATGCATTGTTAAATATTTAAAGTTAATTATTAAAAATATATGTTGTCGTATAATTATAACTCATAGTAGGTATAATAATATGATGCTTAATGCAGTTGATATCTATCAAATACATAGGTATTTCATTGTATTGTTATAATATTACATTTAAAATTATATTAGAATTAAATTGCATGACTAATAAATAAAAGTTTTCCCGTTACAATTAATATATACATTTTCCTTACAAAAATACAAATTTAAAAATAATATACAATCCATGTTTGAAATCATAATGATTACCTATATTTTATTAGGTGTAAACTTCTAATAAAAGAAGACGTAGATATTAAAAATTACATTGTTGAATATTAATGTTTCACTTTTTTAACACAGTTGATTTATGAAAATGTTGTAGGTAGGTATCAATATTTATTTCATTCAATTTTGAAGCATTCCCCTAATAGTACAACAAAATTACTGTACCTAACTCAGAACACTTATGTTTTAAAATGTTGGCATTATTTTAATCGTGTAGGTCAGCCTTTGTGTGCAATGTTATGTAGGTAAACAATATGTATTCGTATAACTGTGTGATTCCGTACAACAGTTTAACAATACTATACCTATGTCTGGTCAAAGTAGTTTGATATAAATAAAAGACGCCTATCACATAATATACATCATACATTTTCTATATTAAATACAAATTTTTTTATGCACATGAATTATTCAACATACCAAAACTACGGGTTGTAATAATTATTCAGTGGTGGAAAAAGTGAACTCAGAGAATTTGCATAACGCGCAAGACGCGTGTAATGACATTTCCTCTGGACAACCGTAACGGGAGGGACATATTTTTTGTTGAAATGTTTTCGAAATTACTCAAACCACGTGACAGTTTTGTAAGTCTACTTTTCAACTTTTGAAGCGCTCGCAAAAATTAACAACTTTTAGAGATCAATCATAAGACAAATTAAATTTCAGTAGATGATTAGTATAGGTATGTAACGTATTTCGAATCATTAATATTGTATCAAAATATATTTTTCAATCCGTCGTTTTATTAAAAAAACTAAGTTGTAGGTACATACCATTTAATTGGCAAGTGAAAAATCTTTATAGCCGGATACTAACTATATAGTGGGTCGAGAATTTGGACGAACCATACAAACAACACTTATATTCCAATCATTTAAACCTAGACGGACAGGTCTATTTTTTGTTGATACATTTTGCAAAACACTTAATACAGATATTTTTTTAATTACGATTTGTTTAAAATTTGCGTCATGTCAGTTACAGACATGTATTGTTTTATGACACTACAAATGAACAATTCTACGACACAATTTTAGAATTTAATGGTGTATATTATGATCGATGACTATACTCTTACATAGATTATGATGTATTGTCTACATACGTCAACCCACATTTGGAATCTCATTTTGAGAGACATAATGTTCTCTTAGAAAATTACAAGCTGACCCATATAGGTTCATTGTAATATAATATGTCTCTATAGTCTATCCGTTTACTTTAAAACTTTAAATTAGATTTTAGAAGGTGCTTTATGATGATAAAACGTTTTAGAACGCAATAAAACAGTGATCTCCGAACTTCAGCCAATCAACAGTATTCATGGGCGACCCATAAGGCCATACTTCCGAAGAATTAAAACCATAACGATTCAATTAGAAATGGAAATGAATAATAAGACGTAAATTTTATGTTGTTGTAGAAATAATGTTACGAAATAAATCTTCTCATAGAGGCAGACATCTGAAATGGTTTCAATCGTTTACCACGTTATTACGTGACTATTGTTTGTGTCGACATTTTAATACAATAGTATTTTTGTTTCACCAGCTCTTTGGAAACGTCCCTCGGGTAAGCCCTTACCCCAATCCCTACCTAAGACCTTACTGTCATACAAGAATAATTTGTTCACATTAGTAATTCTGCGTCATATAATAAAAGGTCGAGCATTTAGTAAAATTAGTTTTAAATGTTTTTGAGTGTGTTCCAAATGTTTCCGTGTCAACTGTTTAAACCAAATATTTCGTACATTTTCTTTGGTAGAATTCACAATATTAATGAAATATTGTGAATTATTATAACATAGTTTTCAGAAACATATAATATATTAGATGCCTATATTATGCCTAACTATACTAAATGTCTAAATATGAGTTTACCTGACGTTAAAAATATTTTTTAAAAAAATCATTAATTTACCTAAGATATGGTAATTGTAGGTAATCAACTTAATTTGAATCACTGATTCAACATCACTGTGACATAATTACATTTTTTGATTTTAAAGCATTTTAAATAAATTATGTGTTTAACACATGATATTTTCATACATTATACTAAATTCAAGTTAGGTCTTTATTGTGCCACTGTATTTTAAAATTTGCACCGAAACGAATCTAACCTACTACTTATTATACCTACAACTGAATACATAAATAAAACCAATTCATCGAGGAACATGATTTGATTTTTATGCAACGCTACATATTTAATAATTGTAAGGCACTTGATACATTCTATTCGTTTGAGTGGCAATTATTATAATATATATTGATTAATTTATAATAATTTATCAACGTTTGATACGCTAATAATATTACATTATAGTATCTAAATTGTATAGTTGGATCGTTTTATAATAGTATTAAAGTGGCATTACATTTCTAAAAATATTAAATTAAGAACACCGTTGAGAAAATTAATTTAATAAATCGAGTACCTTCTGATATAAATTAAACTTAATTTTCAAAGGGGAATTTAGACCTAATTGACGCTAATGGCCCCTTCAACCACACCTCTCTTAAATGCACATCTTATAGTTTCACAAAATAATGGTGATCGTAGAGATCAACAACTATGAACATGAGTAGATATTATAGCCTCATATTAATTATTGATTATAATATTATACTATTAAATTACTGTCAAATTGAACTCGTAATGAATAATATGTCTTTCATAAACAGAAAACATATAATTTAGTAACGTATGGTATTTTTTGAAAGTGTTGAGTACCTACCTACATACTTTTTATTATACATTATATAGTTTACCTCATAGATAAAAAAAAATGTATAAAATATACATTTTCTATCTCATTTTTATGTCGTAAAACGTATTATAAGTTATAATTTATTATGGTACATATTAGGTAGTATACGGAGGTATTTAAATTTATATGATTTTAAGTCAAACCACTTTTAATGTTTAAGTCGTAAATTAGCATGAAAATTATGTTATTTTAAATGTGATTTACATTTTATTTAGTTCCCCATTCAAAATCCAAACCTAGGAACTTATTTTCTGGGACAGAAAATGAATTTATATATTACAATATAATAGGTATTTATAACTCAAAGTTTAGTTTAATTTTAATTAATTTTAAAATTTGGAAAATTGTATTAAGTACATGATCATTAATATTAACATGGTGAAATGTAATACCTATACATTTTTCAAATAAAACTTATTTACTCATTGCATTTTTAATTAATTAATCAAATTTATTTATAATAAATTTATTGGTGTAAAAATATATATAAACTTTCGAATATAAATATCATACTATCTAATATCGTAAAGAAAATAGTTCATTTTTACTACGTGTAGTACATTATATAGGTAACTTAATTGTCGAAATGTCATTTCTATACTCACACTCAGATTATAGAAATGTCCGCACCTGAATCGTGTTTTTTCATAGTTTAAGTATAAAATTGACATAACATTTTCTTTTGAAATACAAAGACAGAATTTTAATCATAATGTTGTATTTAATGGTTCCTATAGGCTATAACCTACTACCGAAGTAAATACATACTTAGCAATGACATTTAAAAAAAAATGTAGGCAAATCAAACTTTTTAAATAAAATACCATTTCTGTCTTTGTAATTCCGAATTGCAGATTGTAACAATTTTATGTTGCAGAAATCTTAATAGTGTGTGTTTGTGGTTTTTATCTGATTAGACGTTTTATTCCGCTTAATGTTTAGATAGGTACACTACGAAAAATAAAATATGTAAATATAATAAGTCAATGACGATACCCGCGCAATTGTCATGTAATAAATGGACTTTTTTTTAAAATAAGGATTATCATAAATTGAAAATGATTGTAATTTGTAAGATACTAAATATTAATCCATTTTTTTTTTCATAAAACAAGTTTAAAAAAAAAATGTATTTCTTAAACTTGAAAATTTTTTACGTAGTTTCGTTGAGTACTTTACTATAAAATATTATATTTGTGTTTGGCTTTATCTAGTTTAACATTACAATATTGAATGTATTTTTTTTTTACAATACAATATAATATTATAATATGTATTTTAGACTATGTTGAATTTAAATTATTATAGAAATAATTATTGTTATTGACTAAAAAATATTTGTATCTTGATGTACATAAATCAAAAAAAAAAAAAAAAAACATTTTTTTGAATTTATATTAAGAAAAATACATGACTCACCTTGAATATTTACACTCACGTATTTATTAATTATATTCGTATAAACATGTTTAATAACATGCGATTTTTGTAATTCCTAAAGATTTTATCTTTAAAAACATTTTATTTTGTATATTAGTTGGATAGGGAATTTCCATCCAACTATTAACATTTGTAACTAACTACTGTCAAAATCTAACTCTGTATTAATATTGAATACCAATCAGTTTTCAAATTACCATAGCGCAAATAACCAATCAATTACGTAGCTTAACAATTTTAGTTAATAATAAAAACATATAAGGTCATCTAATCAGTAATCAATGTTGGATAAAATATCAAGGACTTGCCTATTTGCTTCAAATCACAAATGATATGGCAAATTATAAAGAACAAAATAGCTTAGTAAAAATATTCTGTAGATATTGTGATGAATATGTTTTTAAAATCAATGTGTTTATTTCATCAACTTTACAACCTGTTAATGTTTATTTATTATGATTTTTATCAACACTGAGGTTGTTTTGTGGCTTAAAAACACTGTTCAAGCATCAAGGTATGTTGTGTAGGTTTCTCAGCGGGTTCGTTCATTTGCTTTTTTTACGACATAAACACTGAACATACCTAATATTTTTATTTGAAATAAACAATCTATACATTTATATGCACAATAAGCTTATGTGGTAAGAGTATTAGGTACGATGACTTGAATTTTTGAGTAAGAAGCCACCTATTAACGACACTTAACTTGATCTGAACTTAATATACCCACATTATTATTTTATGTATCTCTCTTTTCTGTATATTAAATAATGATGATATTAATCATTAATGATAATATGTATGATACAAGACTAGTAAAATGCATTACATACTTACGATAATAATATTTTTTTCTGTCCACTTAAAATCGAATCGATAGAACAAATAAAACCAATTTATTTCAGCGAAGAAATAAATAAATAAATAAGCAAACGATTGGTCGTCGGTTTGTATGTGAACAATAACAATATATTATTATACTTTTTAGAGGGGGGCTGTCACTGGTCAGATAATAATATTTAAAACGATATTTAACTGCTAACGAGAATGCGGAAGTGTGCACAGGGATCGCAAATGTCTCTCGAGGGGAATCCCAAATGGAAATTCGAAAAGTTGCCCGTCAGATTTTCACTGTGGAAACGATTCTCAAATGGCTAAAGTTTGGACAGTAAAAATAGTCGTGCGCCTATGCGATGTTTGGGGAGGGGGGGAAGGTCGTTAATAGAAATTTCTCTCGAATAGGACCTCTATTGACTATTTATCACCTCAACGCTCCCACCCCATGTATATTGTGTATTGATACTTTTAAACTACGAAGTGAAAATATCTATAAGTATAATAGGTTTATATCAGAAAACTCATCATACAACTAAGAACGTGTCATGTGTGTGTGTGAGTGGGTGTGTGACCATAATATATACGTTATAACTTATATTTAATCTCTGTTCTAGTCACTCGTCTCCCCCTTCCCCCCACTACCCTTGGTATACCGTATACTGATTTCCGATTTCCGTATTTCATAATTGTGACTAAAAATTATACCTAATAACTATTCATTTGTAATGAAATAATCATCCCTATAAAAACTTTGGGGTGGAAATGACCCAATTTCCATTGCGTTAAAAAAAAAATAAGCTCTATAATATACAGTAGGTATCTATCCTGCCATTCGATAGTTAATGCCTATATAGTTATTCTTTATGTGCTTCCCGTCGAGATTTCTTAGTAGATATTCAATCTGTAGTTCTGTATGCCTATATAATGCAACACCTAATGCGTTTGTATAGTATATAGGTAAATAATCAAAATCGGTACTCAAAATACAAAAAAGATTATTGAGAACCTACCTGTCTATCTTCATTACTATTTAGCACACAAAGACAGGTACTTGAGGCCTTAAGGTTTCAAACAGCTAGGTAAGAACTCTCACTTTACAATAATAGTTTATATTTATCAAATCAAGTGTAAATTATAATTAAATTTCAAATTTTTTATATACAAATAAGTTTTGTTATAATATATTTTCTTAAAATATAAACTTTTATAGTTATAATAAGGGACAATATAACTTGTGAACTAAGTCTTTATTTTAAATTTATTTCTCGGTTTTAATAGTCTAAATATAAAAGGTTTTTTTCTATGTGTATAGATAACTACGTTAGGATTCTAATGTTCGATACAATCAGGGATGGGCAAGATACTCAAAAATCAGTATCGAGATAGTAGATACTAGATACCTGGATTTGGAGTATCGAGATACTAGATACTCGATACTTGGCTCTAGAGTATCGCGATACTAGATACTCGATACTTGGCTTTGGACCAGGGACTGGAACCTTTATGATTTTATGGGTTTCGGTTTCGGTTTCGGTTCTCAAAAATCCAAAATTTCGGTTTCGGTTCTGGTTTCGGTTTTCAAAAATATCAAATTTCGGTTTCGGTTTCAGTTTCGGTTAATACCGGTTTTAACCCTTATTATTTGATTTTTGCTTTTTATTTTATTTTTATCAATTAAGTTCTGTATAAAAAAATTAATATATTAAGAACTTCTATTTAATGATTGGTACCTATTTATAATTGAGTGTACCTATTTAAGAATTTAGCTAATAATATAATATAATATATTTTTTCGTTGGTACTATAATAATTGTTTGTAAAAATAGTATTAGTTTATTTTAATAATAGATAGAGGGAGTATCTTGATCAGATGTGTAATAACAAATAACAATAAGTGTATATTTATGTTCACACTATAAAATATCTATTGGATTTTAGAACCGAAAATAACCGAAAAAAACCTCTACATCAAAATAAAGGTTTCGGTTTCGGTTTCGGTTACTAAAAAAATGTATTTAAGGGTTCCGGTCCGGTTTCGGTCCCAAGTTTTTCAAAAGGTTTCGGTCTTTAACCGGTCAATTTCGGTACGGTTCCAGTCCCTGCTTTGGACTATCGCGATACAAGATACTCGATACTCGATACTCAATACATTTTAATAAAATTAGTCACTGGATTTTTAAAAATTATGTTTATTATTGTGGGTATGGCCACTTCATTAAGAGGACGACTCACCCGCATGTGTTGTCACCGTCTTACACACATACGACATAGCAAATGTTCGTTGGCTAGTTTCAATATGATATTGTCAGTTTTTATATAAGAGTGAATTGACCTATTATCAAACTTTTAGGTAACAACATTATCTGTGTTCTCTCGTTGGTTTTTTACGATATTTTAATTTTTAAGTGAATTATGGGTATGTAAAGTATTCATATTCTAAAATGTTCATAACTCACTTAAAAATTAAAATATCGTAAAAAACCAACGAGAGAACACAGATAATGTTGTTACCTAAAAGTTTGATAGTAGGTTGATTCACTCTAATATCAAAACTGACAATACCCTATTGAAACTAGCAAACGAAAATTTGCCATGTCGTACGTGTGTAAGACTGAGACAACACATCCGGGTGAGACGTCCTCTTAAGTAATTAGAATGAAAAATAAAATAAAAAACATTGACACTTTCAGTAATAATAATACATTAGTCACTTTTCAAAAGTGGTTTCTGACTAGTAAAAATAATCGTTAACAATTAATTTTTCAAAGTATCGCGTTAATGTATCGAGTATCTTTCGATTAAATTAATTCATGAAATACTCGATACATTGACTAAAAATGTATCGTGATACAAGATACTCGATACTTCATATAATTGTATCGAGATACAAGATACAAATGTATCTAAGATACGTATCTTAGATACTTGTATCGAAGATACTGCCCAACCCTGGATACAATACGATATAATACGATAGTCTGTATTCAAGAATTATTTAACAGCCAACTTTGAAATTTGAAGACTTGAAAAATAATTTAACCAATCGTAGTTTGAGAATGAAAAGGTTCTAACGTAGTTTTTGTAATTGTTCAGGAGAACGTGTTTCAGTTACACATTGAATAACTTATTTCACCACAAAGACTAAATCGGGAAAATTTTATGCAATATCAAGAAAGTTCCAAAGAACACAACTTCACCTACAATTTGCTTTACCTAAATTATTGATCGAGTTAATAATAAAAAAAAAAATAAAATAACGATTTTAGAATTAAAATGTTTTAGATACACGTAGAACTTTTTCATTCTGAAAATAAAAATTATTTATTTAGTTACACATTTTTCATTCTGATTTAAATAATTTTTTCTATGCAGCGATACCAACTTTTAAGTGTAAATTATATGTTATAAATTATACAAAGGTACAAATTTTACCTTTTTAAGTTTAGAATTATTATATGAAATACCTAAATATTATAAGTTACAACTGTAGCCTGTAGGTACAAGACGTTATATAGAAACAGATTAAGAAATTTGAATGGTACCTATTCTATTATACACGAGCACGTGGTATACGAACACAGCAAATAGGACAATTTATAATTATAACATTATACCATGTACTATATGTAGGTTTTACCTTATCACCGCAACAAAGCAAAAATAGGTAGGTATAAGTAGATAGGTACATTGTACAATAATATTTTACTAAGGTGCCTTAGTAATATGTCTTCAAAGTTTAAGTTAATTAAACAAGGTGTATATACCTACTTAATATTTAATACAATTACTTCAACAATACGTGTGAGCTTTCCTTTTCTGCAATGCAAATTTCTAATATTAAAATCTAATAAGGTAGGTAGGTACCTATATCTAAGTACAGTGTACCGTGTATGAAATAAGAATGGTTCAAAATAAGCTATCCTTATCCTTAACCCTTCGCATTTAAAAATATCTTGACAACCCGTTCAGACACACAATGCAAGAGGACAAAAATAATTTGTAGGTATACGTTCAAAACACAGGTGACTCATTATGTTGAATGAGATTAGGTAATCCAGCTCGCTTATTTTCCAATAGTAACTATATTTAAAAATTAGGGTTTTTTGTTGTACATTTTTGAAATATAGGTAGGTATGTAACTACTAAATGTAGGTCACACCAATTCATGCTAACTATATGATAATTATTAGTGTAGAAAAAATGCAAAATTAATTTAGAAGAAGCTTTAAAAGCAGTTACGTCGAAATAAAATAATTTCCTCGAAAAATTTATATTTTATCATAATTTTTTTTTTTATAATTTTTCAGATACTAGATAAACCATAAACTACATTCATACGTTTTAGACCAGAGATGGCAAACCCATGACATGTGAGTGACACGCACACACCATTTTAGTGACAACCTTTCAACTGTGTAAAAAGTTACTTTAAAAACCACTGGTCGTAGGACGTAAACTAAAATATATTGAAATTACAAAAATTAAATATTAAGTTTATGGTATTATATACCTAAACGCATTGAATTGAATATCTACACTGCTCAACAACTATTAATTGTTTTACTTTTCGTATTACTTGACAATGTTTGGTTCTACTTATGCGTGTGAGCAGCTTTTTTCTTCAATGAATTGTATTAAGTCAACTGTAAGGAATCGTCTTGGAACAGATTTAAGTGAAGCATGTATTCAACTAAAATCAACCAGTTACAACCCGAGAATTGATTCATTAGCCAATAAAATGCAGCAACAAATTTCTCATTAAAAATGCATGTATAAAAATTGTATTTTTTAACGTTTCAATATTTTTCATTTTTTATAAATTAAATGTTTTTACATACTTACGTGTTACTTATACTTTTGGTATCTAATATATTTAAATTGTTTGATAATATAATATTTGACTTGTTTTTTTTATCATTCAAACTATAGACGTAGGAATTTTTAAGTTTAAAGAAGGGTTATCAAACTAGTTGACACGCAAGGAAAACAAAATCCAACCAACATTTTTATTTGACACGCTGGTACAAAAAGGTTCGCCATCCCTGTTTTAGACCAATAAGCTGTGGCAAATTTCACATACTTCGGAGTGCCCTATTTAAATTTTTATACATGTTTGAATTCATTAATAAAATATCTAGGCTTCTTAGAAAGTCGATTTTCAATTTTCAATTTAAAATGAAATTAAAATACCTAACCATTTTTTTTTTTTTTTAGAAATCCCGTGAAATAATTTCATTACATTTGTATTTATTTTTACATCTGATTTTAAATTAAAAAAAAGTGATTCCTAAGAAGCATAGTCTAAAAGTTTATAAATTCAACCATTTTTTCGAAATTACAATCGAACTTCGTATAATTAATTTACTACCGCTTTTAGTAGTAATATAGTCATACAAACAAGAATAATATATTTCATTTTTCGCGATGTATTGACATGTGCATGCGCGTGTGAGAGTTGCTTCCGGCGCGGTTGCCCGACTCGACGTGTAGCGATTCTCGAAAACGATAACGGACTACGCACACTAATGTTCATTTACTACTCACACACAAATACAGTATTAATTTATATGTCACATGAATTGCCTAAATAGTACTCCTTAAAATATGCCCCCTTAAATATTTATTTGAAAACTTCCGAATTCCCGGCAGATCCACCCCTGTAATTGTTACTATCAATATTCTATTTTAAAATTCATATTTTTTAAGCCAAGATTGCCGGTACCTAATAACTAATAAGTGGCATAGTAGCTAGTTCCAATCTACAAATACAATAATTTACGTGTTTTATTACCTAGGTACCTAATGTTTAAAGTATCAATCATTTCTTAGAAGGTACCTACAATATTGGCACTATTAATCTTAAAAAGATTAAAAAATTTTAATTAGTTTTATCCATAGTACCTACCTACCTATGTATTTTTTTAAATGACTGTTCCTCAAAAATTAATTTATCTCCTTTTAGTAATATATTACATTATTTTACAAATAAATTATAGGTAAATCAATGTTATACATTATTACCTATAATTTATTACAAAATTGTATTTTCTTATTATGAATCCCTATACTCACATCAGTCATAGGAGTTCCCTTTGTTTTTATTGGACATTGGCGAATAGATAAATAAGAATTATAATAAATTATGAATTGAATGACTACCTACATATTGAGAAATTGTTATAACTTAATAATTTTCTCAACTGATAATTATATGACTTGTAAGACATAGGTAGGTATGAAACTTTTAGTAACTAAGTTGTATTCTTAACATACTTCAGCATATAGTTAGTAATCAAAGTTAGGTACTATAAACAGAATTAGTTTTTGAATAACAAGTCTTTAATTAAGAACATTTATTGAAAAATAATATTTATTTAAATCTTAAAAGTTCTTTTTCATTGCTTTTTAAGGCTGCAAAATATAATGCATAGTAATTCATATTATATTATTCTTATCATAAAGTCTTAATTCATAATATTCTCAAGTATGAAAATTATTTTATGGGCAGTTATTGTACCCACGTATGTTTACTTTGTCTTATTAATGGATACAGGAATAACACAGCAAATTTTACAGACCTCAATATAATCCTTTTTACTTTTTCATATATGGCCACTTGGGTGAATTTACTTGTTAGTTACCTACCTATTATGAAATTAAAGGTAAGAATTATATTATCCAAAGCCCCATGTAGACTGTTTTTGATATCTTAATTTTTGAGTAAGCATTACCTAAGCATTTTAAAATGTACAAATGTGTGTACGACGTCCTTTTAAGCACCATCTCAAATTGTTTGAAACATTTGAACCTACATCAATATTATTGTATGAGACATTTTATGGTACAACACAAAATAATACATCTCTAGGATTCACAACGTTTTATGGAATATTTGCCAACAAATAGTCACAACTCTGGTCTTTGAGAGATTGAGAGCTGGTAGAACAGTAGGTATCTATGATAGCACAAACCGAATGCTTCGCAAACAGGTACTTAGTTGTTGGGAATAGGTACCTACTGGCTACTTAAATGTAGTGTAATTTATTAAATTATTGTAATAAGCATTTAAACTAAACATCCTTTAATTGGTTGAGTATACCATAATAATTGTTCTCATGGGCGCCGGGTTTTAAAGGTTCATGGGGTGCCCAAAATTATTTAGGTAACTTATAAGCAAAATAAAAAAAAGCGGATAAGTGGATGTCAGTCTGCTGTACAGTATAGGTTACAAGTATGTCACTCTAATGGATGGTATGACATTTGAACAATAAGTTATTTTTTTTAATATGTGAGTAAATAGACATTTTTAATGTTGTAATAATTTAACATGTATACCAGGTAAATTAAAAGTTCATTTTAAAATGTATGAATATAAGAAATAATAATAATATAAGAAATTCTTGAGTTACGGATCAAATATATTATGAATTTAGGTACACTTCAATTTCATACTTGTATTTGGATTAAAAATTTCCATATGAGTAAATTGGTAAAGATTGGTTAAATGTAAGGTCAAGGATATTATCTAATTTATAAATTGTCATTAAGTGTTGGACTTTCAGCTAATTAATATTAGGTGCAACAATTTAAAAAATATGTTAACACGTTTTATGTGGGCAATTTGTCACGTAATCTTATTTATTATCTAACTTGATTACTTTAAACACATTTTAAATTAATCATAAAATCTATGAAAGTAATTTTGTTGATGGTTCATGATCTAATTCTTCTGTATCCTCAAATGTGACTTTAGGAGAATTTGACGATGGATTTTTTTTAGTTTGTTCGTTTGTATTCCAAACACCATCACCTGAGAAATGATAATCCTTTTCTAAATTGTACAGTACTAGTGGTAATAAATATTTAGATTTGATAGATCCACACAAATTCCGTAGATAAGAGACATTCTTCATGTTTTGAGTGGACACCAATGCATCTTCAATTTTATCCCTGAAAATCCCACAAAAATAATATAAAATAATAATATACTTTTTCAAACAATTATAATTACACTGGATATAATAAAATCTGCAAGCAATGGCATAACTGGTCTTTGGTGAAATTTTTCATTTTTAAGAACTCATAAGTTTTTCGTATTGTTAACAAAGAAATATACTGCCAATAAGGATGACGTTCTAATAATGTACGTAACATCTTTTTGTCTTCTCCCAATTCTTTTGTTAAATATATCATTATATCATTAGTTTTCCCTTTGTCGTTACCGTTGCAATTAAATCTGTTGAATATACCAAAATAAATTCAACTGTACATTATTAAATAATATAATACTAGAGGATTATATAAAAATAAAGATGAATGTAATAACCTGTTGAATGAAAAATTGTTTGTAACCAATAAATTTAATGAGATACAATTTTTGCTTTGTAAGTACGTCAAACGTGAATTTACTTTTGTATAGTAGTAAATGAGTCTAGCAACTTGTGGATTGTTTATAAATGATGCCAACTCTGGTGTTTCTTTTAATTTACATAATCTTTCATAAATAGTATTACTTCCTAATGTATAGATTTCTGGTGCTTTAGCCAACGAAGACTCTGGAATTCCAAAATCCTGTTACATAAAAATACTACAGTTATGCTTTAAACAAAATTCTTGTACATAATAATATGTTTCTAAATTTATGACTACAAAAAATGCGTATGCTACGTATTGAGATGATACTTCTTTTTTTCTCTAAATATTATGTCAAAGCACAGATAAAAACATCCATAATTTATTACACAAAATGATGTGAAACACATTTACCATCAATAAACAGAACAGCTTAATATTTCTCCTGACTATTTTCATCATAACTTACTAATTGATTTGTGCAATGACATGCTGTGTATATTATTCAATAAGTTGTAAACATGATATTATAATACTTAAGAGGACGTTGTACCCTCATTTATCGTATTCGTCTTACTAACGTAATATACTAACAATTACGTCCAACAGTTCCAGTTTAGTGTTGTTAGCATAAATATTAGTCATTATTCATCTATTTACAGAATTTACAGACATTACAACACAATATAGATTATTATAGAGACAGCAGGTATTTTGACGAAGATATTTCAGTATGTCCGGTGCAACTAGTAACTTATTAAGTTAAACTATGATAATATTCTGGTTGGCAATGGAACGGCGAGAATGTAGTGATTAGATATTTAAAACTTCACATAAATAGGTACAATCATGGCAAGGATCCGGTAATTTGAGAACGATAGCTCCATAAGCAGGCTAGGCAATTATTTTGCATACGCTACAGTCTTAGTTGGTCTTTTGAAAGATACAGATAATAACACAAGAGGGTTAGCAAACAGCTAGCAGAAGAGAATTGTTGAGTATTACACTTCATAAGGCCAATAACTTTTAAAGCTCTATGCACAAATATCTCAATATGGTTAATAAAACTAAGTGTGAAGGAATAATGAATACTCAAATGAACTTAAATGTAAGAACATGTTCTCTTAATAGTTTTTTTACGATATTTTAAATTATAAGTGAATAACAAACATTTTTAAATATTTATATTATAAATACTCATAACTAGGGCTCAGATTGAAATGTCCTTTAAAAAATGCATTTATCACATTTACAATTTGCAAAAACTCGATTTTTGATCATAAAATTTCTTAAGAAATCCACATAAATTTGTGAACCATTTTAATTAAAACACGATTAGCTTATTGAGTACAGTATGTGTATTTATATAGTAATTATTGTGTATTTTTTTTTTTTGTAATATTACTAAAAATAGTTTGAAAACGACCTAAAAATTATTCAAAATGAACTTAAACCTTAATAATTCAAAAATATGTTGTTGTTAGTAAAGTGTGTACTTGAAATCTATTTGTTTCTTGGAAAGCATTGAGTCAAGCATTTCAGAAAAAAAGATGCAATTGCATTGAAATCTGAGCCTTACTCGTAACTTATTGAAAAATTAAAATATCGTAAAGATCCAACAAGATAACATTGATAATACTAGTTATAAGTTTAATAATAAGTCAATTCACTCTAATAAAGCGGTTCCCACAGTATGTGCCATGGAGTCTTTACAAGGGCGACGTGCTTTTATATTAATTTATAAGGTCCAAAAATTTGAAAACTTGACGACGTTGGTGACTGAAACAATTACATGTAAATATGTAAATAAAAATGTATAAATTATGAAAAATTTGAATTAAATACATATCTTTTTATTACCTATAAAAATTTTTGTGGTTTTTATTTTTTATAATTAGTAACTCTTTGAAAACCTCGGTTCAAAAGTGGTGCCGCTAGCCAAAAAAGGTTGGGAACCGCTGCTCTAATATTTAAGCTAACAACACAAAATTGGAATTTCTGAATGTACATTGTATATTTTGATATGCTATGTATTAGTAAGACGCCAACAACACATGCGGGTATGGTTTCCGCTTTACAAGAGTACTAACTTACTGTACTAAAATATAAGTTATTACAATATTAAGTAATATAAGTTTCAAGTACCTCAAAATGTTTTCTAATCTGTCCAATTGTTTTCCAAGGGGTAAGAATTATTTTTGGATGCTT
Source organism: Macrosiphum euphorbiae (assembly GCA_949089665.1). Classification (NCBI taxonomy): domain Eukaryota; kingdom Metazoa; phylum Arthropoda; class Insecta; order Hemiptera; family Aphididae; genus Macrosiphum; species Macrosiphum euphorbiae. The sequence continues at coordinate 211,907 of CARXXK010001804.1, forward strand.
ACTTAAAATTAATTTTACATCCATACCACAAAGATTTTGAAAATTATCTAAAATTGCTTGTGTGTTATCAGGATCACTGTGTATTAAATAAGAATGTCTTCTGATCTGTACAAAATGAATATACTTATTATTAAATTTTAAGTGATAAAAAAATTTAAATCTTTACCTTTTCTTCACTAAAATTAAATTCTTTAAGTAAAATATCAATACTTCTATCCATAAGTCTGTAACTTTTATTATATAGCCTATGGTAAATAGTTTGTGCATATTTTATGTTTTCCACATCCATTTTAATTTTCCAACCAACATATAATTTGAATGTATTTTTCTGAACTTGATTCCATGAAAGAGACTCATCACAATTCTTTGGATATAATTCAATTGGAAATTTAATAAATGATAATATATGCTGTCCAACATCAATATGTTTCTGAATGAAGTTTTCATTTTTTAATGACTGAATGGACTTTTTCGATATAAATTTAAATCTACAACAAAAAAACAAACTATATTAGTTAATATACATATTGTATTTAATGTCTAACGAATAACTCATTGTTTATCTTGTTTAAGTAATACTAAGTTGCTACTAAAAAAGGAAGAAAATACTGTGAAGTTGTAAAATTTATAAATCTCTTAAGAGATTGTGTACACAAAATATTTGTGAAAAAAGAAGAAATAGTAGTAGGAAAAACATGATTTTATAAGGTTAAAAATAAAGCCATCAACATCATAACAATTGATAATAAATTTTAAAAAAATATTATCAAAAATAAATAGCCATATGTTTATACCTATTGTGTACAATTAAAAATGCATATACATGGTAGACTACCTTAATATTGCTTTTGAATCAATTTTATTTTTAACAAAACCTCCTTCTTCCAATAGCATAGCATAATTTTTAATTGTGATTGAATGAAGTGTTAATATTTGAATTTTTTTGAGAATATCGTCTTTGGAGAACCCAAAACTCTAAAACATATTACAAAAAATAGTAAATTATCATAATAAAATATGTATTTTAATTTGTATGTTGAAAGTAATAATAATTTAATTAATAATCATTCACAAAATTAATATAATTAAAACATATTTATAAAAATTTAATTTAATATCAAATTGTAAAGTACCGTACTCTTTTTTAATCAAAAACAAGTTAAGTAACTTCTCAAACATTTCTTTTTATGATTTATTGTATTTATTTACTTAATATATTATAGTATGACCAATACCAAATCTATCTTGTTAACTAATTAATGGATACCTATATGACGTTAGTACAAATCTCTAAAAAAATTGCTTCAAATATATTATGTTTTCTATAACAGATAAATATACCTTCAATAAAGAAAAGTTATCCGACAGTGTAGAATATGAATCATTGTAAAATGATGGATACTTTCTAAAAATTCTCTGGACTTCCTTTTTAGGTAAACCTAAAAATAAAAACAATAATAATAATTAATATCTTAATCAGTAAATTGTAATAAAAAATAAAACAATAACAATAATAATAACCAAAACATGGTATATACAACAAAATGTTAAGGATACCCCAGTTAAATCATTAACAAATATTATGTTAATGGTAAAAGTTAAATTATTAAGAGGACATTGTATCAGCATGCGTTGTCTCCCTCTATCTAACACGTCATTATATATCATAATTTACGCCTAGCTATTCCAAAATTATCTGTGTTCTTTTTTTGGTTTTAATATTTAGGTAAGTATGACCTATGAGCATTTTCAAATATTAATATTTTACATAAGTATAACTTACTCAACAATTAAAATATCGTAAAAAAATAAACGAGAGAACAGAGGATAATGTTCTTGCATTTAAGTTTGATAATAAGTCAATTCACATAAATATTTAAACATTTAAAACTAACAATATAAATTTGGGACAGCTGGAAGAATATTTTGGTATATTATGCGTTAGTAAGACTAAGATAACATATTATGCGGGCCCGATGTCCTTTCAGTTGTTCTATCCGAGGTTCTAACACAGGAGTCAGCAATTAGTTTCTAAGGATGTCTGGAAGATGTGAAAACAATGTCAACGTCTAGTAAAAATTTGAGTGATAAAAAAAAAAAATCAGCATTAGGTAAAATATTTTTGGTGGTCATTTTATTTCCTCTCCGCAGTCAGCATTAAGACTGTGAGCCGCATATTGCCAACCCCTAGTCTAACCCAAAGTCAACAAATGCACACTGTTTCTGTAAGTAAATATAATGTAAAATAAATACCTAAATTTTGTTGAAAAAATGTTACTATATCATTATTAATAGTAAATGTAGCACAATAACAACATGTTTGATAAACATTTTGTACAAAACAGATTTTGTTCAAATTAAATTTCATAACTTTGTGGAGCATTGTTAAAAATTCTTGATGATCCAAATTGAATTATTAATTTCCAACTGTAAATAAACAGACAATAATAATAATTATAAAACATAGATAAATATATTAAATAGTTAAATAATTATTATAGTGTTAATATAATTAAATTTATTTCAAAGCTATACCTTATTATTATTTGTATAATATTTTCCATGTAACTTATAATTTTATTTTAGTTGTAGAATTATTTTTAGGGAATCTTGTAACTAATTAAATTGTATTTGGTAGGTATCTTTATATCCTTGTGTTAATATAGATGACTTGTATAATATGCTCTAATAAGTCGTAGAACATATTTAATAATTTGTAACACACAATATTGAATAATGATAATTCATAAGTATTGAAAATATTGATGATAATATTATTACCTGAACAAACCAAAACAGAAATCGATAATTTACATTAAAGCAAATACTATAGTATACTATGATTATAGTTTTAAAGGACAGTCACGTGATCATCAAAAGCGTAAACTACAGATAAGTGTTAGTAGTTTTTTAGCCTATTTTTAATGAAAATATTTTATTTTTATGAAAAATCTGCTAATAATTAATAGTAATAGTAATACATATTATTAAATATAGGAACACACATAATTAAACATATATTATATCATACCCATAAATATACACAATTAATGTTATTATTAACGACAATATAGGAGTACCTATGTACTAGGTCGTAATCCGTGCTTTGAAGTGTAACCCTATGGCTTGATACCGTGACTGGTATTGATATAGTAGACAAAAGATAAGTATGCAATTATATTTGAGTTTAAACTAAGATATTGTTGTACGTTATCAAGATATCGGGAGAAATATTACTGTCCGTATCCGTAATATAAAGGATCAACTATAGACAGGTTATTACACTATGATAACTATCTTTTAATCAGGACTTTATCATTTTGTCTGTTGAGAAAGGTTCCCCAAGTTAGATTTCACTGTAATTAATTAGCCACAAATTTTAGGTTCGTTAAAAAGTTAAATAATCTTAATATACTTCATCAAAAGCAAAATATAGAATTCCAACAATTCTTTGATCTTTTGTCGTATTTTGTTTTAAATTAATAAATAAATTAAACTACTTGAACAATAAACTACCTGCTCTGTAATTAAGCTTAATATATACTTACAACAATGCATTCCAATAATTGATGTGGAATTAACAAATTGAAAATACTGGCTACTGCTAAAAATGTAGAGTTTTGAGCGTTTGAATATAAAAACTAATTTTAGTATAGTCCTATAGTATTGAAACCTGTGTCAAATTCAATCGACTACTTGACTTTTCCCTTGTGGTTTTTGTAAATACTAAATACTAAATAGTAAATAACTTACTGATATCATATTATGTTATCAATATAATTTATGATAATATAATAAATGTATTATATCTCTATAAAATGATTGTTATCAATTGTTATCAATATCTATTTAATATTTATTCATTTTTGATACAATAACTAACATAACCTGATAAGGCATATTTATATATTATTATTATGAAGTTTGTTCATCGCGAAAAGACATACCACGATTAAAGAAATAAGGAAAAGTGAACAAAGAATCTGCAAAGATTCCCATGAAACTGAAAAATTTACTAGGCATTTAAATAAATTATATGTTTAGTTGTTTAAACCGTCGATTTCAGACCGAAGGAATTCGTAAAAATAGCGTTGTTTTACAGGGTTTTAATATGTCGTACAAGTGACTTAAATTTGTGTTAAAACAAAATAGTTTTGCCGAAAACAATCATTGACTTATTATGTACCTTGTGCAAGACACCACTTAGACGTATACCTAAATAAAAATTAAACTTTATAAACAACAGTAGCTAGTGGTGAGCAGAGTTTATCCAAATTAAAACTCATAAAAACATACTTGCGATTTACTATGGCTAATGAACGTTTGGCATTATCGATTTTATCTTTAGAAACGAAAAAACTGTAGAAATTGATTTTTATACAGTTATCTGTTATACAAAGTTTTGAGGAGACAAAATCGAGAAAAATGTTGATCGATATCAAATTTAAATAAATATTTTATTTATGTTAGGTACCTATGTTTTATTGTACAGTCTACATTTCCATTTATTATTCATTTACAACCATGTCTGCATTATTTATTTTTATTATTAGTATAATATAGGTATTTTGTATTTATACTTGCCTATTACCTATACCAATTACATTATATTAAATCATAATACCTAATTAAATAATTAATGTTATTTTTTTTGTTTTAATTAGACGATAACAAATTATGTAGGTACCTCCAAGTTAAGTAAATATATAGTTTTAAATAAAAGTAAAATAGTATATTATACTAATATTGAATTAGATGGGTAACATTTAAATCTAAAATTGTGTAAATAGCCCAGTCAATTACTCTGACTATTAACATAACATTCTTATACAATCTTACATCGTCATGAGCATTGAGTCAATATTTTATATCAAAACTGTTCAAAGCAGTTTAGTAATGGTTTAGTGGTTGTATACGTTTTAAAATAAATATTCTTGTTTTAAATTTTTTTGTGGTCATGGATAAAATACGAATTCTTCAAACAGACAGAGGAGATTTAAAAATTGTCTTTAAATTATAAAGGTAGTGTAAGAACTCCTTCCAGACTTTTCGCAATAGAAACGTCAAATTTATCAAACGAATTCTTTGTATTTTGTTTATACAATCTTTTTTATTTTTATGCCGGATTTTTTGGACGGCTGTATTGTATACTATATTATATTATTTAGACAATCTTTTATTCACAATTATATTTTTACTTAACTTGTTTTAAATAATATTAATTATTTTTTTATTTAATTAAGATTAAAGATTTTGTAGTTAACGTACAGTTTTTACAAAAATAAAAAAATAAATGTAAACAAAAGCTAAAAAATATGTGTTAAAAATAATAATTTTATATTCAAAGGTAAATAATTAAAATTAAAAAAAAAACAAAAAAAAAAACGGGGGGGGGAATGTCCGCATCCAAAAATTTATCAGGGGGAAAATGTCCTACTAACAGCCGGGGGGGGAAATTTCAGGGGGGGAAATGTCCGGATACCAGATTTTATAGCTTGTTCGTTTGCGCATTTATATACATGTGCATATGTGTAGAAGTAAGTAGGTAATTAGAAGAATACTCTTGTTAATTAATATTTAATAATATTTTGTAACTTTGCGGAATTTTGAAAGTTTTATTATTATTATAGTCCCCAAAAGCTCAAATGATTCACCGACGGCTGAACAACGTCGCAGGCAGTAGACTGTTATTTTCCTGACCGCTGACTGTGCCTTTGCCTTACGTTGTGCCGGTCACGTCTCCGGACATTGCCCCCAATCACTCTCTTTTAATATGTTCCTAGTGCCCAACTAAAATATATCTAAATTTAAAACCATTTTAAAAATAATTGTATATTTTTTTTCTATCTAGATAAAAAGTATTTATCTTTATCTTTATCTAGATAAATATGAATTAAGTTATCTTTTATAACTATCAGCTAGATTATCTTTATTTTTATCTAGATAAAAAAGTACTTATCTAATCAGAACACTGGTCATATCTCACACAAAAATTATTATGACAATATTGATTGTCAACTATATAATTGTTTTTAGTAGTATTCGCATTTCGGTGAGACAAAATCTATTATAATTATTAGTTATTACCTATATTGTTTTGCCCAAAATAATTATTTACTATGGTACCGACCTGTAAAATACAAAAACAATGATAATTGCCTTAAACTCAATTTTATTCTTTTATTATTATAACTTAAAGTATCACCTTTATTTTCTCTCTATTATTATTTATCTAGTTAAATCATTTTAACTTGCCTGTACAAAACCCATGGTCTCCACCAGTTTATATCTAAGGATAACACGCAATGCGGTCCATGGGTCAATGCATAAGTGTTACCCTTACGTGTTGAGTGGAAAGTAGGCCACTAAAAAGGCTGAAATCTCACAATTTATTAACAAGCTTAGAATATTGTACATTTGTTTTCAAATAAAATCAATATAAAATTATAACTATCTATTGGTGTAACTCATAGAGAGTGAGTACCGACTTCAGAGTTAATATAGTTAAAATTATGCCAGTCATGCATGTGACTAAGTTAATTTTCAATTAAAACTCAAAATTTTGAGGAATTTATAAGGACTGTAATTTTGTGAAAAGGGTTGTTGTTCGCTGACAAGGCTTGGTTAAAATCTAGAATAGTAAAATATTTCAAAACATTTCATTATCCATATCATGTGTTGTAAATATAATAATAAATTAATTAAATATATTTAAATTAAACTTATAATTAATATTTAAAATATTTATAATTAAGTATTTCATAATGCATACTGTAAAAAGATCAACAAATGGTTAATCAATGTTGTCATATTTTTAAAATAAAAAAAGAATAAAACTTATATTTTAAAAAACTAATTTAGGTATTATTGTTTTGTCAACATTAATACATTTTAAATATAATATTTATTTAAGTACTGGGATGAATGGGAATAAACAGTCAGTGAGTCATACTGGCAAGGCTGGGCATTAACGAGTTAATAAGTTAAATTTAAGTTAAAAAGTTAAGTTACTCTTAACTAAGTTAATTAACGAGTTACTTTTTTTTTTAGAAGTAACTTCTAACTTAACGATTTACATTTTTCCCCATGTTATTCAGTAACTTAACGAGTTAATTAATTTTATTGGCACGTTAAGTTAATTTTTTCCCAAACCACATATTATTTAAAATTAATTCAATTTTGTAAAATTAATTACATAAAAAAAAACCCGAAATATTAAATATATTTTATTAAATAATAATTTATAATAATAATAGTAAGTTTTTACATTGCATATTCACAGAAAATATTTTATAACTATATTTTTAGAGGGAAATATCATAGAGATGACTCTAACCGCGTCAAAGAAAAATATAACAATTTACTCAGTACCTATCCCATACACGACATATCACCTAACCTATACCTAATCATTATTAATATCATTACTTAATTATATTTTTATTCATTCATAGAATTACGGTGATAACTTGGCCCGTCGATGTAAATAATACCCGTAGTATTTACTATTTACCTAATTAAAGTATAATACACAAAATTAATATAAGTACCTACAGTAACTAATTTTATTACAAACATTTATTCAAATTTTGTAAGACATTTTTTGATTTATTGAATTATTATGTTATTTGTTAGCTTTAAAAAAGGTAGGTAGGTATAATTGTTAATTTTATTTTAAAAAAAAAGTAACTTATTTTTAACTAAGTTAAGTTACTTTTATTTTCTAATTAACTTGTAACTTTTACAAGTTAAAAAAAATGAAGTTAACTTTTAACTTTAAACTTAACTTACATTTTTCTATATTAACTTAACTTAACGAGTTAAAAAAAATAGTTAACTTGCCCAGCCTTGCATACTGGTTATAATGTGGTATTGTAAGCCGGAGCATCGTGAATCATATTGGATAAACAAAAAGGCGAAGAATGATAAAAAAAAACTTATTTATATCAGTACGATATTATAAAAAACATTTAATATTCAAAAGTGTACAATTAATTTTTAGATTTGATTCATCCCAAAAAATTGTCTTGTAATCCCAATGAAAGATATTCATAATGTATTTATATTTTATAAATGTACGTAGGTAATGTATATAAAACAAAATATTAAGACTATATATTCATATAATGTAATAGTATTATGTTTTACCCCTTGAAATTATTTTCTTATAAAAAAAAGACTTTTTTTATTGTTACTCAAATGTATCAAACCAACTCCAATGGTCAATTTCCGGAATTAATAGCGGATCACAGTGATGAAGTAATGAACTATCAAATACCTCAGGTCTCGAAAAGATTTTTAGTGTTACCATTTCTCCATGAATTGATTTAAAGTTATTACATACAATTCTGGCCATCGTCACTCGTTTGATATCCTCAAGTTGATCTTAAATTAAAAATATGTTAGTTAAAATGCTGTGCATTCATTAAAAATAATTTAGTTATACTAACAATCAGAGAATACTCCTGGTACGTCATAAAAATATCTATCTGCAATTCTTGTTCTCACAAATTGTTCCCTGATGATACACCTCATCGTAGGGCCAACCATTGCGTCGTCAACGTGTTTTTCCAACAATGCACCAACCAACAGATCTATATCGTTCCAAGTTTTGTATATCTTCAATAATCTATCAGCTGACTAAATACAACATGCAGAAAGAAAGTAGTTAATCACTAATCAGTACAGTAGTCATATTATTATTATTTATAAAATTCAAATTTTTTTCAAACTTACACCTTCCACCATTATTTCAGACAAATCTTGTATGTTTTCTATGTCTTTTAATCCACAATATTTTCTAAATTGCATGTAGCTTGGAATACCATGATCACGGCTTCGTTGTATGTCCAAACTGAGAATGTCCATTCCATACGAATTATTTGGATCAATACTATACAAGTAATTTGTCATCTATAAAAATTATTTAAAAATAAAAATATATCTATGTAAAATTGCCTATTATATTGAAGTCATCGTCATTGATGCTATAAAAAAACAAAAATTATATATTGATTGTATTTCAAAAACTTACTGTTTGTGTAAACAACATATCAACTTTTTGGGTAGGCTGCATAAATAGTCCATTTAGAATCCTATTATAATTCATAAAGTCCTCCACCATAAGCGGTCGGTTGTAATTTTCTTTTAAGTTTCCGTGATTTAAATGTACATCAGTTATGGTTTTCGCTCTAGAATATGAGTTGTAAAATGTATCGTAAACACTAAACAAAAACATGAACAAAAATTATAAGTAAGCATAATCTTACGTATACAAAATACAGATTAATTATTTCAATTTTTCAAACGTCAATGTATGTTCCTATATTATATAATTATATAATATGTACCAAGACCTATCATCTTTAAATAATTCTTGGTAGAATTCTGATCTATGATATAAATTAAATATCTTGTATTGAAAGGTGAAGCAATATAGGTTTTTTTTGTAAGAATATTTGAAGATAAGAGTATTTTCCTTATTTTGTAAATTTGCAATTAAACTCAAATTAAATGCTTGTAGGTACTGAAATACCTAAGCAGTGGCGTAAACTGGGTGGTGCAAATGCAGCACTTGCACCACCACATCTAAAATGTGGTGGTGCAAAGGTATGTTTTTGCACCACCAGAAAATCATTGAAATATATAATTTATAAAGAGGTACAAAATAGTTATTTTAGTGCATGTATTAGACATTATCATTTAAATTATTACCCTATCTATATTCTAAAATATCGTACAACCCCCATAAATAGTTAGATTATTATCTATGGTAACCACTATCCACAGAATTTTGTATTTTATTATGGCAGTATCACAGAATCACGATTAAAGATATTTTTTTAAATTATATCTTTAATCGTGCACAGAATAGACGTATAATATGGTAAAATTATATTGCTATCAACATTCTACCGCCAAAATAGTGTGTTATCACTGGATCAATGTTCATTCAATTCTCAAAAGTCAAATGTCAGATGACAGCTAGACGTCGTATTGAATCAAATTTTAAAATTCTCTACAGGTTTCATAAGCGCCAGGAAAAACAACATAAAAATTAAGGAAAAACAGGAATTAATACCCGAAATCGGTTTTCGACAAAATCGATTTTGGTTTTTGACCAAACAAATGAACATATACATATATAATTGAAATATTCACTGGTTGGGTAAAAAAGCTTGGACATTTAATACAAGGCTCCAACTATATTGTTACAATGACATTAGAAAATTATTAAAAATCCTTAGTCACAGTTTTTTTTATAAGCATTTAAAGTTCAAATCTTGACAAAATACAGAAAAATCACGAAAATTAACAATATAATTTGAGTTGAAAAAATCATAAAAATGTTTCTTTTTAAATTTAAGATTTTAAAATGTAATATAAGATTATTCATAAGTTTGTATACGCCTTTATCAAAAAAAAAAATGTCCACAAGTAAATCAAATTAAATTTTTATGAGCATTTGAAAATCATATTTTTACAAGATTGGATATTCACTAGATTTCTCATGTAGCGATTTTGTTAATTTGTTGTTATTCAAACAAATAACTGTAAATACATGAAAATTTATATATTTATATTTTAATTTTCTATACACCACAAAGTTTTGAAAATATTTTAACTCTCTTTGAGCTGTTTCCGGACATTGTCATTTTTATAGTTTTTTTAGTTTTTTTTTTCTATAAATATCAATAAAATTTTATTTGTTGGGTAAAAAGCGTGAAAATTTAATGGAAGGCTCCTGATATATTGTTACAATAGCGTTGAAAAATATTAAAAATACATAGCCACAATTTTTTTTTATATGCATTTGAAGTTCAAATGTTGACAAAATGTATGGATAAATATATAGTTTTTTTTTGTTAGGAAGGATTTTACTTAGAAAGTTGGATTATTTTTGTGTTGGAAATTATAGGTTAAGAATATGCCTCTGCACCACCAGAAATTGGACCCAATTTACGCCACTGGCCTATTGGTTCAATATAGGGTAGTATCTTGCAGACATTTTATTATCAGAAAATAATAAAAAATGTTTTAGTCACTTTTTAAATACCAAAAACCGCTAACAATTTCACAGGGGTGAAAATAAGGTGACAATATTTTTTCACTCACGTATTGATCTTAAATTTTAAAAGGAATATTTTTGAAGAGCGACGATTGTTCATGTCTATTTTAAAAACTGACACCATGACATAACCTACACGCATACACATAGGCGCAAATAGGGGGGGGGGCTTAGGGGGTATTAGCACCCCCAATTTTAAAATTAGCACCATCTAATAAATATGTGTTTATGTATCAAAACTTCTCTTTACAAAAAAAAAAGACCAAAAACAGTTTATCATCAGACATGAGGGTATCAGAGTATAATGAATGAAACAATGAACTCGACAATTGTAATTTTATCGAATTAAAATCTATTTAGAATATAAATCATTATTTTCCAATGTTTCTACTAAGCCCGGTCGTTGTGGTCGGTTATATTATTATCAGTGTTATTACGTTCAGCAGCGACTCAGCTCTACGACAATTTATAGTATCTCGAGTATTTACTAATAGAAACATTCCCGTGCCCACATCTAATTCGGACAAAAACATAATTACGATATACGAATTACTTGTCAGTTGGTGTTCACTGGAGTTCCAAGTTTCCGACAGCCTGTGTGATTGTGTATGCCGAATTATATAATATAGTAGGTACAGATATAACTGACTTTTGGAATAACTTTTGTTCTAATCAATATTTATAATGTTTTGTTATAATTTTAACAATTTTTGTCACACATTTAAGTAGGTAGCTTCATTTTTTTTTTTTTTTGTCAAGTCTGTCTGTTACCCCCTCGTACACTAATATTTATTTGTCATATTTTTTGAATAAAATATAAATAATTTGTTTTAAATTTTTAATAAATTAAAATTTACTATTGTGTTAATTTTTATAAAATGTACCTAATGCACTATAAGTATTCAATGTTAAATTGTCATAAAACCATTTTTTCTCAAAAAAGTCATAAGTGCCTCATAGGTATAATTTAATTTAAATACCCAGGAAATGCAGAGCTTAAGCACCCTCAGTTTTTATGTTGAAATTGCGCCTATGCGCATACATGATAATAAAATTATAATGTTGAAAATCAGTGGTGTGCCTAGGGGGTGGAGGTTAAGAGTTATATCCCCTCCCTATTGGCTCATAAATAAATCCCCTTATTTGTGTCATGATACTACCTCCACAATGAATTTGGTGTATTATTACTTAAGACATCGCCTCCCACCCCCCTATTTGGATCCTGGACACGCCATTGATGACAATAATATTGTATGATGTATATGTCTAACCTAATTAAATCGGTGATCATGGAATTTGCAAACGGCAGTATCGCGGTCGCGAAGCTGTTGCTTACTGTCGGGTCGGCAGTCTCGTCATACGTGGTTCTGCCTTCCACTCCTAAACCGTTTTCCTTGGTGTAGTTAACGCCAAGCAGTGCCGGCAGCCACTCGTTGTACGTGATGTGCTGAATGCACGCCGTCACGATTTTCCTGGCCTCCCAGAAAAGTTGATCGTCAGTCATGTTAGGTCTTTCTTTATACAGTAATCGAGCGTTCCGGTTGTGTTCATACATCCACATTAGGTACATGATACTAAGTTGTGGGAACGCGTTTCCTCGAATGTCGCCCATCATAAAACACGTACCGGAACCGTTCTGACAAACGTTCGTATCGGTGTTTTCCAGAGTGATGTTATTGTGTACCTTATATTTATATATGCTTTCTACCGACAGTTGGCCGAGCCACATTTCTCTCAACGACAACGTCTGTTGTTCCGTCGTACCATATATCATAGATGCGTCTAAATAATGGGTAGCTTGATTCATCTGTAAAACATAAGTACTTCTTAAATAGTGACTACAAATGCTCAAATATTCCATTAGTTTCTGTGGTTTTTGTGAATTAACAGCGTCAGTTCTAAACACTGGAATGCTGAAAATATTTGCACGCGTTTTTCTGTATACGTTTTTATATGGACTTGGCCTATACAAGACACCATCAGAGCCCTTCCTTCAAATTGGCTTCGGTAAGTGTGATTATTTTTATTATAATAAAAATATAATATAAGTATATCAATATGTTATTATTTAATATGTCTGTTACTTGTTCCATAGGTCCAAATGTACAATCAGAACGCACCGCTGGCCGCGAACGCACGTAGTTCATGCAATCAAACTGATCCGTTTTAAAAAACCTATCATCATTCGGTATAAATATGGGCTTGCAGGATCTTATGTTTTTGATCAGAGAAGATTGAATACTTTTGTCCTTATCACAGCAATTTACAAATCTTTTATCTTTCCCTTTGGGATTAATATACGTACGCTTACATTAATTAAAATAAATCAATTTATATACAGTTATGTGTTTAATGTGTATACCCATGGTAGAAACTGCTGTGTGTGATAGATCGTGGCCTATGAACATCGCCCAGTACGCCATCATCATCGTTTTTTTGTGGTCAGACGAGTTCTCGTCTTTTACAAAACTTGTACTCACTAATCTAGGATTAGGCAGCATTTCTTCGTAATTATTTGGCATTTCGTAAACACCTGTGTGATCGATTAATGAAATCACAGCATTAGATCAGCATGAATGTAAATACAAATACGTTATTTTTATTTATCAGGGATGACGGGCTAGTTAGAAGAGTGGTATGAATATCTTAATGTTTTTAATAAAAAAATAAATATATACTTATAGGTTACGGGTGAATCCCACCATCAAGAAATTAAGAAATATTACCATCTGTGTAGACTGGAAACAGCAAACGTTTATAAGGTGTGTTTGCCTTTCCCAAATATTTATGTTTCAGGTTGTTACAAGATCCGTCAAAACTACGATAATTATACTCGTACCCGATGCACGAATTGTTGCTGTAATACTCGGGCATACACATCTCACCTAATGTTGTCCCAGTCAAATTCACCTTGGTTAAATCTTTGGCACATTGTATATCACTTAACCCGTGCCTGAAATGATAATTTAATTTATGCGTATTATTATTATGAAACATGTATAGTATATTATTTTCATTGAGATATTAATTTTATGCTTATATAGGTACTTTAGACAATATGTATTCTTCAAACTTCGCGTAACTTCCAATATAATTTCAGCATTTTTAGATCCTGAATGTCCATCTTTGGAAGGCATGGAATTGATTAGTTGTCCATGAACCGGGCTTCCAATTATCACACCACTAACATTCGATAGTATAATTTCCTCTGAACGATACCTGTTTTCAATTCTTTCAACAGCTTTTTGAATTTCGTCGTTTACATCGGAGATATCGAGTTGTAGGTACCAGTTTGTCGAGTTTATTACCAAACCTATGCAATTCACATACTATTTAATAGTTGCAATCAATATGTTATAAAAATAGAAATACAAAATCACAAGTTATTATATTTACCTTGTTCATACAAATTTGGAATACGACGATCTTTGAACCCTCTGCAACATGGTGGTACGAATATCACAGTACACATCAACAATCGTACTATAATTATCGAAGTGCTCGTTCTGATCATTTTTATAAACTGTAACAATATTAAAAAATGTAAAAATATTGAATATACAACTTTTTTTATTTAACTATTTTTGGAGTTGTAATATTGATTGCATTAAAACATATTTACACAATTACTTCTCATAAATTAAACACCAAAATGTCAGCTGTTAAAATTTGTTAAAAATATTAATAATATCAATAAATTATGTTCATATTCCACACATTAATTTATGTATGAAGTGATTCTGGCTGATCTTATAGATCCTAAGCAAGTGGATTCAGATTAATTTAACTGATCGGGTGTTGAGACTCGAGGTCGACCGTGAAACACAAAAACGAAAAAAAAAAATTTTGTTCCTAGACCGGAATCGAACCAGCTATACCGTGATTAGTAACTTCATGAACTGATGACCACGCTATCTCAACTTGATTGAGGTGATGGACGACCGTGCCGGACCGTCGTTTTTTTTTCGTACCCTCTGTAAAGAAGTTTCACTTCAATAATATATTTATTTTTAATGTTAAGTAACGATTTTTAAGGTGTCTTGTAGTGCCGCAGTGGTGCATGCTGTGGCTACATTTAAAGATTAATTTTATATCTGGTAGCCAATTATTTACCACCATTATCACACAATATATAGTTACATGGGCGTGTTTTAGTTAATATGTTACGAAAACAAAAAAAATGAAACAGTAATGTTATGTTTGCAGTTTTTTTTAACCCTAGCGGTGACAATTGTCGTTATAACTTGTGTGTAAAAACCTACTTATTTCAGTTATTTATTTGCAAATAATCGTAAGGTACTTACTCTCCAATAAATTGTATATTTCGAATAATTAACAGGTCCTTTTGATATCCACCATGCAATTGGATTGAAATTTATTGTATCGTTATGCGCCGAAGTCCCTTATCCAATTATTGAGATAATTTAACCACTCACTGTCGTTTACGTGTTATTTTACCATAATGGAGAGACATGATCTGTGTACCTGCTCTGTGGTAGTGGTGTCTTACCGAACTACATAAATCGGTATTCGAGAGGATAGTACCAACTACGGGAGTATCGGACAAGCGACAATATCCTATTGGTAGAACTGCAGTCTCTCCCCCAACCCTTTCATTATGATAGCTCTTCTACCCACCCGCCAACCTAACAAACACCAAAAAAAATAAAAAAATAAAAATAATTGAGTCAATGTATCTTTAATTTTTTTTTTTAATTCTATTAACGAAACTTATGAGGAAGCTAGCATTAAATTTTAAAGCTCTTTACTGGTGAAAATATTTTTATCGATACAAGCTTTAAAAAAAATTGAAAAATTACCTGTAACTAGGTTTTAATTAGAAAGAGTCAAAATATTTTAAAAATGTAACAATTAATAGAAAATTCTAATACAAATATCTGTTGAAAATTTCAAAGGTCTACGGTTATCAATTTTTGAGTTGCCCTAAGAGAAGTAAATTGAATTTTTTAGATTCTGAGTGAAACGATGAATGTATTGATTTTACAATGATGTGTGTTTATTTATTTTTTATTTTTATTTTAGATTCTGAGCGGAGCGATGAATGTATTGGTTTTACAATGATGTATGTTTTTATATTTATTTTTTTTGTGTCTGTGTACACGATAAGTAGTCGAAATAATGCTTCGATTTTCGACTTCAGTATCTTGTTCGATTTTAAAGTGAATATCGTTGGTGCATTGGGGAGGTCAAAATTTAAATTTCCCAGTAGTTTTCAAGAGCGCCGGGAAAAACAACATAAAAATTAAGGAAAAACGGGAATTTTTACGCAAAATTGGTTTTCCAAAAAATCGATTTTGGTTATTGGTGTAACTCTAAAAAAAATGAACGTATATACATGAAATTTTCACTGGTTGTTTATATTTGCATTTTCTATACACGATAACATTTTCAAAATATTTTGATTTATTTTGAACAGTTTAGGGACATTTTCATTTTCCATTTTTTTTTAGTTTTTTTTCTAAAAATATCAATAAAATTTTATTTGTTGGTTGCGAAAGCTTGAAAATTTAATAGAAGGCTCCTAATATATTGTTTCAAAGGCAGATGAAAAATATTAAAAATCCTTAGTCACAATTTTTTTATAGGCATTTAAAGTTCAAAAATTGTAAAAATATGGAAAAATCACGAAAATTAGCGAATTATTTTGAGTTAAGAATTCGTAAAAATTTTTCTTTTTAAATCTAAGATTTGAAAATGTAATACAAGATTACTCATAAGTTTGTCTACCTTTATCAATAAAAAATCTCTAACGGAATGTCAAATTAAATTTTTATGAGCGTTTGAAATTCAAATTTTTACAACATTGGATGTTCACTCGATTTCTCATGTAGCGATTTCCTTATTTTGTTGTAATTCAAAAACGAATAACTGTAGACACATGAAATTTTCACTGAATGTTTATATTAGCATTTCCTATACACCATACAATTTTGAAAATATTTTGACTCTTTTTGAGCTGTTTATGGACATTTACAGATTTCAATTTTTTTTAGTTTTTTTTTCTATAAATATCAATAAAGTATTATCTGTTGGGCCAAAAAGTGTAAAAATGTAATACAAGGCTCCTGATATATTGTTACAATATCAGTTGAAAAATATTAAAAATACATAGGCACAATTTTTTTTTATAAGAATTTAAACATCGAATTTTGACAAAATTTATCAAAATCTCGAAAATTATCAATCGTTGGAATTAAAAAATTATAAAATGTTCAGTTTTTATAACTAAGAGTTGAAAAATTAAAACAAAGATTCTCTTAAATAATTCATAATGTAACCAAAAAATCTAAAAAATATATAAACACACTTATTTTTTACAGACATTTTAATTTCAAATTTAGACAAAATTTCATATTTAAACCAAGAATTACGATTTTAGTTATTTTGTTGTGATTGAATAATATTATTCGTGGGTACTTGAAACTTCTAAAGTGTACTATTATATTATATCTATGATAGTATCACGGTTTTTGTTGATGTATAACGCGTTATAAGTATCTAATGGATATTGTGATATGATTAATTTGGAATTTATTATAGGTACCTATTATAGGTCAATTTTTTGTTTAATACCATAGATATGTATGTAATATGTCTTATACATAGACTGACATACCGTCACCGCTCAGAATCGTTTTTCTTATACAATGATATTATATCATTGAATTCAAATTTAATACCATCCATTATACAGTGACCCACTTGTAACCTACTGTACAGCAGAGCGACACCCACTTGCCCACCTTTTTTTTAATTTTTTTTGTATCTGTGTACACGATAAGTAGTCGAAATAATGCTTCGATTTTCGACTTCAGTATCTTGTTCGATTGGAAAGTGAATATCGTTGGTGCATTGGGGAGGTCAAAATTTAAAATTCCCAGTACTTTTCAAAAGCGCCAAGATAAACAAAAGAAAAATTAAGTAAAAACAGGAATTTTTACTCAAAATCGATTTTTCAGAAAATTGAATATGGTTTTTGGTGTAACTTTAAAACAAATGACCGTAGATACATGAAATTTTCACTGGTTATTTATATTTGCATTTTCTATACACGATAACATTTTCAAAATATTTTGATTTATTTTGAACAGTTAAGGGACATATTCATTTTTCATTTTTTTTTTTCTAGAAATATCAATAAAATTTTATTTGTTGGTTGCGAAAGCTTGAAAATTTAATAGAAGGCTCCTAATATATTGTTTCAAAGGCAGATGAAAAATATTAAAAATCCTTAGTCACAATTTTTTTATAGGCATTTAAAGTTCAAAAATTGTAAAAATATGGAAAAATCACGAAAATTAGCGAATTATTTTGAGTTAAGAATTCGTAAAAATTTTTCTTTTTAAATCTAAGATTTGAAAATGTAATACAAGATTACTCATAAGTTTGTCTACCTTTATCAATAAAAAATCTCTAACGGAATGTCAAATTAAATTTTTATGAGCGTTTGAAATTCAAATTTTTACAACATTGGATGTTCACTCGATTTCTCATGTAGCGATTTCCTTATTTTGTTGTAATTCAAAAACGAATAACTGTAGACACATGAAATTTTCACTGAATGTTTATATTAGCATTTCCTATACACCATACAATTTTGAAAATATTTTGACTCTTTTTGAGCTGTTTATGGACATTTACAGATTTCAATTTTTTTTAGTTTTTTTTTCTATAAATATCAATAAAGTATTATCTGTTGGGCCAAAAAGTGTAAAAATGTAATACAAGGCTCCTGATATATTGTTACAATATCAGTTGAAAAATATTAAAAATACATAGGCACAATTTTTTTTTATAAGAATTTAAACATCGAATTTTGACAAAATTTATCAAAATCTCGAAAATTATCAATCGTTGGAATTAAAAAATTATAAAATGTTCAGTTTTTATAACTAAGAGTTGAAAAATTAAAACAAAGATTCTCTTAAATAATTCATAATGTAACCAAAAAATCTAAAAAATATATAAACACACTTATTTTTTACAGACATTTTAATTTCAAATTTAGACAAAATTTCATATTTAAACCAAGAATTACGATTTTAGTTATTTTGTTGTGATTGAATAATATTATTCGTGGGTACTTGAAACTTCTAAAGTGTACTATTATATTATATCTATGATAGTATCACGGTTTTTGTTGATGTATAACGCGTTATAAGTATCTAATGGATATTGTGATATGATTAATTTGGAATTTATTATAGGTACCTATTATAGGTCAATTTTTTGTTTAATACCATAGATATGTATGTAATATGTCTTATACATAGACTGACATACCGTCACCGCTCAGAATCGTTTTTCTTATACAATGATATTATATCATTGAATTCAAATTTAATACCATCCATTATACAGTGACCCACTTGTAACCTACTGTACAGCAGAGCGACACCCACTTGCCCACCTTTTTTTAATTTTTTTTGTATCTGTGTACACGATAAGTAGTCGAAATAATGCTTCGATTTTCGACTTCAGTATCTTGTTCGATTGGAAAGTGAATATCGTTGGTGCATTGGGGAGGTCAAAATTTAAAATTCCCAGTACTTTTCAAAAGCGCCAAGATAAACAAAAGAAAAATTAAGTAAAAACAGGAATTTTTACTCAAAATCGATTTTTCAGAAAATTGAATATGGTTTTTGGTGTAACTTTAAAACAAATGACCGTAGATACATGAAATTTTCACTGGTTATTTATATTTGCATTTTCTATACACGATAACATTTTCAAAATATTTTGATTTATTTTGAACAGTTAAGGGACATATTCATTTTTCATTTTTTTTTTTCTAGAAATATCAATAAAATTTTATTTGTTGGTTGCGAAAGCTTGAAAATTTAATAGAAGGCTCCTAATATATTGTTTCAAAGGCAGATGAAAAATATTAAAAATCCTTAGTCACAATTTTTTTATAGGCATTTAAAGTTCAAAAATTGTAAAAATATGGAAAAATCACGAAAATTAGCGAATTATTTTGAGTTAAGAATTCGTAAAAATTTTTCTTTTTAAATCTAAGATTTGAAAATGTAATACAAGATTACTCATAAGTTTGTCTACCTTTATCAATAAAAAATCTCTAACGGAATGTCAAATTAAATTTTTATGAGCGTTTGAAATTCAAATTTTTACAACATTGGATGTTCACTCGATTTCTCATGTAGCGATTTCCTTATTTTGTTGTAATTCAAAAACGAATAACTGTAGACACATGAAATTTTCACTGAATGTTTATATTAGCATTTCCTATACACCATACAATTTTGAAAATATTTTGACTCTTTTTGAGCTGTTTATGGACATTTACAGATTTCAATTTTTTTAGTTTTTTTTCTATAAATATCAATAAAGTATTATCTGTTGGGCCAAAAAGTGTAAAAATGTAATACAAGGCTCCTGATATATTGTTACAATATCAGTTGAAAAATATTAAAAATACATAGGCACAATTTTTTTTATAAGAATTTAAACATCGAATTTTGACAAAATTTATCAAAATCTCGAAAATTATCAATCGTTGGAATTAAAAAATTATAAAATGTTCAGTTTTTATAACTAAGAGTTGAAAAATTAAAACAAAGATTCTCTTAAATAATTCATAATGTAACCAAAAAATCTAAAAAATATATAAACACACTTATTTTTTACAGACATTTTAATTTCAAATTTAGACAAAATTTCATATTTAAACCAAGAATTACGATTTTAGTTATTTTGTTGTGATTGAATAATATTATTCGTGGGTACTTGAAACTTCTAAAGTGTACTATTATATTATATCTATGATAGTATCACGGTTTTTGTTGATGTATAACGCGTTATAAGTATCTAATGGATATTGTGATATGATTAATTTGGAATTTATTATAGGTACCTATTATAGGTCAATTTTTTGTTTAATACCATAGATATGTATGTAATATGTCTTATACATAGACTGACATACCGTCACCGCTCAGAATCGTTTTTCTTATACAATGATATTATATCATTGAATTCAAATTTAATACCATCCATTATACAGTGACCCACTTGTAACCTACTGTACAGCAGAGCGACACCCACTTGCCCACCTTTTTTTAATTTTTTTTGTATCTGTGTACACGATAAGTAGTCGAAATAATGCTTCGATTTTCGACTTCAGTATCTTGTTCGATTGGAAAGTGAATATCGTTGGTGCATTGGGGAGGTCAAAATTTAAAATTCCCAGTACTTTTCAAAAGCGCCAAGATAAACAAAAGAAAAATTAAGTAAAAACAGGAATTTTTACTCAAAATCGATTTTTCAGAAAATTGAATATGGTTTTTGGTGTAACTTTAAAACAAATGACCGTAGATACATGAAATTTTCACTGGTTATTTATATTTGCATTTTCTATACACGATAACATTTTCAAAATATTTTGATTTATTTTGAACAGTTAAGGGACATATTCATTTTTCATTTTTTTTTTTCTAGAAATATCAATAAAATTTTATTTGTTGGTTAAAAAACCTTGAAAATTTAATAGAAGGCTCCTAGTATATTGTTTCAAAGGCAGATGAAAAATATTAAAAATCGGTTGTCACAGTTTTTTTTTCAAAGCATTTAAAGTTCAAAAATTGACAAAATATGGAAAAATCACGAAAATTAGCGAATTATTTTGAGTTAAGAATTCGTAAAAAATTTTCTTTTTAAATCTAAGATTTGAAAATGTAATACAAGATTACTCATAAGTTTGTCTACCTTTATCAATAAAAAAATCTCTACCGGACAGTCAAATTAAATTTTTATGAGCGTTTGAAATTCAATTTTTTACAACATTGGATGTTCACTCGATTTCTCATGTAGCGATTTCCTTATTTTGTTGTTATTCATAAACGAATAACTATAGATACATGAAAATTTCACTGAATGTTTATATTAGCATTTCCTATACACCATACAATTTTAAAAATATTTTGACTCTTTTTGAGCTGTTTATGGTTATTTTCATTTTTCAATTTTTTTAGTTTTTTGTTTCTATGAATATCAATAAAGTTTTATCTGTTGGGCCAAAAAGTGTAAAAATTTAATACAAGGCTCCTGATATATTGTTACAATATCAGTTGAAAAATATTAAAAATACATTGGCACAGTTTTTTCTTATAAGCATTTAAACATCGAATTTTGTCAGAATTTATCAAAATCTCGAAAATTATCAATCATTGTAATTAATAAATTATAAAATGTTTAGTTTTTATAGCTAAGGATTGCAAATTTAAAACAAAGGTTCTCATAAGTAGTTCATACTGTAACCAAAAAATCTAAAAAATATATGAACAAAGTTATTTTTTACAGACATTTTAAATTCAAATTTGTACGAAATTACATAATAAAAAACCTAGAATAACTATTTTAGTTATTTTGTTGTGATTTTATAATATTATTCGTGAGTACTTGAAACTTCTAAAGTATACTACTATATATCTATGATAGTATCAGGGTTTGTTGTTGATGTATAACGCGTTATAAGTACCTAATGGATATTGTGATATGATTAATTTGGAATTTATTATAGGTACCTATTATAGGTCAATTTTTTGTTTAATACCATAGATATGTATATAATATGTCTTATACCTAGACTGACATACCGTCTCCGCTCAGAATCGTTTTTCTTATACAATGATATTATATCGTTGAATTCAAATTTAATATCATCCATTATACATGACCCACTCGTAACCTACTGTACAGCAGAGTGACACCCACTTGCCCACCTTTTTTAAATTTATATTTATTTTTATATTTATATTATAGGATATTAGTACATTACATTTTACATGCATAAAAATGTGTTTATTTAATAAAAATTACCTACTAAAATTATTAATCAACCAACTTAATATGGAAATTAGTGACTGATATACGATATGCTTCTAATAACTTAGGTATCTAGTTATCCAGCAATTGCTTTATTTTATCGACGTATATATTGCCTGTGTACAAAAACAAAACAAAAATGTTTTTTAAACATTTGATTGAAAATATCGAAAAATGAACTAAAAATGCAAAAAAAAATGCGAAATAAAAGTTTCATAAATGGATTTGTAGTTACATAATTTAAATCATGTATATAATTATATAAATACATAATTTAAATCGTACCTATATTAGTAGTACCTACCTACTTACAAAACTAAGTTTCATAATCACTAAAAAAATAATTCAATTTTCTAAAAATGCACAGCACTAATCAGTAATGAGATATTAAAATTCAATTATTTCGTTTACGCCTGACAAATATGTACTGTAAATAATTACAACTAACCAAAGTATTTATTTCAAATTTATTTAGTGCCCATTTACTCAGAGCATAAAGTAATATTGAATCAGTTACAAACGTGAGTAAAACTATTTATTTTGTTCTATATACCTACGGTCACGCGCGGGCTTCTACCATCCGAGAACCGTTGCAATTGAACATTCGTCGTATCTTGTATAATATAACGTGAACAATAATGATACCCATCTGAAATTCTGGATCACAACTTATTGTAAAAGTAACACAATATAATAAACACAACGAAATCCCAAATAAAATTATTCATAGTGTACAATAAATACCCTCAGTTGATTCAATAATACTAGAGATAAAGATAAAACGGAACTAAAAAACCTACTCATAAAGCACTTAAGTATAGGTATCTAATAGGTATCCCAAAAGTTCCGTATCATCATTTTTATGGATCACACCGTGAACACTTTTTTATATTATTTAAAATCAAACTACACATCTATTATATTATACACTCGACGACATTCTACAAAACTGTCAAAACGACAAGTCTACAACCATAACAATATTTATAGTTTTTTCAATACTAGAATTATACACGAAAAAGGCAACAGTCGACCCTTTATAGTTTACGATCAAATAGGGCATGCTTTAATACAGAACATTGTAAAAAAAAAGCTATTCTTAAAAAGAATTCTTTCAAAATCCAATAACCATGCAAGTTACAACTGACATAAATCACAGTTTTAAATGGTATTATACTATTATTTGAGTACGTCATGCCGTCATGATATACGAAACCAAGTCAAAGCAAATAAACTATAATACTGTCGAGAACACTTTTTATAATACTCAGTCACAATTACTAGAATAACGAGAAAAAATACAATGACACGACGTTGTATAGGTTGCTAAATAATAAAAAAAATTAATACGCAGCGCACATAATTATCGTTAGGTATACTTATACATCAAATGAAAAAAAACGTAAAGCGATAATGACAGGGAAAAATACAATTTTATTTAATATAACATTAGTACAAAAAGTGAAAATGTAAATTGAATCGCAAAAAAAAACCTTGGGAAAATGCTGTTACTGCTCTGCTGTACAAAAATAGTTTATCTATACCTGCGAATCACTGTAATGAATGTGTTAAATTTGAATTCAATCATATAAAATCATTGTATACCTACGAAAAATGGTCCTGAGCGAAGACGGTCTGTCGACCTATAATATATTACCAAGTAGGTATACTTGATGATAATATTGTGAATAAAGTAATTTATTTACCTACTTACGTGGTACCTTGTTATACATTTTTAACTACAAAATCATTTTTTAATTTTAAAAGGACATCACACCCGCATGTGTTGTCTCCGTCTTACACACGTACAACATAGACAAAACGGTTCCACGACAAAATATAACGCGTAAATATTCATTCAAAATTTAACTTTCATTATAACAGTTACGTTAGATTAGAGTTGTAAATACTTAATAATCGCACAACACTAATCGTACTTAACCTATCTAAAGTGGTCGTGGGTTATTGATATTGATATTCACAAACAATTTAAATTTAAATACACTGAACGACTCCGAAAAATAGTTTGCAGATGGTACATTTAAATCTGTACCGAATATATTATTTAATAAACTGTATATTATTCACGGTAACATTGACTGTACTTTATATCCACTTATATATTTTAATGTGTAACAATAATGAAAATAGTTATTCTGAAGTACTAAATAAAATTAATATAGGTACTCACACCAAATTTACAACCATAATCGGTGATTATGGTTTATTATAGTTTAAAGATATAGTTCCACTCCTTTCACTCGTTTTTCTGAATTTTTTTTTTGTCATTGAAACATTAATTTAACGAGTTATGAACGATGGTGCAAAAAAAATTTGTAGAAATCATTATTTTGGAAGTTATATCCTTCCGAAGTTGGTGATTTTCTATATTTACGCATGCACACAATATTGCGGTTAACGCTACGCACCTGCGAGGCGTCTAATAATTGTTGTAGGTATACCGAGGGACTAATTGGGGGGGGGATTAGGGGATAGAACTTTTTTTTTTACTGTTAACATTTTGATCAAAGTATTGATAATGACCATTTATGTTTGCTAAAAACGTATACCCCCCCCCCCCCCAAATTCCTAATTACGCCACTGAGGTATACGCGTACTTACGGAAACCCGACAGACAGACGTCTAGCATAATGGGCGGGATAATTCACGGCGTCTGCAGTGCGGAGGAATTCCAATCGGTCGAGTACTATTACAGACTACAGTCAACTGCACACCAACAAACGGAATTGGGAAAACGGTGTGGAGTGCACAATCATAATATTATGCACGTTATAGGTAGGATATAATAATATATCTTTATATTATATTATTAAAACGTGAGGTGATTCCTTATGACAGTTATATCTGAAGTTCTACTAGACCGATGTTCATGATTTCTTTTTCTAACGCAAGTACTCGGTGTGCAGATGAGCCATCAAAAGAGAAAAGACCAAAAAAAAAAAAAATGATTTAAATAGTTATTAGAAGTAACTAAGTTTGCCGTATTGTTACATAGCGGCATTCGTTGAGGACGTCGGCTGCCGCCGATATAACCCACACTACTTCAACGTCTACTGCAGTACTGTAGCATTGTCATCGTCGTCGGCGGCTGCGATGTACATTTATTATATTTTATTCTGTGGCTTTGTGCACTTCGTTATCGTCATCGTCGTCGTTGAATAAAAACCCAACTATTTTCGATTTCGTCATTTCGCGTACAGCAGAGAACGCTGAACTCATTACAATTATTATTGTATATTATTAGTTATTACTATTAATATACATTTAAAATGGAATAACTATAAAAATGTGAAATGAAAATCTCTGTACTGGCTAAACTCTGGAACTACCTACTTATCACATCTTTTAGTTTTTTTTTTAAACGTAAGAGTATTTTACGGAGAAGGTTTATATGAAAGAAAATTTTAGGAAAATCCACCGGTGTATAATATATTGGTTGCTATTGGTTGATCGGGAATGTTTGTTGATTTGTATTATTATCTTTTGTCAATATACATATTACATATAATATATGTTATATACCTACAAGACGATCTGATAAGTAGTTCCAGAGTTTAGTCTGTATAGTTATAGTCTGTGTATTTATATAGTTAGATGTATATAAATTAATGTTAGTGGATAGATTAGACCTCTGGGAAGAAAATAGGTTAAATTTGTTTTTTTTTTCTCATCAGATTTTTAATTTTAGTAGGGTTAGGTTAGGATAAGATTTTGTATAAATTGATTATATTAATCTACCGTAGGTGGAATTAATTAAAAACGACAAACTTGGTATAACTTTGATACTTTAGAATTAAACATACACTTACGTACAAACCTACTTGATAATGTACTGCTGCGAATCAGAATTTTTATTCGGGGCAACGGAAAAGTTAAGATAAATTTTGAACACCACACACCGAATATTAAATAACGAATTGGACAAAGTCTGAGTCATATAAATTTGATACTTTTAAAGGGTAACGAAGTGCACGGCATCAGCTATACTCTATACCACTAATATTATTGTACACCGAGCTAAACATGATAGTAAAAAGGTGCTCTGTTGTACAGTAGGTTACAAGTGGATCACTGTATAATGGATGGTATTCAATTTGAATTCAATGATGTAATATCATTGTATAAGAAAAACGATTCTGAGCAGAGACTGAGAGACGGTATTTCAGTCTAGGTTTAAGACATAATATGTATATAATATTATTATATACATATCTATGGTATTAAAAAAAAATTGTCCTATAATAGGTACCTATAATAAATTCCAAATTAATCATATCACAATATCCATTAGGTACTTATACCGCGTTATACATCAACAACAAACCGTGATAGGTACTATCATAATTCATAGATATATAATATTAGACTTTAGAAGTTTCAAGTACCCACGAATAATATAATACAATCACAACAAAATAACTAAAATAGTTACTCTAGGTATTTTAATATGTAATTTCGGCCAAATTTGAACTTAAAATGACTATCAAAATAAACTGTGCTTGTGTATTTTTTAGATTTTTTGGTAACAGAATTAACTACTTACATGGAATCTTGTTTTACATTTTCAATCCTTAGATATAAAAGTTCAATATTTTATAATTTTTTAACTACAAAATAATTATTCAATTTTAAATTTGATAAATTTTGTCAACATTTTATCTTTAAATGCTTATAAAAATAAATTGTGCCAATGTATTTTTAATATTTTTCAACTGCTACTGTAAAAATATATCAAGAGCTAAGTATTAAATTTTTACTCTTTTTGACACAACAGATAAAACTTTATTGATATTTATAGAAAAAAAAAAATAAAAAAATATCAAACTGACAATGCCTGTAAACAGCTCAAAAAGCGTCAAAATATTTTGAAAATGTCATCAAGTATAATAATTGATAAAATAAACATTCAGTGAAATTGGCATGTATCTAGAGTCATTCGCTTTTGAATTAAATCAAAATAACAAAATCGTTACATGAGAAATCGAGTGAATAACAAATTTTGTAAAAATATGAATTTAAAATGCTCATAAAAATTTAATTTCACTTTCCGCTAGACAAACTTATGAAAAATCTTGTATCACATTTTCAAATCTTAGATTTAAAAAGAAAATTTTTATGAATTTCTAACTAAAAATAATTTGCAAGATTTCGTATTTTTTCCATATTTTGTCAATATTTGAACTTTAAATGCTTATAAAAAAAAACTGTGACTAAGGATTTTTAATATTTTTCAAACGTCATTGTAACAACTTAATAGGAGTTTTGTATTAGATTTTCAAGCTTATTCCCTAACAAATAAAGTTTCATTGACATTCATAGAAAAAAAACCTAAAAAAGTTCGAAACTGAGTATATCCGTAAACAGGTCAAAACAAGTCAAAATTGTTTGAAAAATGTTTCATGTATAGAAAAGGCTAATATATACATTCAGTGGAAATTTCATGTATTTATGATAATTTCTTTTAGAGTTACATCAAAAGCCAAAATCGATTTTGTCGAAAACCGATTTTGCGTAAAAAGTCCCGTTTTTTCTTAATTTTTATGCTGTTATTCCCGGCGCTTGTGAAAACTATTGGGAATTTTAAAATTTGACCTCCCGAATGCACCAACTAGATTCACTTTAACATCTACGAAGGGTTTTTGTTGTGATATTACTAATTTTTATCATCTATGCGAT
The DNA here is from genome assembly GCA_949089665.1 of Macrosiphum euphorbiae. NCBI lineage: Eukaryota > Metazoa > Arthropoda > Insecta > Hemiptera > Aphididae > Macrosiphum > Macrosiphum euphorbiae. The sequence goes on from CARXXK010001804.1 coordinate 240,537, forward strand.
TAATGATAATGTATCTATATTTCTAGGTATCTATATAGTATATTGTATGAAGTACGGACAACAATATTGTGTAAATACATAGTAAATAATAAATATTGAGTATTTCCACAATAATCTATAAGGACGGTAATATTGTTTATATAGTACATTAGTACGGTAATTTTGTAATATTTTCCCCGATGACTAGATAAAAAACATTGGCCAACGCTGATGCGATGACGACGACGGCTACCGTGATTCTGAATTTAATATAAATTTCGATTAAAAAGTTCGCATATTTTTATTTAGAACTTAATTTCTAAACGAACGATTTTGATGATTTTTACAAAAGCACGTTCTTCACAATATTTCTGATGTTTTAGGGTTTATTAGGAGTTAATTGATGCAATAAAAAATTAGTTATGTCGTATAACAAATTTACCTGTATTTTACACAGTTTAAGTTGGAAACTCCTGCTTAGATATACTATACACATAGGTATCGTAGGTAGAGCAGTTATTATTTTTTTTTACTTAGCTCGCTCCACGACCGTGGCGCTGTATATCATAATAATATATTTTATATTATTGCTCCTCCGGTAATGCAACGCTGCAAATCTTGTTGGAAATATAGTATGCTACATGAAATCGGTAAAAATCGCTTTGTTTCAGAACACCTTCATTTATCCGTTAGTAAATAATAACGGGCCTTATCAGTGATTTTAAGCTCATATCCATCAGACAATCGGGTTTTAGTTATTATTGAAACTATACGATGTTCTGAACGCATCGATGCGCTGAATTCAGAATGCTATAGCTGAAAATACGATGCATTTTAGAACATGTTTTATCCACAGCGTTGCATTACCAAAGGCGCATTTATTTACGCGGTATTCGGCACGAGTGACGGGCCGAGTTCGCTGTGGCCGCCGACTATAAGGGGGCGCCACTGTACGGTACGGCTGCGTGGGGGATTGAGATCGGCCCACGCTGAACTGCTGAAGCCTGAAACACAACTCGCGGTGGCCCTCGTCCCGCGTAGATCGTTTTATGAGTCCACCACCCCACCGCGGACGCCGATCACGTAAATCAGGCGGTGAACACCAGCACCACCACCGAACCACTTTCCCGTTCCATGAAGACCGGTTAACGGTTCATTAGTATTCTACGGCTGACGGGCAACATTTCGTTCGTGCTCTCCTGCCACCAGCGCCAGCACCGTTGATGTAACAGAGCCAACCACGTATAATATTTTCTACGACGCGTTCGGTCTCGTCACAACAACAATAATAATAATAATATTTTATTCGTCGATGTTGTAGCGGCGGACGGACGGTATTCCTCAAGCAGCAGATATAATATTTGTACCTACCCACCTATCATATTATGATTTATTATAATATAAGCGATCGGGTATGGTTTCAGCATAAATACCCTCATGTATTTAACAATAATTGGAGACAAATATACGATTTCTGTGTTACGTTGATGGAAAATAAAAAAAAAAATACAGTGGTCTTATATTTAATCTAAAAATCAATGCTTTATTCTTGATCGAAGTATAATAGGTTTGTGTATTTCGAGACAGGTATAGTGATGGAAATCAGTGAAAATTTTAATGATAGTATAATTCTTATATTATATGCTGATGAGTGTGGCTCTATGAATACAGTTTTTATAATATTTAAACAAAAATAATAACTTTTAGCAAAGGTATCTATGAATGTACAGGTTTTTAAAGGTAAAATATATTAGTTATATATATATATATTTACACTGAGATGATGATAATAATTAGTAATTGGTAATTAAATAATTAGTAATTTAATAATTGTAATTATTACCAATTTAACACAATTTATTGAACTTATGTGAAATGTTTACACATGTTTTAACATAATTAATGTATGAGCCACAAAACTTGATATAATATTCATATTATAGTGTAGATTGAGAAGAGATGTAAAGTCAACCATTAGAAACTGAAATGTTCTGTTATAGTGTATAGTTGCATTTAATATCTAACGCGATATGAATATATAATTGATGGATTGATTTGCAAACTAGTTATATGTTATTATTAAGATTTTCGATATTTTAGACATGATCTTGATATAGAAATGATATTTGTATAAGATTTTATCAAAATTATAATATTATCATAATTTGGGAGAAATTAAGATATTTTTACCGATTTTCACTGAAAAATCATGATTTTTTCAAATATATTTCCAAGCTTGTGATGGCAATATACAAGTGATTTCATCATTATTTTACAAAGTATATGGAATAATGCATGAAAAGTATCAGTAATAAGCATCCATGTACTATATAACTGTATAAATAATACATTTCTATAATTTTGTATAACATATTCAAAATGTGAATAGTCACGGAGGACCTTCACAATTCAGAAATCATTTGCTGCTTAAACGCTTACATTGTCACTAACGATATTATGTACTCGAGCACATTCTTGGACACAACAAAAGAAAAATTATTTATATGTATTATTTCATTATTACTCGCACCTGTTATGATTATTTGTTCTTTCTCACATTTTTTCCACTGGTCATTAATAATTGTTCAAGTGCACGTAGGGAGCAAGACTTATCGAATATTCTAGATTCTAGATCGTCACGAGGTGAGTCTGAGTCAGTTGACCATAAATGGATAAGTTTACTGTATTGAATATATTTTCAAATCCAAAACCTAATCAATTTGACGGAGTAAATTTTTTTAATAAATTGATAGGACAAAGTATGTAAGCTGCCTCTCATTCAAAAAATGTAACTCTTCAAGAAAAGTAATAAGAAGTTTAAAATTATGAAAGCAAGGTTCCAATGTTTGAAGGTGAAAATTGACCTTGGCACCTATAAATAATAAATTGTAGTTGAGTGGTGATTCTTGAGTTACAAGTTCCAAATTCGAGGTTACAAATTATTAGATATTACTAATTTGTGAAAGCAATTTTGTATTAAAATAATTATTTAGTCATTCCCTAATATACTAATACCTGGGATCAGGGACCTATCTATCCTCGCCTACTTAATTGAACGAATAAACAAAATTAATATCAGGTTCAGAAAACGATTAGTATCAGAAAAAGTTTATTCCCTAACAGAATTCAACACTGTATGCAATTTTTCCAACTCTAGCGTTTCTGTAGGAATCTGAACTCCTTTCTTTGGAGACTTCATAATTGCACGAAGATTTGGCGACAATTTATACGTAACAATAGTACCCCTGTGAAAAAAAAAACGTACAAGAGTCCCACATCTGGTTACAGTTTTTAAAGAAGAAATGTATGCAATTCTATGACGTCTGTTATTACCTCGAACTTCCAACCACAATCATCGGTACTCGTCTGTCAAAAGCTAATCGAACGAGTCGATATTTCTCTGTGGAGTGTATGAGCTGTTCACAAACGGAATTTTTAGTACTCACATCTAAATCGTAAAAAAGCACACGACAGTCCACAGTGATAACACCGAATACTGAACTAGAGAATGGCGACCAACGAACGTCCGTTAAACCCGTCTGAAGGTCGAAGATTATCAATGGAATTCTGTAATTATCGAAAAGAAAACGATTAGGAGGGTTACAAAGACGAAAATGCAATAGGTACTTAAAAAAACTCAAATAAATGTTAGTCTATAGAAAGGTAAATATAATATTATAGGACAGGTATATTGTTAAATAGTCATATGCATTGCTGAGACGATTGAAGGTTAACAAACAAAGGTTACCTTTGTAGGTACAAAGGTACTAAAAAAAGTTAATATTTTTATAGGTATTTATTTATCCTAGATAATATGATATCATAAAATCCTAGAAATTATCAAGATAAATGTACAATAGTGTAATACAATATCTTAATATCAGTTATACTTATATCTAACATCGAGATACTTAAAAGTTAAAATTGGTTAGCTGATGTCTGGTACATTATATAAATTTAGATAAATCATTATTCGTGAACAAAAAGAACATTACTCAAATATATCATAGTAGCGTTCACGTATACCTAATCGTCACAAGACGTATACAACTAACACAAGGTCAGGCTCAAAACAGTATTAAATGCGTAACCGCTGAATGTTGATTACAGGTCACGATTTAAGACGATATTCAATATTATCAATATTATTATCGTATCGTAACGTATGTAACGTACCAAATCAATTTTATATTAACATTCTGAAGTTATTTATTAGTTATTCAATTATTATTGTAATAATTCCTAACACATTATAAAAAAAGGTTAGTTAAATTATTACCTACCTAGATAGTAATAAACCAAAAAAGCAGTGTTATGGATAATTAAGTGTCCACGAAATGAGGACAAAAATCATATGGTCTTTACCTATCGTTCAACGGACTTAAAGAAGTATATGTAATATGATGTGTGTTAACCACTATATCGAATTTTAAAATTTAAATGAGTTAAACTCACTCAGATTTGTCTTCCCACAATTTAATAACGAAATCTTCACTACAGGTAAGGTATATATTTGAATCGAATTTGTTGAAATCTATTCGGTTTATCGGCATTTCGTGAGCTTTAAATCTCTGAACATAACAACTCCATTCCGTATTACATTTAAATATATAACCTTCAACCGTACCGATTAAGTATATTTCTGGTTCTGTTGGATTAAATGCAATCGTCGTACCCCTGGCTGTAAACGAATGTCATGTATGTATTATTGTATATTTTTAAAAACATAAATCTCCATTATAAGAAGGATATGCATTACATTACCATAGTAAGTTTGTTTGATACCACCAAGCTCGATTTCTGGATACATATCTATGACTAGAGACATTCTAACAACTTTCATCAATTCATTTTGCATCAGTATCCATTGGCAGACTGATCCATCCTCGGACACAGAGAAGAAGTTCATCTCACCGGTAGGCAAGTTCTTGCACCAAACTACCTGGATAACATTTAAATTTAATAGACTTGTTGCTTGTATCTAGTGTATAGGTAAACAAAACTTAATTTATAAAAACCCATTTTGTATACCTGCATTACACTAGCCATGAGTTTGGTACCAGCTGAGTGGGTCGAGTATTGGGGTTCGTTTTGCAGTAAGCTAACGTTGTATACGGCCAAATTTCCGTCACGTAGTCCAACGGCAAGGAGGTAACCGAAATCATGATGAAAACTCAAACACATAGCACCGGATTGTGTATGAGCTACATAATCTGGGTACGACGAATTCTTCAAAACCCACAAGCACACGTAACCAATGTCTGGACTTTCGGTAAATTTTAGTTCACTCAGTGCTAAATTTACCATAAATTATAACACAAATGAATACTTATAGTTACGAACAATCATCTTACGTACATGTTATAATTTTTTTATAGTATTTTTTTTTCAGCATATATGTATTTACCCTGCTATATTTGATACTTTTTAAAAATTATTCTAGAAGAATGTACCTAACTGTGAAAAAAACTAACTGTAAAATCGTGGTCACACAGCTACCAAATTATGATTATAAGATCAAACACAGTCCAATATTCGTAGAGAACATTAGGGTTTGATTAAAACCAACATGGAAACATGTAAGTTAAAAAATATTAGTCATAATATATTTTGTTTTTCATACGGTTTATGTTCATATTCAATAGATGGGTATAATATAGTTACTAGGTACTCCATACAATCAAATAAAATGTTAAAAAAAATAGCAAATTTTAAATGCCTACACAAGACTATAGCACTCAAATATTATTTGAATGCATTATTTTTTTTGTATATTATCTTGAAAATAATTTTAAACATATTTTAAAATATACCTTTTAATTTTTATGTTATCTCAACTGCCAATAATAAACATTTAATTTAACACAAACATTTATATTATATTTATGGTCCTTAGGCCCTAGAATACATTTTATTTTATATTATTAAACACTAGCTGTACATCCCGACTTTGCCCGGAAAAAAATAAACAAACCTAAAATACTAGTGTATTTACACCTAAATCGGTGTATTTCAATTATCGATAGTTGTAGTGTACTTCAGTTAATCGACAACGTCTACTTCGCTTTGTTAACTAATTTGATCGAGATTCGCAAGATTGACCTGTGGTGTATTGGATTATAGATAGGTATAGACGTATAGTACTTGGTATATATTCGAACTTGCGGGTTAAAACGACTCCCTAAATTTTCCCGATATCTCTATGATATAGTATGAAAAATATCTGAAACTTTCAACAAAATCAGTCGAAAAGTGTTGAGTCTAAAAGCTACAAACTTATAAAGGTACATTTCATGTTGTTCAGTTGTTGTACATTTGTGTAACAAACAATAAATTAAATATTATTTTAAAAAAGAACTTTGGTAACTAATAATATTATGGTAACTCTATATTTTATAGAATACCAACCATACCAACCTATGTGGGAAATAATATGATTAATAAAATTAAATAAATAATATTTTGTTGTCCTAAAATAATGAATCGAACTCAGCATATTGCCTTAGAAATAAATATAGGTGCACCATTGTGATTGGCTAAACGCCAGCAATCAGTAAAACTGCAAACAATTTTAAGTACATGACTAATATGATCATACTTATGTGTATTGTGGAGAATACAGAATATCTATAATATACGAAGCATAAATCTCAAAATTTTCTCCAAACAAGTCCTAATTAATATCCTAAATTACTGAATCATAATATTTAAATTCTCATAAGTGTACATTATTTAGAATATTATTACATAGTAGGTAAATATTATTACTGTGAATTTTAATACCTATGTATTAATATTTCATTCATAATAATTATTGATTCATATTGTAGATAATGATTAGAATTATTTAATAATATATAAGTATAATACACCCTATTACGTAGTATCTAGAGTAAGAATATAAGAATATGTTTTAGTTTTAGCTAGTAGGTAGACAAATAATACGTTGGCTAAAAGTAAGCTTTGATGAATTAATTGATCGGTTTGCACAATAAAAATCAGGAACATATTAATGTAATCAATTTCAAATATTTTATTTTTGTACATTTTTATTTAGTTTTTCCCCATACTGGCCATACTTACTTTCAAATGACTTAATAATTATTATTATTGTACTTTTTTATAAATATGTTAACGTTGCTTGACACGTTTTTTTACTTATGCTTTGTACCAATTAGTTGACTTTACATTATAAATAAATGTTTATTTTTCAATATAAAGTAGTAAAGAGTAATCTATGGTTTAATTTTTAAATTTTAGTGGTTCCAGGAAATGTTATGTCACTGACCCATAAAACCTATAGTTACGCCACTGAGTGTGTGTTTGTGCCATCTATTATTATTGATGCGACATTATGTATAGGCCATATGATAGACATAATAATATTAATATGGTACCTACTTTTTAGTTATAACTGTACTTGAGCTGAATGCCTGAATAACTCAATATAATATTGCAATACTTCTAAGTATAATCATTTAAAAGTATATTAAAAATTGTACTTTGAGGGTACCTACCTATAATGATTTGTTTAGAATTTTCTACTCTTATTCCGTAGGAAAATATAAATTAAATGGTTCTTTGGTTTAGATTTGGAAATTTAGACAAATAACTAGAACAGTTTTAGTTTAACAATTGGGTATAAAGTAGATATATAAATTATTTAAAAGATATTGCAATATTTTCATTGCAGTGTCATGGATTAATGTGATTTGACTGTTAAGCTATTTAAAACTTTACACACCAGGTTTTCTCAAGACTAGGCATTAACAAGTAAATTTTAACCTACCTATCTATTACCGTTTTTTAACTTAAATTAACTTAGCTTACAATAAATTTTACTTAGTTCTATCTATAATATATTTTATAACGAAATTGTTACACTGCAAACGAATTTACTTCAATATTATTAGTATAAATGGTATTAATTTTTAACTTTCCTATTTAATGCTTTTTAATCTAATGAACTGAATTAAAATGTATTTATACATTCATTGAACTTTCTTCGCATTTTAGATTCTGCGTGGAACGATGAATGTATTGATTTTACAATGATGTGTGTTTTTTTTTTTTTTTTGTGTCTGTCATCACCTTTTAGGACAGTAAAAGTGCTTTTATTTTCTTCAACAGTATCTTTTCTGATAGGAAAGTAAATCTAGTTGGTACTTTGGGGGGGTCAAAAGTAAATTTTTTCCATTAGTTTTCAAAAGTGTGAAAAACAAAAGAAAATTAAGGAAAAACAGAAATTTTTACGCAAAATCTGTTTTTTGATGCAACTTTTAGAAAAAAAGACCGTTAGTACATGAAATGTTGACTGAATGTTTATATTAGCATTTTCTATACACCATAACATTTTCCAAAAATGTTGACTTATTTTGAGCACTTTACGGACATTTTCAGACTTTCAGTTTCCATTTTTGTTTTTTTAAGTTAAGAATTCGTAAAAATGTTTCTTTTGAAATCTAAGGTTTTAAAATGTAATACACGATTCCTTATAAATTATATATAATATAATATAATTAATTATATATTTTGACTTATGATTATGAATAAAACCTATGTTACTAAAATTCTAATATAATATAAATTACTTATAAAATAAGAAGAATTAGGTGTCCAATGTTTCTCAATATTATTGCCATCATCATGCGTACGTGAGGGGGGCACTATACATCGTACAACTCTACAAGCCATAATGGCTATAATTTACGTAATTAAATATATATGTCGCATCCACATAGTGAAACCACTCATTTCATGAACTGGATATCCAGATAGTGAAATTCATCCACATCGTGAATTTTGACGAAAATACATTATATGGACATCCATTTCATGAAATGGACAAAACCTATATCGTGTACTTTGTGTAATTATTATTTGATTATATAATGGTTCATAAACTATCATTATACATTTATACGTAATTATATTTAATTGTTCACGATTGATTACTATATAGGTAATTTTCTATATTGTTCAATACACAAAAATATAGCAATTATAGTCAATAAATTATATCATATTACATTATATTTTTATTTTATTTTTCAAAAACCATACGTATATTATATTTTATAAACAACAGTGTTACCTATGCCTATATTAAGTGTTATAAAATATTCATGAAATTAACTATATTTATAATATTTAACTACCTATATTTCTCTATTGTTTTATTACCTAACAAAATAATTAATTGATTAACTTAAACATACCTTATACGACTTAAACTTTACATACATTTTTCCTTATTATTTATTTTTACACGACGATTGATTATGACATCGACTGTTACATTGCATATTATTTTTAAAACAAGCACACCTACTTGATTGGCAAGGATTTTTTGCCTTACACGAACAAGACAAAAATCCTTGCCCTCCTGTAATTTTTTTAATCATTTCTCGCACCGAAAATTCAACATTTTTATCAACTTGATCAGTAGTGAGAAATTGAGTTGTTGATTTTTTCAAACATTCACTACTGAACCATCCTTTGAGTAAACCATATTTTGTTCCAAGTTTATGTAATCCTTTTTTTTTGTTCCGTGATCACACAAATTATGTTTGGGGGATCTGTAGGTCTCCTATCAACTTTTGGTACTCCAAATACAACACATTGATTTATTTCAAAATCGTCCGTTTTTTTGTTGTTTCCCTGTTAAAAGTAAATTTAAATTAAGATCTAAATAGTAAAAGTACTATATAACTTTATTCTATTATTTACCTTGATCATTTTCTCTGCAGCTATAATTTGACCATCATGTCCAAGTAATCTTAATTGAGCTGTTATTCAGCAATCTTAATTCATCTGTAATTGAGCATATTTAGTGAACGTTTTTTTTTAGATTTCAATTTATAATATTCATCTAGCTTTTCATAAAATACGTTCTTTTTTTCCATTTTTATTAAAAGTTTCTATATGAAATAATAAATAGGTACACGTATAAACTGCAAACACAATAGTAACTGTGTTATACACAAACACTCACTAAGAACTAACAACTAACAACTTAGGAGTTACATAGGTATCCGTCAACTGTAATCCGAATATCCGATAAAGAAACAATCATATGATATCGGATGTGGAATTACCTCATATAATATAGATCATGGATAAAGCATTATTATCTTTAGTGATATTGAAAAGGTCATAATTCACGATCAAGTAGGTGTGCTTGTTTTAAAAATAATATGCAATGTAACAGTCGATGTCATAATCAATCGTCGTGTAAAAATAAATATAATAAAATAATAATTACACAAAGTACACGATATAGGTTTTGTCCATTTCATGAAATGGATGTCCATATAATGTATTTTCGTCAAAATTCACGATGTGGATGAATTTCACTATCTGGATATCCAGTTCATGAAATGAGTGGTTTCACTATGTGGATGCGACATATATTTAGTTATTAATTTATTTTCCCATCTATTTTAAAAATAAACCAAAATTAAATTCTAAGAGAACATTATATTTTTGATATTTTATAAAGAGTATATCAGTAATGTCAGTCTTAGTTTAATATGATTTATGAGAGGCTATATTTTAGTGGCATTTCAGCATTTAACAAGATTTATATTAAAAAAAAAAATCAGAGATTTAACGTAGGTATGATTAAAATGAAAGGCGCAATTCGTTGTTATCATAAATATTATTTCGTTATATCTTTGGGTGTAATGATATAAATCTAACAATACAAAAATGCTAAATAACAATAATAATAATAATTATCTAGATATGTATATTGTTATATTTATATTTTTCTAGATAAATTTTATTTGTGTTATCTTTATTTTCATCAAAATAATATTTTGTTAATATTATCTAATCTTATCTAGATCATTTTTTAGTTATCCATTCCCATTGCCTGCATTACCTTCATTGCCTGCTTAAAAAACACGTGTGAAAACCTTAGTAACTCATATTCACTAGTTGGTAGGTATACCATTTGACATTATACTCAGTGATTGGGTCATAGAGGCATAGTTCTAAAATCGAAGTACCTATTTTAATTCTTACTCCAGTTAATAATTATTTTTAAGACCTCAAGTCAAATAAAATAAAATGAAAATATTGACTAGACTTGTACAAACTACAAACTTCAATATTAAATTATACGTATCAGCTTACAAATTACTACATAAGTAACTGCCAACTGGTAAAGACTTAAGTCAGTGTGTAAAAGTAAGTAAAGTTAATTTGAGGTTTATTTCCTCTCAATTAATTTTACTAAGCGTAGTCTCAGAATGAAAAGGTTCTAACGCAATTTATGTAATTGTTTAGGGGAACGTTTTTAAGTAGGACATTGAATAACTTTTTTCACCATAATTACTAAATCGTGAAAATTGTATGCAATATCAAGAAAGTTCCAAAGAACACAACTTTATCTGCAATTTGTCTTTCATCAATTATTGACTGAGTTAATCATAAAAAACCAAAATATTAGTTTTAGAATTAAATGGTTTTACGTGTAGAACTTTTTCATTCTGAAAATAAAAATTATTTATTTAGTTAGAACTTTTTCATTCTGATTTGAATCATTTTTTCTATGCAGTGATACCAACTTCTAGTGTAAACTATGTTATAAATTATACATTTTTTTATTATGCAATATTTTTAGTTTTTAAGTTAAGTATTATTATATTATAACATACCCGTATATGTAGTGGGCGGGGGGTCCCCCACCCCCGGAATTTTTTTTGTTGTGTATGTGCCTGGACATACCTACTATAAGTAATAAGTTACAATTGTATGGTCCATTGGCGCAATTAGTGTAGGGAAGGGGGTATATTGAAAACGCAACAATATAAATTAAACGGCATAAATCATAATTCACAATAATGAAAAATGTCAAAAACGTAATTCAAATTTAAATGTACCATTTCTTATAATACTAAAGTAGGTACTATATACATGTGGCATGTAGGTATTACCTACCTTATCACCTCAACAAAACAAAAATAGACGGTAAATTTATGCTGGAATGCTGGAAGGAATAATATTTTATTATGGCACAATAATAATTTATATTGTACCAGTGGTATAACCGTATTATAACGGTACCTTTTCATTCTGAGATATTACATTTAAGACCGTTTAGAACCTTTTCATTCTCTGTATCTCATTGAATAATCAACGGATCGATTCGATTTCAAGATTGAATTATACAACAAAAAATTATAAATGATTATATGCAAAAAAACCATTTTTCAAAAAAATTGATTTAGAACCTTTTCATTCTGAGGCGACGTAAGTTCAAACGTTGATACTTACGAATGCTTAGCGTTATAGCAAACATGTCAAAATAATCAGGACTCCAGGTTATATCAGTAACAATTAATTTTTTTTCTTCTTCGTATACCATTGTCCACATTAACATTAAGGTCCCTTCTCCTCTGTCCCTGTATTGATCTGACGGGTCTTCGTAATATCGAAAATCTAGTCATAAATGTAATAAATGGGTATGGAATAAATATTATAATTAATATACAAAGAGGTTTCTAAAAAATAGAATTTTTCTTTTACCTTGTGCTATGGCATCTGTAGCATTTAAGCTGATGATTTTTTCAACAATTTTAGCAACCTTCAACAATTCATATATCATTTCGTCCTGTTCAATGTACATTCTTTTACGGGGTTTAGTTTTCCTCTTGCCCATATGTGCTGCCAGTTTCTCTCTCATTTCTTTTTCTTTCTCTTCCTTTTGTATTGCATAGTCAGCTTCATAAGTGTCATATATATCAGAAAGTGACACAGACGCAGCAAAATCGAACGTTTTAGTTACAGGGGTTTGAGTATCTTTATTCTGAGATTTAAGTATTGTAAATAATATAGCAGACAATTATAGTTATAAAATATATAACATTGTTTAGTCTTACCCTCATAAGAATTTTTTTAGTTTGTGAAACTCTGTCAAAAAAGTTGAACTTGTTTTTAAGTTTCACCACAGTACACAATTTCGTCACTGGCAAGCTTAAAAAGGACTCATCAGATACTTTTTTTATTACCTTTGATTCTATTTCTTCTTCGGGCACATTCTTGAGATCAGTTAATATACTCTCAACTTCACCTTCTTCTCCCATCTCTATGTTTTCATGCATGAACTCTTCGTTAACGTCTTCAACTGACTCTAAATCATCAATATCTAAGTCTAATGCTAACGGGTCAATGTATTCTTCTTCTTCTCCTTCTTCTGTAATATTTTCAACCATTATTTCATCCGTACCTAAGTTTTCCGGTTTTCCTGTAAAATAAAAAAAATAGGAGGTGTTAAAATAAGTAATGTATTATTCATACGTTTTTATTCACTATCTTACTGCATAATTCATTTTCAATTTGTATAATGGCATTCATCGATTCACGATGAAATAATGTAGATTTCAACTCGAAGAGTTTTATACAATTAGTGATTTCTTTCTTTGGTAAAAACGTCCTTTGTCTATTGCTATAAATTACTTTAGCATGTGGTGTGGGTGGTTCTTTAACAAAAAGGCCATTACCGTAAACGTCATCTAATTCCTAAAATAAATAATTAAGTAGGTAAGTACCTATATTATTTTTTTGTAATAGAACTTAATAATTCTGTGAGTCAGTAGAGTAAATATTGTTGGGGGGGGGGGAATTCAACTAACATTTGTTTGACCCCCCTTCTTATACTTTTCAATATACGTAATTCCGTAGAAATATACATATAATAAAAATGAATACAATTTCAAAAAAATGTATAATTTTTTTTTTGTTAAATATTTATAAAAATGTCAAAATTAAAGTTCTTTAAATTTAAAGATAAACAAATTGCAGTGTTAGCGTCGAGTTTCGAATAAAAATGTATGGATAGAAGATCGCCCCCACCGAAATTATTATTAGATATTTGATATTCGAAATTATATTCCATTATATAGACAACACATTTTATTGTAAACATAACTGATAGCTCAACAAACTAACTAATTAATCAAATTATTAGGGGATTTATTCAAACGCAAACATATAGGTCGACAATCAACGAATATTCATACATATGTGTATGATCCAATATATGCCTATATTACTATCGCTATATCTATACTTTTCAATTATTAATATTTCAAATAATATAATTGTATTTAGTACAAAATGTTAAATTTTCAAAAAGAATAAATAATATTTTTAGACAAATAAGAGTAAAAGCAGTCTCGCGCTTGCGGTGTATGATAAAAATAAAACTTTGTTACAACATACTATTTTGACGTATTGATGTTTAATGTGTGTATGTATATATTTTGTAATTTAACCTCTCCTCCCATCACAATTGAAAAATCTGTGTACCCACTGTTATGAGTACCTACCTAATAAATCTGAATATAACAGTTTTAGGAAAATTATTTATCTGGTATTTAGGTACTTTGATACTTAGGTTCTAGATTTTTTACAACCAATTATTATTGCATGAGACATGAATACATGATACAAATAATTGTAATATGATAACCACAAAATATAAAACATTTTTTTTTGTAGGTGCCTATCCAATTTTCTCGAAAAGTACAGTATTATTTTTTTTGAAAAATTATAATCTCTGTATTTTCGTGTTTTACTCAATGTTATTGTTTAATATATCATTAAACTGGTCAAGATCTATAATTTCCTATTAATTAATAGCTAAATAAACATTTAAATGTTTTATTTTACTTCTTGATTTAGAACTAACTGATCGTCTGGTTTAACTGGATCATCAGAAAGTACAACTTTCGCCGTTTCTTTTGCTTTTTTCTTCGAGGTTTTCATTTTATTTTGTAATAAGACTGATGAATATTAATTTACTAAATTAATATTATTATAATAAGCTTTATTAATTAAATAACAAAAATCGAAATACAGTTGTCTTAGTAACTAATTGCATTGGCAGGTACAAAATATACTTCTCACAGTGGTGGCAACTCGAGCTGCAAAACTATACAAGTATACCTACAGCATTATACAAATTACTTAAGCTAGGTACAACTAACAACTCAAATTTAACCAAATACATGAAACGGACTGACTTAAAAAAAAACCTATGTATCTACTAAGTTTAAACTTGCAGCGTAATTAGATAGGTGACTAAACATATTATAAGAAAATCGAAAATACCTATAGGTACTGGACGAAAAATTAATAATAACAATAAAATCGTATAGGTCCAGTTATCTGGTAACGCACACAAAAATACATACTACACATACATTTGTCCGCCGACCGACCACTCATACATTGTGTAGTAAGCTATAACTTTACCAAATTATATGGAATAATCGAGCACTGAAAACAATAAAGTCCCCGTGGTTGAGCCAAGACGAAAATATTTCTGTTGTCGAACATGCCGTAACTGAGGATTGTATCATTAATCACGAACTAATAAGTGGTACGTTGATATTTTAATATTCTTTTTATGCATTAAGTATAAACATATTTACCATTATAGAAAACCAATATGATATCGACATATGGGGTGGTGAAAATTCGGAAGCCAATGACACTATATGTCTTGAAGAATTGGAAAGATTTGTCTGGGGTGAAGAATACACTGACGATGAAAGGTTTTTGCTTGAAACATGTAGTAAAATTGAATCTAGTACTTAGTCGTTTAAAATACGAACACATATTATTATTTTAGGTAATTATATTTGTAAAATAAAAATTCATAATAATAATAACAATAAAGGGACATAATTTATAATTTTTTTTTTTTTTTTATTTAATATAAGGCTTCAAATACAAAGTTTATTACCCTACAATTTGGTTTTTTACATTAATAATTTATAAATACAGTTTAAAAGTTAATGGTTATGATGTGGTGTCGTTGATCCATTGCTTTATATGTTCGTGGTGAGGTCGGCCATCTTGATGAAGTTTGTAATGTTTTTTTCTTGTCCTGGTCCGAGTGCGTCTTTTAGTGAGGTGGTGTTTATGTTCGCTTTTGTTCTGGCGTTTTGGTAAATGGGACATTCTAAGAATATGTGATGAACGGTGAGTTCACTGTAGCATGTTTCGCACATGGGTTTGAGCTCCTTACGCATAAGGTAGGAGTGTGTGATTCTAGTATGTCCAATACGTACTCTGGTAACCATGGTCTCTTCATGTCGTGTAAGCTTGACAGGTGGGTCCGGCCATTTTATAGTTGATGGTTTTATTTGTCTAAATTTATTGTTTTGATTGGTTTGATTTTGCCATTGATTCTGCCTGAGACTATAAAATTTCGATTTGAGGGCTCGGATTGCATCGTCGTATGTTACATGCGGGTATATTTTAGTGTCCGGGGAACTAGCCGCTTTCATCGCCAGTTCGTCGGCGAGTTCATTGCCAGGGATGCCAATGTAAGATGGAACCCACATGAGTTTGATGGATTTGACGGTTGAGTGGATAACGTTTTGAATGCTTTGGGCGAGGTTGCATTTTGTATGTACGTTGGCTATTGAGGTGACTGCACTCATAGAATCACTTATGATGAGAACTTTATCGTGGTTTGAGGAGAGTGCGGTTAATGTAGCTTCGACTATGGCGAAAGTTTCAGCTGTGTATATGCTGGAGAAGGGGTCTAATTTATGGAGACTATTTTCATCCCTGTGGGTAATGGCGAAACCGGTTTCGTATGTTGTTTGGAGGCGTCTGTATGGACGTGGTAGTAATTTTTGAATTCGGTGTTTATTATTTCGTAGAACGTATTGATGATCAGACTATGAGGTGTGTCATATTTGTTGAATTTGATGAGTTCTGTATTGGCTTCAATGTGGTTCGTGTTCCATGGAGGGATTGTTGAGAAAGTTTCTTTAGGTTTTATGTTGCTGATGTTGAAGGATATCTCTTCAAGGATGTCGTGGAGCTTTATATAAAGAGGTTTCAGGAGGTGTTCGTGATAGGGGTTTGAGATTGTCCTTATTATGCCAATTTGGGGAGTAGTCATTTTTTTGGCTGCGAACTTTGTAATTAGGTACTTTTGTCTGATATACAATGGTAGGCAGTGGGCTTCGCACATCATACTGTCGACCGGACTTGATTTGAAAGCTCCGATGGACATCCTGATGCCGGCGTTTTGTACGATGTTGATTGTTTTTAGGGTATTTTGGTTGGTGAGGCTGTAAATGATTGATCCGTAGTCCAATGTCGATTGTATCAAAGAGTTGTATAGAATTAAGAGTGTTTTGCGATCAGCGTCCCATTTAAAGTGGCACACGGATTTGATTATATTTAGTTTTTTGGATGACGTTGCTTTCAGTTTTTTTATGTGTTCTTTCCAGTTGAGTTTGTGATCGAAAGTTAATCCTAGAAGGCGGAGACTTCTTGTGTTAGGGAGAGTGTTTCCTTGCATTTTTATATCGGGAATTTGGATTTTCTTCTGTCGATTGAATAAAATGGATTGGCATTTTGAGGGGGAAAAAATGAATCCTGTCTCTGTGGACCATCGGCTGATGTTGTCGATTGATTTTTGTATGAGAGAGCTGGTAGTTTTGATGTTTGATCCTGAGAGATACAGGCTACAGTCATTGGCGTATAATATAGTTTTCACAGGAGGTTTTATGTATTTGTTAATATCGTTGATGGCTATTAAAAAAAGGGTTACACTTATTGAGGCAATCCATTTTCTGTTCTGAATGTTGATGATAGGGTATGTCTGAATTTAACCTCGAAGGTTCTGTCTGCTAGGAAGTTATTTATAAAATTGAGTATTTTTCCTTTAAGATTCCATTTATGGAGTATAGAAAGGACCCTATGTACCCATACTGTGTCATAAGCTTTTGCGATGTCTAGAGATACCATTAATAAGTGGTTTTTTTTTCGAACGCCTTGCATATGTTGGTGTGGATGATTGTCAGAGGATCTAAGGTAGATCGGTTTTTGCGGAAGCCGAATTGATGTGGGAAAGGAGATTTAGGGTTTCTAGATGCCATGTAAGTCTGGAGTTAATCATGCTTTCGAGCGTTTTACACATTGTATTTAGAAGGGGTATTGGCCTATAGTTGTTGATTTCGAAAGGGCATTTGCCGGGTTTAGGAATTGGGATTATATGTGATGTTCTCCATTGTTTTGGGAAGGTGCAATTAATCCAGATGATGTTGAATATTTTGAGTAGAATGTTTAGTGAGGATTGCGACAGGTTTTGGAGGAATGAGAATGGTATTCCGTCTGGCCCGGTGCTTTTACTAGTTTTTTTCCTCAGTGCGGTATATAGTTCAATGATTGTGAGAGGGGAGTTGATTGGGTTATCCGGTTCGTCTGCTTCGAAATTTATCGGGGAGTTAATTTCAAATGTTGTTTTTAGGGTAACGAAGTCTTTATTATAGTTTTCATTGCTGTTCTTTTGTTGGAAGAAGGTTCCAGAGATTTCTTTTTTATCAGTAATGGTTTTGTTGTTGAAATTGATTGTCTTTGTTTGGATCCGGTTATTGCCTTTCAAGCTGTTAATCTTGGATCACATGAGACTGGAGGTAGTTTTATAGTTGATGCTGGATGTAAAACTTTTCCATGATTCGGTTTTGCTAATGTTAATTGTTTTTCGTGAGATTGCTCTGCGTTTTTTGAGTTCTATGTGATCTGATTGGAGTTTGGTTTTCTTGAAACGGTTGAGTGTTTTTTTGTAGTTTTTGATCGCTGTTTCACAATTTTCATTCCACCAGGGGACTTTTTTTTTTTGAAAAAATGGTTTGCTTTTACCTATTGTGTATTCGGCGGCTTCAGTGATGATACTTGAGAAAGTTTTGACTATATTGTCTATGTCTATTGATTGATTTGGTTGGAGAAGGGTTTCAAATTGTTTGGTTGTTAATAGGTTGTCGACTTTGTTCGCGAAGGAGATCCAGTCGGGGTTTCGTAGGAGCCATTTGGAGGTTGATTTTTCTGTTGGTTGTGATTTAAAGAATCTTAATGCTATAGGCCAGTGATCATTACTATTGTAAGCCGTTTGGACAGACCAATCTATTGATCCTCCTAACGTTGCAGATGCGATTGATAAGTCGATAGCAGTGAGTCTGTTATGGGTTACATTATGTCTTGTGTAATTTCCATCGTTGAGGAGGACTATTGAGTCGTCTTCTAAAAGTTTTTCGATTGTTTTTCCTCGCCTATCAGTGTAGTTGGGTCCCCATAAAGTGTTTCTGCTATTGAAATCGCCGAGTAGAATGTAGGGACGTGGTAGTTATTTAATGAGGTTTTCGAGGTCTGAGAGATTGAGGTCAGTGCTATCCGGGGCGTATATGTTGCATACGCTGATTTTTTGATTGCTATTTGAAGTTATTTTTATAGCGATTGCTTCTAATGGGGTATTAAGGGGGATAATTTCATGTTCTGATGATATTGAGGCGAAGATGCATACCCCACCACTGGATCGAGCGTGGTTGGTGCGGTTCTTGAAGTATCCTTTGTAGTTTTTGAGGGTGGGATTATTTTTATTGTAATTTAGGTTTGTTTCTTGTAGGCAGAGGGCTGATGGTTGGAAGTCTGCAATTATTCTGTGGACGTCTGGAAGTTTCTTAAAATAACTATTTATGTTCCATTGAACTATTGTTTCTAATTGTGCTTGGATGTTGTAGGGGGAGGAATGATTGAAGTATATAATACTGTTATTTGATGTCATTTTTTTTTTTTTTTTTTTTTTTCTATGTAGCGGTTGTAGGGTTGTGTGATTGTATGACGTGATTTTATTCGTATGATCATGCTTCTGATTCATTAGAATCATAGGGTTCGGCATTTAAAATTTTTGTGAAGCGGGTAATTCTGTTTTTGATACTGTTGTCTCGCAGGCTTGGTTTGATTTTCTAAATGATATCTAATAATTCTTCTTTTGAAATATTGTATTTATTATAAATTGATGGAGGATCGAAGGGGCCTTGATTATTTTCTAAAATATGTTTAAAGGTGTCATAGTCGATTTTAAAACTATTTAGGTCGTTGAACAAATGTTGTGTAGGTTCTAGATAAGTGTCTATATTTTCTAAAAAATTTTTTAAGGAAGCGGATTTAGTTTTCTTATTCTTTTTTTTTCTAGTGTTTTAATTTGGGGGGTTTCCCAGTTTGAAGGAGCACGCATTTCGTTGTTTCTTGAGCTAGATCCATTGGAGACGAAGGAGCAGATTGAGTGTAAAACGAATCTGGCAGCGACCTTTTGGTGCCACATGGTTGATCTAGATCCATTTCTGTTATGTCTGTGTTTGGAGTTGATTCTAGATCTTGGAGCTCAATTAGGGTTGGGGTAGAAGTAGTAGCTGGTGGATTGTATTGAGGAGGGGGTTCAGAAAGAATCTTTAGAGGCTCTAGTAGGGGTGTTGCGGGTGATGATGAGGGGTGTACTTCTGTAGGTGTATTGTCTATATTTAGAGACACATCTAGTTTTGGAGTTATGTTTAGGTCGAGGATGGCATTATTTTCATTTGAAATTTTACTGTTTGAAATATTTTGATTTGTGCATTGGGATGCTATATGTCCTTGGGACTGGCAAATGAAGCAGTTTAGGGAGTCGTCGGATAAAAAAATTCTATAGTTAGTGTCTTCGTAATTGATAAGAATTGATGTAGGAATTTTAGTCAGATCTTCGTGTTTAATAAACGTTTGGCGACGAAAGCTTAAAATGTGTGTAAAATCTTTGACTTGGATGCCAGCCTTTAAAAAAGTTATTGGGCTGCAGAGAGATATATTTAGTTTGGCGAATTCGTTTGCGATAACGTCCGGAGGTATGTTGGGGTATACGTTGGACAGGATGACTCTTTTGTTTGGGTTGTATAGTTTACGTAATTTGAAATGTTGTTCTTGTATTATGATAGATGGGTGATTTTAAATTAGATTATCAACTAATGTCTTGCTCGATAGGAATATACATATACGTTCTTTAGATATGCGTGACGCAAATAGAATATTAGAAGGTTGGACTAGTTTGCCGATAGCGATTATGTAATCTTTATGTGGTAAGCTCACGTTTATATCGATTACTATAGCTTGGTCTTTTTTCGGTATTAAGCTATTAGCGACAGTAGAAGCAAAAGATTGTTTATTATTGTCCGTGTTGGATGGGGTTTCTGGGTAATTAGCGATGGTTATCTTTGTTGAGGTAGATTGTTGTTGAAGCTTGAGGTCTGATGTTGTTTTGGGTGAAATAGGTTTAGCGATGATTTTTGATGTAATGGTTGATGTGGGTTTATTTTTTAATTTTTGAACGATGTTAGTTTGTACTGTTTTGCGGATTGAAGGGCTTTTCAAAGCCGCTGGTTTTGAAGTTTGCATTTTGGTGGTTGGGCTTTGCGCCCGGTGAGTTTATTGTATATTAGCTAATAGCGTAATTAACGTGCATATTACCTGAGATACGGCGAGTGTAGATTGTATAACTTACTGCTATCGGAAGCTATTAAAACGGTACTCGTGAGACGCGATAAGGTACGTGTTGACTGTACGGTGTCTAACGACGAACTGAAATTTATACTTTATATAATATATTAGTACCTAAATATATATTTTTTATTTATTATTTTCGTTCGCCCTTGGGCTGTCTTTTTATAGTTATTTTCTATTATAATATTTGGCTAAACAAAAAGACAATTTAATTTTTGTAAATTCGCCCACCCCCCAGGGGTGACTTTTGGATCCACTAATGGCGTTTCCTAAAATTTCGTCAGCAATCCGGAAAACCGCGTCTAAATCAACGGGTGGATCTGGCTGCTCTATGACAATAAACATTAAATACCTATGTTAAATTAATAATAATAATTATACTAAACTTACACTTCAAATAAATCCTTATTGGGTCTTTCAAACTCATTGACTCACCATAATGCACTAAAAAAAAAAAAAAAAAAAATTAAAATATCAGTTCGTGGACGGTACCTACATACAGTGTGTATCAGACTCTCACCAGCCATATCCAACACATATATCCGCAGACGTTCGACACACATCTGCAAATAAATATGTTACAACCAATTTTGACTCTCCTCCAGTAAGTTTCTCATACAAAATATAGTTTTTTTTGTTTAATTTTTTACCCCTTTGTAATATATTACATGTATACCTACCTTCTACATTAATATACACATAAAATGATTTGTAACCAATAACGATTATACACTTTTGTATAAAAATTAAAAACGTAATTTCAAATTATAAAATTAATTTTTTACATAACTTAATATCAAAATTAATATACAAAACTTAAATCAATGCCAATTCAGACCACCCAGAAGTAATGCGATTACCGCAGAATCTCACAGCCAATTCAAAAGACAACACCCAAAAATAATAATCACATACTAAAATTATTTTTTTTTAAAGTTGTATGTGTTATTGTAGCAGACAACTCAAAGACAATTTATGAATTGATAAGTGCCTACATTTTGTATCTAATATTTATCAGTACTGTCGTATATTGTACGGGTGATACCAAAGAAATTACATTATGTGGATCATCAAACTGTCCAGTGTACGTGCATTCCATAAGAACTCTTTCATAACAAATTAAATTACAGTTAATTGATGTTATTATTATTTTGTTGTATTTTGTTATGAATAAAACTTTTAAGGATATATCCAAAAATAAATTAAAAATAAAAATCTCAAAATATCTAAATAATTAAATTATATATCTATATTATAGTATTACACTATTATATATAGATACCAAAAATATTTCAAGTTTTATAATAGTTATTAAATTTATATTATAACTATTGATTTATTATTCTTTAATTAATACATTGAAATACATACCTAAAATTTTCTGATATTCTTTCAAGTATAACTTCCTTAAAATAAGAATAGCATATTGAACATCTTCCATCTATTACAATAAAATGGTTTCCTTCATCTGTAACTTTAGCTCTTCTAAAAGCAATACAGCAAAATAAATTTGTATGTATCCATGTATGTTCAGCTAAAATATTTGTCCATGATCCTTTGGGTAGTACCAAATAAGAATAAAAATTATTTTTATTTTTCTATAGAACTTCATTAGGTTCTATTTGTTTCCATTCATCAATAGACAATGTAATGGTAAAATTTTTAGATGGTAAGTTTTCTACATTGCCATCACTGCTATCACTAGATTCATATATAAATATTAAATTATAAGTACCTATATTTCATAAAATATTATCCAGTAGGTATGTAATTTAGTAAATAAATAAAAAATCATAAATATTCTACCTTAAGAGATTTAAGACACATTTTTATTTAAATTGTATTTTATTTTTGAAAATATTTTATTGTAATTTTATGATATTACCAAATTCAACGATAGGCTCAACACTTTGAACATTATTTTCAGAACCAAGTCTCTTGTTTATACTATACCAATAACCAATTCCAAGCTTTTCATGTAGGTACGTCCTTGTTTAACAAATATATAAAGAGCACTTTTGCTAATAGAACCACCTAATCGAATACTGATATCTGACCATACAGTGTTTGATGATACAACAATTTCTAAAATATTAAGATCATAATTAAATTAAAACTCATGAATTAGCTTGAGAAATATTAAATAATTTGATTAAATTGGTTTTGTTTTTATTTGTATTTATAAACATATTATATATACCTAATACCTATATGCCTATATCACTATATATATATTATATCACATGAAACAAACATTTACCTAACTACTTACTTTTCATTAAACTATGTAGTACTGTAGTAGTAGACCTTCCTACCAATGATATTAGCTCATTCAACAATTAATTTTGTACAGGGATTTTTTTCATTATAGAATTGACTAATATACTTATAATCTACAAAATTTGTTTATATTATTACAATTTTAAATAAAAATGTAGGTAGGTACTTACTTTTTACACCATTGTTTTCTTCAAGAACTATCCACTAAAGGTTTCCTCCCAACCATGATTTTGTATTTTAATAAGCAAATTAAAAATATATTTTAGATATTAAAAAAATAAAATATAAAGTACGAAGATCTGTTTTGTCTCACTCAACTGTAAGTATAACACTACACGGTGGTCAACTGTCAACTGCAAAATCGTAGCTAATGATAGGTACCAGTGGCGTATTTACGGGGGGGGTCCCCGGGTCTCGACCCCCCCCCCAGAAAAAAAATATAATATAATATAATTATTACATCATAACTCGTATGTGTTTTTTTTATATTATAAACTTGTAGGTACCTAATATTTAGACCCCCCTTCCACAAAAAATTTGAAAATACGCCACTGATAGGTACCTAATATTGTAAACCAAATTTATTATTAAACCTATTTTGAAACAATTGATTGTGCCCTTATAATTTTATTCCACATGAAAACTATTTTAAGAAAAGGAGGTATAGTAGAGTCAAGTGACTATAGACAGCCTCCTTTGTCCGCTAGCGCGTGTGTAACAGTCAGTAGAAAGGAAAAAAATTGGTAGGTAATCTATTCTAAATTTAAAACATACATAATAATTTCAGACTCATACAGCATTGTCTTAATTATTATAGTAAATATTATTAAATAATGGAAGCCTTAAAGTATATTCAAAGTTTATTTCAAAGTATTTTACAATAATACTAATAAAATGTTAATTCACGGACATAGTGTAAGACCTAACTAATACCAGTATCCAGTAATACCTATAATATTATAATGACCACACCATTTTGTTTAAATCTAAAGAAAAATATTCTAAATAATAATAATAATTATAAAAGTATTGGAAATAATAAATAGTACAGCATTTTGATCAGAAATTGTCTATCCTCTCGACCTCTCATCTAATGGATACACATTGGTCATTGACCATAATAAGAGTATATGGTAAATAGTAGAATAATAAAATATTACGTAGCTAATTTTTTTTTTTTTTAAATGTCGGTAGGTATCTAAGTAAAATCAATTTTTTTTCAAATACCTATAGAGAAAAAAAAGTGAACATACTTAAAAAATTACTATCTATAAACATTAAACAAAACAATTTATTTATTTGGACTGTATGTGAATTTAATTTATTTAAATAGATAAAAACTAGGTATAGTCCAACCATTATAGGCAAATGTTCATATTACCAGTGTTGGTTTGTAATGTATCGAAGTATCGAAAGTAACGCGTTACTGTAATGGCGTTACTTTGCTTGTAACGCGTTACATAATTTCATTAGAATTATTTCCAAGTAACGAAAATTACTTTTGATAAGTAATTTCTATAGAATAACGCGTTACAGTTTTTAATTATTAAGTACCTTCCTATTGAGGAATTGAAAAAAAAATCTTTGTCTATAATGAGGGTATTATATTATGATATTTACCATTCTAATATTTATGTAGGTACCTACCTACATTTCATTTTAACTCGCCACATTTCAGTTTTCTATGGTTTTGACATTTGAAATGTCTAATTGCACCTTAAATAGTTAAATCACTAGAACAGTTAATTAAATTTATTATTTAAATTGATTCCTCTAAATAGGTAGGTTGTACTAGGTACCTTTCTATGAAATAGATGCATGGACTATCAAGTTTTATACGCTCCATTTAACTATACAGGTTTTATAAAGAATTTATAAAAACTGTTCACTTTGCAAATAGGTACATATTAGTTATTACTAATAACTATAACTTATATGACTATAATGATTTATAACATTACGATGTGCATATTTTGATTTTATTCAATTTTCAGAAAAATAATATTATATTCTAATGTAAATTCTAAATAATATACTAATAAGTTATTGAATAAAATCAAAATATGCACATCGTAATGTTATAAATCATTATAGTCATATTTTGGCATTTATAAACGGTTTATTTTTATAATTGAATAAGTTTTTATGGCGTTTTATATGTATTATGATTTTATTTTCATACACCTAAGGTTTATGTTGTGAGTTTATGACATAAATACATAATATACTTAACTATACCTATAATTATTATTAAACACCATTGATAAGTAGGTACAATTAATTAGTACTATTTTTTAGAAGGCTTCACCATATATACATGATACAATTATGAAATATATTTACGATAATAATGCACTATGCATCATGTGTATCTTTCAGTGCAGCGAGATCAAAAACCAAAATATTGAGGATAAAACTATGGGAATAATCTAGTAAACATGTGCATTGAATTTTGAAGCTGTGTTTAACAAAATTATACAAAAACATTTATGTATACTGTTCGCGCCGGAAACGATACAATTATAGCTCGTGCGCCCGGTACCGCAATACTTGTACGCAACGTTCACACACCGATCGACTTGTGTTTGTGTGTATATATGTTATAGCGACTCAAAGGAAGTGGACGGGTTCGCCGAGCAAGACCAGAGAGTGCTAGTGTGTGGTGGGTGTGTGAGTGTGTAGATGTGAGAGTGTGTAAGCTTATAAAATAATGACAGAAGGGTAACTCTATTTAATAATGGATAACACGGTTGCTGGTGGATGATTGTTTGCTGTATAATACACAATCTCAATAATAAATTTACAATAATATAAAAAAATCACAGCAACACCAAAATATAAAAATATAGACAACAATAATATACGTATGATTGGTCCTTATGACCAATCAAAATAATATAACAATATTAAAGTGAAACTCACGGATATGACGGTGCTCGGCTGGCCAGCTGCTACCTACCCTATATAACAATAAATAAAAAATGTGACGATTTGCGCCTTACAATAAATACATTTTGGCAATTCGTGCCTTTTTACAAAAAACTAAAATCCGCGACGGTGTTCGCTCACGACGACGGACGGAGGTAGATAGACAAATTACGGCGGCTGTGTTAAAAACAATAATAATCGCGCAGACGGCACGGCGGCGATGATAAACCTACATATTATGTAATAATTGTAGTAAACCGTATTACGTAAACGCACGGTTTACTTTAATTATGTATAAATAGGTAACTTGTCCATGACGCAGAGTAAATCCTTGTACCTTGTACTTTTGACTGTTATTGCGAATTTCATATTTATGGAAACTGCGTGATTAACTTGTTTTTTTATTGATTACGTAAAACACTTCTAAGCATGTAAGCCAATCCCGTGGCTCCCTAGAGATCACGCCACGGGCATACATTTATATAAATATAGCAACTAAGTAGTCACTAAGTTAGAATTATTTTACTTTAGCTTAACTGCACATAGTTCTCGGGTACCGAGCGTAACCTCTGCCCACAAATTTCTACAATTATAAAACTGTTATAGTCTGTAACTTTGTTAAACATAATAAACATTAATATTGTGAATATATACTTATTCATTCCTAAGTGCAACCTCATCGTCACTCAAGCTCAACAACGAAACGTCGAAGCACGTCATTAAATAATTAAGTGTACAAGTGTAGTACGAGAGTACTACATACGTAACTTTTGGTGTCAGGTGTGGGGTTTCTCTGAGTGAAAAATTTTGATTCATCAAAAAAGTAACTCGGGAACTCACTGACGAACTTCGACAACCCGTTCTTGGGACACTACGAAACCCAATTATTTACTAATTGGTCTACGCGCCAGCAGTTTCGTAGCTAGATCGTCGAGCCACTTCGTACATCCATTTTTGCAGTCACAGATCATTCCACAGAGCATTTCCACAGAGCATTCCACAGAGCATTCCACAGAGCATTTCCACAGAGCATTTCCACAGAGCATTCCACAGAGCATTCCACGGAGCATCCAATTTTCAATTTCGGACCAGACCATTTTTAACTATGCAAGCTTTGTAAGTTATTATTGTATAGTATATTTTTATGTCTGACAGTCCACGCAATAATTGGCAAATAGTCGCATATAATCCTAATAATTTACGTATAACTATGGCCGCCACAACTTTGGGACTCGAAACCGTCATTAGGCAGGCACCTTCTTTCTCGGGGGGTACTGATAGTCAACTTTCCATTTTTATAACAAAATGTGAGTTCCTTTTTTCCAATGTAACCGACACTATTAAACCGCAGTTGTTACGTGCTATAATAACTAACATAGAGGGGAACGCTCACGAATACATTAAATACCATGAATTTGAAACTTGGGATCAATTAAAGAATCACCTTAAAACAATATACCAAACTTCTCATTCCATTAACTATCTTCAGAAACAATTAACGGGTATGAAACAACGCCATGACGAAAGTATACAGAATTTCTCTAATCGCATACAACAAATTTATCATCAACTTACAAGCGCTCTAACCATAGGCAAAACCGTAACCGAATCGCGAACAATAGCCGAGACCATGCTAACCACCGCACTTGTTGTATTTATGGAAGGCATTAATCCTTCAATACGCCTTATTCTGGAAGCGCGCAATATTTCATCTTATGAGGAGGCAGTGCGAATTGCCACCGAAAAAGAAAACGTATGCGGGAAAAATGATATTCAGAAAAATAATCGTCCATTTAATAATAACCCGCGTACTTCTAATAAAGCGCATATCAAATGTAACAAGTGTAGTAAAATGGGGCATTATGCTAACGAATGTAGGTCAGGGGCATCAGGCTCATCAAATTTTAGGAATCCGATAAACTATCGCACGGAGATTAAAACGGAGCGGGAAAGCCACGTAAAATTTTGCAAGTATTGTAAACGTCCTAATCACGATATCACCGAATGTCGGAAGCGAATCTATAATGAAAATAAGAAAAAACAACAACAAGCGCAGGGCGATAACCAAAATAAAACGGTAGGCGAATTAAAAAATGTTCGAGTAATAACTACACAAATGGACGAGGAACACATTATTATTAACGCAAACAATTTCGCAGCAGGTAATCAACGTTTTTTAATAGACTCAGGGGCAGAGATGAACATAATTAAGTTATCAGCTCTAATGGACCATGTAATCGTAAATGAGACCGATAAGAAAAATATCAAGGGTATTAACGCTATAACTATCAAAACGTTAGGCTCAATTGTAATTCCTATTCAAATTAAAGACGAAACTTTCATTACTAAATTTGACATTGTAAAAGACGACTTTCCGATACCCGGGAGTGGCATAATTGGCCGTACTTTTCTTAAAGAAAATAAAGCGATCTTAGACATGAATCAGGAACTTTTATTAATACCCGAACGCGAATGTAATCAATCATTAATAATACCGCCGCGAAGTAACTGTGTCATGCTAATTAAAAATACAGAAAATATCCAACATAAAGAAATAACTATAGCGAAACAAGATCTAAATGACGACGTAATAATCGCAAACAGTGTTAGTCCGGTAAACGAAAATGTATTAATTAGTAACGTAATAAATATATCGGAACAACCATATCTTATCGAAGAATTAACTTCACGAAACATTAATTGGGAACCTTATCACGAAAATATACGCGTAGTCACGAATAATATTAATGGAAATAAAATAAAACAATTATCGGAAATTATTAAAACAGACCACTTGAACAAGGAAGAGGAAAACAATTTAATGGAGTTAATTAAAGAATATGCCGATTTATTTCATTTAGACGGGGAACATTTAAGCGCAACCGATGTAGTGACGCACAAAATTAACACACCGCGCTGCGCGAAACCCATTAACATCCGACCTTATCGTTTACCTTGGGCATATCAACAAGAAATAGAGAAACAGATTACTGACATGAAACAAAATAATATTATACGCAATTCTACTTCTCCTTTTAACTTTCCATTGGTAGTAGTTAAAAAGAAGGGGACTGATCCAGATGGGAAACAAAAACTTAGAATCTGCGTAGATTTTCGGAAACTGAATGAGATAACC
The DNA here is from genome assembly GCA_949089665.1 of Macrosiphum euphorbiae. Taxonomy (NCBI): domain Eukaryota; kingdom Metazoa; phylum Arthropoda; class Insecta; order Hemiptera; family Aphididae; genus Macrosiphum; species Macrosiphum euphorbiae. Next base: position 270,202 of record CARXXK010001804.1, read on the forward strand.
GAAAACGAAGCTTATAGCTTACCTAACCTACTTGAAATTTTGGAATCGTTAGGGTCGTCAAAGTATTTTTCTACCCTCGACCTTAAGTCGGGCTATCACCAAATTAAGATTGACGAAAGTGATATTCATAAAACCGCGTTTTCAACAAAATCCGGACATTATGAGTATATACGTATGCCTTTTGGGTTGAGTTCTGCTCCAGCCACATTTACACGGGCAATGAAAGCAGTCTTAATGGGTCTAGAAGAGATGTGCACAGCATATCTTGACGACATAGTGGTACACGGTTCTAGTCTCCGAGATCATCAGGAGAAATTAATTCAAGTTTTTGATAGACTACGGGCACATAATCTCAAACTACATCCTGAAAAATGTAATTTCCTTAGGAAAGAGGTAGCCTATTTAGGACATATTATTAGCGAAACGGGGGTCTCGCCGGACCCAAGCAAGATTCAATGTATAAAAAATTATCCACGACCATTAAATGCGAAAGACGTTAAATCTTTTTTAGGACTATTGAATTACTACAGGCGTTTTGTCGATAATTTTGCTAAAATCGCGAAACCGTTAACTTACTTGCTAAAAAAGGACGTAACCTTCACATGGACTGATAGGTGTGAAGAGGCGTTTTGTGAACTCAAAAACAAACTTATAAGCCCACCATTACTAACCTATCCGGATTGGGAGACGGGGAAGTTTAATTTAATCACTGACGCGAGCCAATTTGCAATTGGTGCGGTACTTTCTCAGGGAGATATTCCTACTGACCAACCGATTGCATACGCAAGTCGTACATTAAATAAAGCAGAAATTAACTACAGTGTGATACAGAAGGAACTATTAGCCATAATCTGGGCCGTAAAATATTTTCGACCATATCTATACGGACGTAAATTTAATATAATTACAGATCACCGACCTCTTACTTTTTTATTCGGTCTTAAAGATGTCTCATCGCAACTCATGCGATGGAGATTACAGTTATCGGAATACGATTATACAATAATCTATAGGGCAGGGTCCGAAAACGCGAACGCCGACTGTCTATCACGAATACACGTATTACGAACTGCCGACTTGCCTAACCTTGAATACGATGATTTTCTTATAGCAGAAACAAAACCTATATTTAACACTAAAGTAATCGATATAGACGGTAGTATTAAAGACGCCGACGAGCGAAATAATTTGTTCTTACCAATTTCAAATGATATGATAATTATTCATCCGGCGATTAGGAAAATCATAGAGAAATTTAACATTGACCTTCCTACATTTAACGAGAACGAAAGCCTTACGGTAATTCACCATTTAACACGTACTATTATTTTTTACAAATTAAAAGAAACACATACCGCTGTTTTAACAGAACAACAGATTTTCAACGCATTCAACGCAATGAAACAAGCCTGTATAAAAAATAACATTGAAACATGTGCGACCATTAGACTAGAGGGGGTAACTACCATGACTAGTTTCGAACGAACCCGATCCATGATTAGATTCATTTTTAAAGGGACAAACATAACCGTTCATATTTATAAGGAGCAAAATTTCTCTGAAACCGAAAAGCAGCAAATTATTTACGAATATCACAATTCACCTTTGGGGGGACATTCCGGGGTCTCCAGAACAGTTAAACGGTTAAAAGCAAATTATCAATGGAAAAATTTAAAAAAAACTGTCAAACAATACATAGCGCGATGCGAAATATGCCAGAAAACCAAAAGTAACTTAAAGACCAAACAACCTATGATAATTACAACTACCGTTACCAAATCGTTTGAACGTATCTGTTTAGATATAGTAGGACCTTTACCACAAACTAGTTTGGGTAATCAGTTCATTCTGACTATGCAAGACGAACTTACGCGTTACGCCCTAGCAGTAGCACTAAGTGCCACTGACGCGCAAACCATGGCCCAAGCGTTTGTGGAATGTTTCGTGTGTGTATACGGAATACCGAAATCTATACTAACGGACTGTGGAACGAATTTCTTATCCGACGTTTTTAAACAAATGTGTAAATTACTTGATATTGAAAAATCTCAGACCACTCCTTTTCACCCACAAACAAATGGATTTTTAGAGCGATCACATAAGACGTTAAAAACTTATCTACGTAGTTTTGTCGACAAAGATAATGAATGGGACCAGTTGCTTTGTTATGCTATGTACTGCTATAACAGTACAATTCATACATCAACTAATTACACGCCTTACGAACTTGTTTTTGGACATAAACCTACTATTCCGGCAATATTATCGAGAAAAGTCGAACCACAATATAACTATGACCATTATGTTTTCGATCTAAAACGTAATATGCAACAAGCCCATGAGATCGCGCGAAACAATTTAATTAACAAAAAAGAATCAAATAAACGTAATTACGATAAGACTATGAATCCGGTAGATGTACACGTAGGTGATAAAGTACTAATAAAAGAACAACATAAAAAAAATACATTATGTCTTAATTGGTCAGGGCCGTACGAGGTTATAATGGTTCATGATAATGAAAACATAACAATTAAGAAAGGCCGGCGCGATTATCGCATACACATAAACAATATTAAACCATTCAATGAATGACTATATGTATATATATATATTTATATATAATATATTATACATATAGCTATGATAATTAGTAAATAGTCACGATTATTATTATTATTTTGTTTTCATTATTATCAATATTATTATTATTTCACTAAGTAAATGTTTTTTTTTCGTGTTGTAGGGACAACACTCACAAATTTATCGTTATTGATTTCGAGTTTACGGTATTAGAGAAAAACAAACACGTATTAATCTGCGGAGCGTTATCTAATAGTTTGGACCGATTTAAAGTGATAAAATTGGAAGGACATCCACTACTTTTAACGGACTCAACCGTTAGACAAATCAATGATAAGGAACAAACATGGGCAGTTAAAAATTTGATTAAGTTTTTTGGGTGGCCATCAGCCAAAGCCGCTATAAGTTTAGCACAAATCTATGACAGCATTAATTCCAAAATAAATAATTTACATAGGGACACGATTTACAACTACTTACAACGGGGCGACCAAAAAACAATAATCGTTTTATGGAACGGGGATACTGACGCGCTTATTCTAAACAGACTAAATTTGAACTATCCTATTTTGAACATTAGAGCATCTGATGTGGACAATAACCAACAATTTGTACTACAGTTAATGTACCATAAACGCGTCATAGTAACCATAGCCTTAGGTTGGGTTGACAAAAACGGTAACATGTTAAACTTACTTGAAACACACGATATGTGTTGTCGCAAGGAACACGACATAACACACGCACATGACCCATGTACCGACGTAATCCTAACCAAGTGTTTATTTGATAAACTTTTACGAAAAATAACCTACCGAAACTTAATAAACATGTTACAATAATTACAGGCAATTTCTAACGTTTGTCTGCATTTCGATGGTAACAGGCGTTATACGATTCCACGACGAAAAATTACCACAACAATCCGGGTTATATTACGAGAACCGCGGAACAGTAAATATTGCGACATCTAAATGGGACTTAACGGCATTTGTCGATCTTAAAAAATACAATGATCAATGGGATTTCATTGACAACTTAGTAACAAAAACTGAACAATCCTGTAAAAACATAAGTCAGTACGCAGAAGCGAACTGCAATAATCTATTATTTTTAGTAAACGGTATAGCTAGGCAAATTAAAGAAAAGAAAGGGGCCCTCTACCATTCGATAGGTCATCGCGACCACGTAACTAAACGTAGCGTTAATATTGGAACTATAACTAAAATCGCGCAAACACTTTATGGCTTATGCGATCTTAATTGTATAAAAAGTTTTGATTTGGGAATTGGGAAATTGTTAGGAAATGATATTAAATTAGAAAAAGAACAACTTAAAGTTATTAAATTAAAACAAGAATACGAAAGTCGTGAAAGTTACCACTTACAATTACAGATAACCGAACTTAAAAACATAACGATGGAACAACAAATTAATAACTTTGTCTTCAGACATTTTGGTTACATGAACTTGTTATTTACAAAATATATGGCAGAAACTGACATTTTACTATCCATTATTGAGGCAGCAAAACTAGGGCAAATCCACCCATACCTGTTAGGACCGACGGATTTGTTAGCTCAGTTCCAAGATATTAGACTGTCCCTACCTATAGGAACAGATTTTCCCTACCAACTTTCTCTTGAAACGGTTAACGACATAGTAAAACTGTCAGACGTTAAGATATACTATTCTAATAACAATATAGTGTTTATACTAACCATACCACTAATTTATCAAAATAATTTTATTTTATATCACTTAATACCAAAACCTTATTGTCACACAAATATTAACTGTGTTTATATTGCACCTAGTCATAAGTTCTTAGCCATAAGTAAAAATAAGGAACATTATGTAGCGTACGACGAATTTCACTATAATCAATGTAAACATGCTAGAAGTTTCCTTTTATGTCCCGAGATCCAATCCCTCCATCCTCGGAATCTACGACCAATATGCGAAGTACAACTACTGCAAGACCCTAAAGAGGTACCAACTACCTGTGATATACGACATGTAAGACTGCAAGCTACCATTTTTCACAAACTAAGTTACCGAAATAAATGGTTATATGCAACCGATAGCGAAATTATTATAATAAACTGCGAAAACAACCAAGAAGCAAGCACGCACCTATTAGAAGGGGTAGGAATCATTTCTATCAACGAAACTTGTAAGGGATACGCAACCAGGGATTTGTTATTACCGAGCACAAATTCCGAGAACAATTTTGCAGATTTTATACCAACGTCAATTATCACACCACAGGAATTTCAACACGTATCACTCGACCTCTACACTATGAAAGACGAGAATGTAATTAACAATCACATGAGCGATCTAAATTTAATTTCCAAAACACATATGCAACTACAAGAACATAACAATAACATATACAAAGTAACACAGCTACAAAATAATCAAATTATACATAACTATATATTGTATTTGGCAATTTTTGTGATTTTTGTAATATCAATTGCATTCTTACAAATCAAAAGCAATGAACAACGAAGTCTTATTGTAGAACAAAGGGAAATGGTACAATTAAGGCAGAGCACGGGGACAATACATTGTGAAGAACCGGCAACATCAGAAACAACGGCTCCTCCTATCACAGAAGAAGCACAAACAGCACACGCATACACTATCTACCCAACCCTCAAGACATGCTATTGATTGGAACCTACGGCTCCAATTTTACAGGGGAGGCATGTAGTAAACCGTATTACGTAAACGCACGGTTTACTTTAATTATGTATAAATAGGTAACTTGTCCATGACGCAGAGTAAATCCTTGTACCTTGTATTTTTGACTGTTATTGCGAATTTCATATTTATGGAAACTGCGTGATTAACTTGTTTTTTTATTGATTACGTAAAACACTTCTAAGCATGTAAGCCAATCCCGTGGCTCCCTAGAGATCACGCCACGGGCATACATTTATATAAATATAGCAACTAAGTAGTCACTAAGTTAGAATTATTTTACTTTAGCTTAACTGCACATAGTTCTCGGGTACCGAGCGTAACCTCTGCCCACAAATTTCTACAATTATAAAACTGTTATAGTCTGTAACTTTGTTAAACATAATAAACATTAATATTGTGAATATATACTTATTCATTCCTAAGTGCAACCTCATCGTCACTCAAGCTCAACAACGAAACGTCGAAGCACGTCATTAAATAATTAAGTGTACAAGTGTAGTACGAGAGTACTACATAATTCACAATCACGTAATTAACAAAAATAAAAACAATATAGCAATGTGCATGTGTGTGTGTGTGTGTGTGTGCGACGGTCGGTGTGGACGGACTATTATGACGCTACCGCCGGCGCGAACATATACCTAATATTTTAAAATGTCGTAATTAACCACAGTCCACAACGTAAGGTCTTTGAATTTTGGGCGTAGAAACAAAAACGTTATCTGTATACTCCTGGTCCTGTACTATTTTAAAAACTACCCACTTATATGTTAAAATAAATATACCAGTTAAATTAAAAAAGTCTCAAAAATACGATAGCGCGTATGTAACAGTCATTAGTAATAATAATAGGTCATTTTTTTTATATTATAAAAATACAAAATCATTTTTAAACTCATACAGTCATACAACATACTTATAATAAATTGTCTTGATTATTAAAGTAAATATTATTCAATAATGAAAGCCTAAAGGTATATTAAAATTTATTTCAAAATATTTTACAATATTACTAATAAAATGTTAATTCACGGAGATAGTGCCTAGGTAATACCTATAATATATCACACCATTTTCTTTGAATTTAGAGAAAAATTAAGTAAATAATAATTAATAAAAGTATTGGAAATAATAAATAGTACAGCATTTTGATCAGAAATTGTCCATCCTCTCGTCTAATGGATACACATTGACCATAATAAGAGACAAGAGTAGATGGTAAATAGGAGAAAAATATAATATTATGTAGCTAATTTTTTTTTAAATGTCAGTATATATAAGTATAATCAAAATTTTTGAAATACCAATAGATTAATATTTTACAATACATATAGGTACAGATTATATTGGTGACTGTGACAATTTTTTCAAATTAAACAACAACGTTATATGTACTCCTGGAATAATATATAAGCTAATAACCATGTACACCATGTTGAAATAAATCCACTTGTGAAATTACAAATGTCTCAAAAATACGTATAGTATGTTCAAATAATTTTAATTTTAGAGCTTTTATTGTATGCATTTGAAATTTCAAATAAACTATATGTGGGGGGCTGGCATGACGTCTCTCCCTCACCCGAATTATTTTGCGATATACCATCCCGGAACTAAGATTGTACGAATGTTTATATTGCGCGTATACAAATACGTAAGAATAAAGGGCAAAGTATTGGTAAAAAAAATTTTCAAATAACCCATGTCGTGGGCTGGCGTAACGTTTTGCCACCCCCTACGGTTTTTGATATATCTGAGCCACTTTGGTCATAAAAATTCTGTAAAAATGCTTACAAATTCGTACAAACAGCATTCTACCTAGGTAATAGATAGAAAAATGAAATTGCAATACTTTGAAAATGGGGGGGGGGCTGGTGTGACGTACATCAAGAACAACGATTTTAGTTATTTTGTTGTTATTTAAAAATAATATTCGTGGGAAGGTACCTACTTGAAACTTCTCAAGTATATTATTATTCATCTTATACAAATATTGAAATATGATAATATACAAATAATATTAATTCAACTTACAGCGGCTTCCTTTTAATAATAACAATATCAATTTAGTATAAAATATCGTTGGTTGACAAACGATTTCCGCTCAAAATCGTTTTTTTAGTATAGTAGTACCTATATAATGATAATATATCATTGAATTCAAATATAATCCCATCCAAGTGATCCACTTGTAACCTATTGTACAACAGAGCTACATCCACTTACCTGCTTTTTTAAACTTAGTGAGTAGGTAAAAACTAAAAATTAAATAGTATTACTAACTGGTAAACGGTCACTTTGTACGGTCCATTGTTTAAAATGCATAACGCGGACCGTTTGTACTGTCGGATAAAAATGTACATGGCAGAACGAGGACACTTTGTACTGTCCGGTAAAACTTTAGATTACAGAATGTGGGCACTAGCTTTATGCTATTATATACATATGGCATATATTGTAAATATACGTGGTATACCTAAGTAGTAAGTATATAAAAGTAGTCAATTATATTGTCATGACCAATTTTATTAAAAATGTTATATATTATAATATTATTTGGTAAATCTGGGGAATCATGGGTATCCATCGATACAAATTTATCATTATATATATTTCCCTATCGCGATATTTAAGTTAATCAAACAGTTATCGTTTGGGTTTATCGTTGAAATGCATTTCACTGAGACGACGACTGTCACATCGTCACGATGGCAACAACAAATTCAACTAAATTAAGACCAAAACTCATCAAAGATAGTTTTGAGTACACAATATTAAGGGAAAATTTGAACGATATATACGTTGGAAATGTTGAATCCCCACGTGTGTAGGAAAAATTTCTACAAATCTTAGACAACCAGTAAGTACCAGCTAGTATATAAATATTTTTTTTTTGTTATTTCTTTACTGTGTAGTTATATTTTAACTATAGTAGGTATATCTTGTATACAAAAATATTATTTTTTTTCAACAATATACCATACCCCATACACAATATAAAAGACTAATTGTCCATAATATTGTGAAAGACATATTAAAAAATATGAATTTAACTTAAATATATAAATTTGTTTATTAGTACACCGTATTTACTAAGTTTGTATCATATAAATACGACCCAAAACCATTGGATGACACAACATTGTGTGCTGTTAACAACGCGAAAACAGATATGAAGCAATGCGGAATTAATAACAAAGAAAGTACAAATCAAATTCTTTTATCAGTCGCACATGTATATAATATAAGTAAGTAAATAATAAAATTATTTATTTTACAGTAAAATATATTAAAAATTATGTTTCATTATAGGTGAAGTTTGTTCAAAATTGGAAAATTCTGATGCTTTACGGCGAACTATATGTATAAGACGTGCACGACGTAAATATATTCTTGATGAGAACAAAAATCTTATTTTTTCATTACCAAATAAGTGGAAAACTACAATGGGTCTTCAAATTTTTTAATTTATGACAATGGGAATGAACATAGAATTTTAATTTTCGCTACAAATGGAGTTCTTTCATTTTTATCTTCATAAAATATATGGTTCATGGATGGCACATTCAAATGTTCCAGTATATTTGCTCAACTATACATCCTTCGAGCAGAATTTGAAGGAAATGTTAGGACGTGTGTTTATACTTTTCTTCCAGATAAATTGGAAAATACATATCACGAAATGTCATTAAATTTAGTTCTGCATCTGTTCGAAACGCAACTCCCCTTAAGCCTGAGCGAATCATTATAGATTTTGAGTTAGGCGTAATAAACGTAATAAATCGAGTTTTTAATGGAGTCTAGATTCAAGGTTGCTTTTTTCATTTACTTCATTCTGCATTGCGAAAAATTCAACAACTCGAATTAGCAAAATTATATAAAGAAAATTTCCAGATTTCCAAAGAATGTAAAATGATAACTTCATTGGCGTTTTTACCTGTTGACGACATTTTTGGTCGAAATTAGTTATATGTATACAACATTTTCTCAAGAGTTACTACCTCTTATTTCATACTTTGATAGAACTTATATTAGTGGTAATAACAATAACACACGGTACCCTACATATTTGGAATGTAAGATATCAAACAATGTCTAATTCTCATCGAACTAATAATTTTAGTGAAGGGTTTAATATTTCGTTCAATAAATTAGTAGAAAAAACTAATCCAAGATTTTGGACTGTTTTGCTGGCAATACGAATGTGGTAATAGACTTCATGAGAGACAAAAATCCTATACTGCTGACAATAACAAGCTATTAAATTTATGTAACCAGCATCAAAATAAGGTAAATAACAAATTTCGAATTTTTAAATTCCATGTATTGTACATTATTTAAAATATATTAATTATCTATGCATTTAATAGTCAATTATATTATAATATAGCCTTCCCCAAAAATTATTTATATATATGCCACTGGAGTGAATTGACTTCTTATGAAATTTAAAACTAAAATTAGTATCTAGGCAATATAGGCTTTACATTATTATATTTTAATTTTAAATCGAGTTAAGAGTATTTTATGATGTAGGTATAATTATTATATTATATAATTATTTGATTTGGGGATTTTAGATTTTATTTCCGGATATTTTTTTTCCTCTCAGCATGATAATATTATGTAGACCTAAGATCAGTGTAAATTACATTTAAAACACTGAAACCACGTTCACATTCAGCAGTTGAGAAAGGAAAAGTTTTAATGGAGTTATTCAACTCTGGAAATATATCTTGACTTGACACAAACTACAAAGTACGTAATAAATACTACCTATATATGTATTAGGTACCCGCTATACCTACCTGGTTATAAAAAATTAATATAAATATAATAAAAAACTAATAGTTTGATTTAATAATTTGGTTGGACAATAACACAATCATTATTCATTAATAAACAATTTGTTGTGAGCCATCAACCCTCTCTACAGTCCCCCTGCTGAGGTTGACGACCGCGGCGTGACGGACTCGACTCTCTCTCTCTGGTAACGACTCTCCTCGAGACCTCACACGTCTCCTTTGACCCACTCAAGACTCGGTCGCCTAATCCATCTACCAGGAAGATGAGAGATCCTCTCTTCAAGTAACACATTTTCGTCAACGACCACATTTTCCGCGTACGCCACTAATTATTATATTATCGCCATTATTATTTATATTATTGTATATTATATATTATCAATAATCGTACACGACTTTTTGACTATGGATCTATTTTTTTAACTATTATAATATCCATACACGGCACACCGTGACTGGTATAAAATTCGGTGTATACACAATACACGACATACCTAGGCACCTAGCAATGGTTTACAATCTTTTTTTGAATCTTTGAAACCTTCGTGCACAGTTTAGGAACCGCTGATATACATTAATTATATACATCCTCGGCAGTTTCCGATCGTCTTTGCAAGAACACAAAGTAGGGTATGTAATCGAACTTCATGCAGTAGCGGATCTAAAGCTCATTTAAGGAGGGGGCGAATTGATATCAAATAATTTAAATATATACATATTATTCAATAAGCATCTGTTATATATTATACAAAAAAAAAAAAATTAAACAGAATAAAAATTCAACAGTCTTTTATTCAATATAAATAAACAAATGTATTAATAATTTATTTGAGCAACAATTGTATGGTTCTTTTTTTACCAGCCGCAAATCTGTCAATGAACAATGAAAACATAGGTAGTACTCACTATTCAGCTCTCAATATTAAAATTGAGTTATTTATCACAGTCACAGTGAACAAAATATTTAATTCATTTTTTAAAAATGAAGTGATAGCAGATTTGATGGTAGGAAAAAGTTTTGGGGGTAAAAAGTCTGTTTTCTAAAGATAATATTATCAAATAATTATGTAATCATATAATAGGTAACTACTAAATACAAAACAGATAAAACAAAAATAATACCTAATAATTATAAAATTATAAAAAAAAAATTTCTCATTCAATCTTAGTCAATATAATATTATTAAAATATTATACATTTATATATAACTAAGTTAGATGACTTGTCAGTAACATTTATACAGAATAGGAAAAACAAATATTGCATAATTATAAAAATCCTAGTTCTATAAAATAAATTGTTGTCGCTGTAACTTTACGAATTATTTTAATAGTTTTATGAACTTTTTTTACCCTACGACTATTTTTAGTTGAGACTTTTTTTCCGGATACTTTTTTCCGGGACTCTTTTTCCCCAAGACTTTTTTTAAGTTCCCCGACAGATTTATACGGCATGCGTGCTTCTTGGCGGTAAAATGATTTTATCTGTCATTCTATCTATAATCTAAAACTATAACCACGTCACCACGTCACCCCCCCCCCCCCTCAAATCCGTCACTAACTTCATGCAGCTACGACTGTACGAGGCTATTTTTGGAAAGTGTATAGTAGTGTTGGTCAAATACTCGACTTTGGAAAAATTTTTGACTCTACTAAAATATTTTTTGTACTTGAGAACAAATACGAGTAGATACTCGATTTGAAACGAGGGCTCACCTTTAATCGAGTACAACTCGCCTTGAATCGAGTAGGTACTCGTGTCACTATTTTTAATATTAAAAAGGTGCTCTGCTGTACAGTAGGTTACAAGTGGGTCACTGTATAATGGATGATATTACATTTGAATTCAATGATATATTGATAATATCAATGTATAAGAAAAACGATTCTGAGCCGAGACGATATGTCCTTCTAGGTATAAGACATATTATATACTTATATATGGTATTAAAAAAAAATTGACCTATAATGAATTAAAAATTAATCATATCACAATATCCATTAGGTACACCAACAAAAAACCCTGATACTATCATAGATATATAAATATATAATAGTATACTTTAGAAGTTTCAAGTACATTATACGATCACAACAAAATAACTAAAATAGTTATTCTAGGTTTTTTATTATGTAATTTTGTCCAAATTTGAACTTAAAATGACTATAAAAATAAAATTTGCTTATGTATTTTTTAGATTTTTTGGTAACAGAATTAACTACTTACGTGAAATTTTGTTTTAAATTTTCAATCTTTAGATATAAAAGTTGAACATTTTATAAATTTTTTACTAAAAAATAATTATTCAATTTTAAATTTGATAAATTTTGTCAATATTCGATCTTTAAGTGCTTATAAAAAAAAATTGCGCCTATGTATTTTTAATATTTTTCAACTGATATTGTAACAATATATCAGGAGCCTTGTATTAAATTTTTACACTTTTTGGCCCAACAGATAAAACTTTATTGATATTTATAGAAAAAAAAAACTAAAAAAATTGAAAACTGTAATTGTCCGTAAACAGCTCTAAAAGAGTCAAAATGTTTTCAAAATTGTATGGTGTAAATAGTAAATGCTAATTTAAATATTCAGTGAAATTTTCATGTATCTACAGTTATTCGTTTTTGAATTACAACAAAATAAGGAAATCGCTACATGAGAAATCGAGTGAACATCCAATGTTGTAAAAATTTGAATTTCAAACGCTCATAAATTAATTTGACTTTCCGGTAGAGATTTTTTTATTGATAAAGGTAGATAATCTTATAAGGAATCTTGTATTACATTTTAAAATCTTAGATTTAAAAAAAAAAGTTTTATGAATTCTTAACTCAAGCTAATTTTCTCGATTTTTCCATATTTTGTCAATTTTTGAACTTTAAATGCTTATAAAAAAAAACTGTGACTAAGGATTTTTAAAATTTTTCATCTGCGTTTGAAAAAAATATACTAGGAGCCTTCTAATAAAAAAAACACACATCATTGTAAAATCAATACATTCATCGTTCCACTCAGAATCTAAAATAGTAGGTATTTTATTGAAAAATAAATGTTAAAACTATGAATAACTGAAAGAACCCACATATTTCATAAGAATTCCAGGAAGGTAATACTTGATAGGTATATAGTTTAAATTGATAACAATAGTTTGTTCTTGCTCTAAAAGTTAACAGTAAAATCTATTTTTAGTACAATTTAAAATTTAAATTTAAATTTTTTTTACAATTTTCGACCTTTTTTCGAACACTTGGAATTTCTCGAGTACCTAAACGGCTTATTTTAATACTTAGAAATTGTAAAGTAGTAATCGTAATTTGTTGATTACTCGACTTTTTCGAATACTTTTCTTTGGTCGAGTACTCGCATTTTTTTAATACTCCGTTCTTATCGAGTATAGGTACTCGAATTTTTCATACTTGAATTTTTATATAGTACTCACATTTTAGATTCTGAGTGAAACGATGAATATATTGATTTTACGATGATGTGTGTTTTTTTTTTATTTTTTTAGTTTTTTTTTCTATAAATATCAATAAAGTTTTATCTGTTGGGCCAAAAAGTGTAAAAATTTAATACAAGGCTCCTGATATATTGTTACAATATCAGTTGAAAATATTAAAAGTACATAGGCACAGTTTTTTTTATAAGCATTTAAAGATCGAATTTTGACAAAATTTATCAAAATCTCGAAAATTATCAATCATTGTAATTAATAAATTATAAAATGTTCAGTTTTTATAGTTAAGGATTGCAAATTTAAAACAAAGGTTCTCATAAATAGTTCATACTGTAACCAAAAAATCTAAAAAATATATAAACACAGTTATTTTTTATAGACATTTTAAATTCAAATTTGGACGAAATAATTTATTAAAAAACCTAGAATAACTATTTTAGTTATTTTGTTGTGATTGAATAATATTATTCGTTTGTACTTGAAAGTTGAAACTTCTAAAGTGTACTATTATATATCTATGATAGTATCACGGTTTTTGTTCATGTATAACGAGTTATAAGTACCTAATGGATATTGTGATAAAATTAATTTGGAATTTATTATAGCAGGTATCTATTATAGGTCAAATTTTGGTTTAGTACCATAGATTTGTATATAATATGTCTTATACCTAGACTGACATACCGTCTCCGCTAATCGTTTTTCTTATACAATGATATTATATAGTTGAATTCAAATTTAATATCAACCATTATACAGTGACCCACTTGTAACCTACTGTACAGCAGAGCAACACCCACTTGCCCACCTTTTTTTTTTTTTTTATTACTCGGCATTTGTCGAGTAGGTACGCGAATTTTGAACTCGACTCGACTCAAAATAATTGAAACATGACTAATGCCATGGTAAAAATATATTTATTGTACATTCGTATTATTATTTTTAACTTTTGTTTGGTGATATTATAACTGATGATAAATTGGAATCGTGCATATACCCATAGAAGACTAATTTTCTAAGAGGTATACGCATAAATCCAAAAATAGGGATCCGGGTATACGACGTACACCCTCCAATACACCACTCCTATACTATAATGTATTTATTATACTATTTTATTTTTGTTTGACAAAAACATATGGCTATATGTGCAATAACGTTTTGTATTTAAGCCACAATTAACAAAATGTGTGATATAAATAAATAATAATTATATAAGTACCTAACTACACAAATAGGTAGGTGGGCTATTCTATACCTGAACACAAAAAATGCTATAGGTATTATAGTTTTTATAAAAATTATACTAGTGATGACTATAAAGTGGTTGAATGACAGGTTAGAGGCAAAAACCGGTCTTACAGCCATATAGGTAATTCCCAAGATTAAGATCAATAAAAATCTGTTTTATCGTCCAGCTGATATATTATTGTATGAAACCCTAAAATTATTGTTCCTGCCATATTAATAACAGAATATTTCCTTTTCCTTTTTTTTTTTTCGAAGATTGGGTTGTCACATTTGCTATTCGAAAAAAAAAATATGGTAAATGTTATTTCATCTTATTATGTTATATAATGATTGGTTAATTTATTTACTGAGATTCAACGTAGTTAAAAATTATTTATATTCAGCCAATACCAGTCAATACTGATTCTACAATACCGATAACTCAAAATTATATATTAGACCGGTTTAAAATTGCAGGTTTGATGCTGTATATTTTATTCTTTTGTTATTTCTGAAATAAAATGTCTTACTAATTTTAAAATATTTTATTTATAAAAGTTCATTAATATTTAAATTTTTTATTAAAAGTAAAAATGTTTGATAAGTTGAACACAATTGTTTTATAACTAATATTGTAATAAAGTATTAAAGTTTATGAATGATTATTATTTTTATTTATATATTTATAGGATAACGCCCAATGGCGTCAATCAGCGTCTGGCTAAAAAAATATTCAGTGACGCTGATGACGCCAATAGGCGTCATAAAAAAAAAAAAACTCAAATTTGACCAGCACCAGGAAAAAGGTATACAAAAATCAAGACACAGTGAACGTGTTAATATGTAATAATTTGAGAACAAAACTAATTTTTCCAAAACTTAACAAGAATTAAAAAAAAAAATTCTTAGTCTATTTACATGCTTCAAACAAGACCGGTATACCGGTCGATTGCAGTTTTTTTTTTAAATTAAAATAAAATATAAAAATACTTTAAGCATTCAAGTTCAAATATGTTGTTGAGTTTATAAATCAATACTGAGGATTGACTTAAGTTTCGGAGTTATATTTGGTAAGATATAAGAGTTTTTCCTTAGGTGACCGCCATTCACCTAGAGGTTTACACTAATAATAAATCACTATTGTTTATAATATTTCAATAAATGGATACGTATACTACGAGCAAATAAACAATTGTTAGTACTTTGAAGAATTTAATTTAACTACAAGAAAAAATAATTATATATTAAGCGTGTACTATACTAGCAGAAGGATAATTTAAATAATATTAAAGCTTCTATAATTTGTTCTAATTTAATTATAAATAAAGAATAATTTTACTATAACGTATTAACTTATACCACTAGAATATAAAATATTTTTATAAATTTTGAATCTCTAACTCAACTATGCGTTTAAGTTAAATACAAAAAATAAAAATAATATATTATATTATATGACGTGTTCTATACCACCATGGCAGCATACAAAAACAATTTGATATTAAAGCTTAAAAATTAACAAGATATAAACATAATTAGTTACATTGAATGATAAATAAGTTCAAGAAATCATTCAAGTCAGAAGATTTAGTTGTAAACCAAAGCATGCATCAATACAATAATATTTATCATCTAATACATATAATACTATACCAATAACACATGATATAAATTAAGTATACTGTACTATCAAAAATCAAAACTAACAAAATTAAAACATAAGCAAAGAACAATATTATGAAAGGAATCATATCAATACTCCAGTGATTAAAAATACCTCAACTTTAGGACCACACTAACGAGTGAAACTTATCAGGATAACCGTTTCAAGCGAATAAACGTAAAATATATGATATGAATGGAGTAATTGAAGTTTAAAGTACATCTTGTATGTTGAGTTATTTAATTATTATAATATCAATAAAACCCAAAATCGTACAAGCAATGCTGGAGCTCGGGTAAGTATTAAAATACTTTTATTAATTATTACAGGATGGTATTTAAAGACCTTACTGTTTCTTAGTTAACAGCTTTTGGTTTAATGAAACTTATACTTATTTTCTGGACTAATCGTTTTATTCAGTTTAAAACAAGCTCTCATTTAATATAGGTTATAGTACATTTAATATTAATTATTACGAATTCTAATAGTTGTATCAATTATTGTTAAATTACTAAGTAGTATGGGAAAAAAATCTTAATATATCAAATACAGTTAATGTGCAAAACTAAAAAACCAGTTTAAAAATAACCAAAGTTATAAAAATTTGTAAAAATATCTCCACAATTATTTACAAAAAAAAAAAACTAAACAATAAACTAGCTTACTTTACTCTTTTTCATATAAGAATAATCTCAGGCGGCAATCATTTTTTAGAGGTAAGGTCAAACTACACAACTTGATAAATCAGTTTAACCTATTGCCGCTGCCTGAGATTACTCTTATATTATGAGACCGAGTATATAATACTATATACTACAATAATAAAATATAATTAAAATCAGAAAATAGTAAACAATAATAAACAACAATAAACTTTAGATATATACGACGATAATAAACAATAATCAATAAATTAGAAAGATATACAATAATAAAATTATGCTAGAAATGTACTATAAAATGTAAAAAAAGTAAACAAATCAGTAATAATTACTAGACAACAATCATTTTTGTCACAAATTTAATTCTTACATTACATAAGGGACATTTGTTCGATTTTCGCCACAATTTTTTGGCACATGTGTAGCAACAATAAATATGGCCAATTTTCCCGTGATTAAATACTCCATTTTTTGGCATAATGTAACAAATGTTACATATGTTATTACTATTTTCAATACGAGTCGAAACACCCGGTTGAGAATTTGATGGACTGGATTTCTGAGAATCTTCAAGTATGTTGTATTCTTTTTTTGGCTTGGACACATTTAAACGTTTAACATTTTTTGTCTTGGGTCGAGGCTTACTCCCGAAAAATTCCATTCTATACTAAAATAAAATTAGAAAATTATAATTAAATAATATATCTTATCATCAGTGTTATACATAATATATTAATTAACTATATTTAATTCTCATAATAAAATGTATTGATATGTATGTTACAAGATTGTAAACACAAAATATAATGATGGTCATAATTGTTGTCTCCATTCATCATACTGAGTATTAAATTGTAGTCGTATAGCTAGCAAAACCTATTACTTATATTATTATAATATCAGAGTAAAATAATATAGTATAAAAATGATTAAGAAAAAAAGGGCACCAAGTCAACTCCGTTAATGTGTTTATTTTTTCATTTTAAATTATAACCTTTAAAACAATACTAGATACATAATTAACCCATTAACGGCCATAGTTGCGTATACGCAACATTTTTTTAAATAATTTTTTTAGGTTGGATTTATAAATTTTTTTTATTCGCCTGTGACACTATTCGATTAAGAAGACAATGAATAATGAAAAACAATCAGGCGTTATTAGTTTTTATCGAAATCATGTTTATTATACGTATCAGAAGCAAGACAGTTTTTATGTCCAAAATACTTAAAACTTATAAAATTAATTAAAATTTGAATTTTAAATATTTGGTATATTAACCGTAAAAATCATTATGTTATGATGCTGTATGATGTGTCCCTATGAGCTGAATTGTCATTCATTTATCATTTAGGTTTCCAATTACCCTCCAAAGTTAATGTTGCGTGTACGCAACGTTGGCGGTTTATATTATAGAATTTTGAAGTTATCGAACACCGTTGTTTGATATTACTATGTGCCGTAGAAAATAGCTCACACGTTGGTTTTTCCTGTAATAATAATTTTTCGATGCTTTTACGTTGTTTTTATCTTATCAATAATGTACGGATAGTGTGTATTAAAACATTTATAGCTATAATAATAGGTATCCGTATCCCTACATACTTGAACAATATTATATTTAGTTGTTATAAATCAGTCACCGGCCAAAATTCACCAAAGTGCTCGTCGTATGTCGTAGCTTGTGGTTGTTGTAGTTATTTCAACTAATATTTAGTAAGTTTGCATTATATTATATTATTACTAATTATATATAACTAGCTAGTATAGTACCTACTACCTACATTTTATTGAATTATTGTGAAAACATACACTTCAACATCTGTATAAGAGATTACGTAATAACGTAATTGTAATATATTTTATCCACTGTCTTATTTTATTCGGTGTAAAGAAATTTTTTTTTAAATTTAAATTGTAGAAATGAGCCTTAAATCGTCAAAACACATCGCTGAAGTATTAGATGAACTTGAAGGTATTTCAGATAACGAATCAATTGATATTATTATAATTCCTCCCGATGTAGATAGTTTGACTAACGAAGAACATTTCGATGATAATGAGGTGGCTATAAACGATGTTGTAGACGTTCCACTTGATGTGTGTGGAACATTTGAAATTTTAAAAAGTTCCGGTGTAGATAATCTTTCAAAACCAAATCCTTCCAAAAAACGTAAGGAAACACCCCCAAAATGGAAATCAAAAATGCACCCCAACTATACTGATGGACCAATTAACGAAGAACAAAAATGTGTTGCACAATTAGTTGAAAATTATGGTGGGACGAACGTGTTGCAATGTTTTTTATTATTTTTCGATGATACTGTGATTAATCTCATAATAGACAATTCAAATAAATATGCTACCTACTGTAACAGGCATAACTTTTCTTTAGGAAAGACAGATTTATTAAAATTTATCGGTATTATGATCTTAACTGGTTACCATAGTTTACCAAAAATCGAAAACTATTGGTCTAAAGACGAAGACAAAGAAGTAATTTTAGTAAGGAAAACAATGTCAAGGAACAAATTTAAAAATATAAAACAAAATTTACATTTATCTGACAATAAAAACCTTGATTTGACCGATAAATTTGCTAAGGTACGACCTTTTTTCAATATATTGAATGAAAAGTTTTCTCAGTTCGGAATATTTTCTCATAATCTGTCGATTGATGAAGAAATGGTGCCATATTTCGGTCGGCATTCTTGTAAAATGTTCATTAAAGGGAAACCTGTTAGATTTGGTTTCAAGTTGTGGTGCTTGACATCTGAGAATGGCTATTTGTACAAATTTTTACCTTATGGTGGTGCTAGTACAAAAAGAGTGGACGGTTTACCTCTTGGTTCGGAGGTTGTTTTAGGTTTATTGGAAATAGTAGATCAACCACAGCTTCATAGAATATTCTTCGATAACTTCTTTACAAGTTATAAATTACTGTTGATGTTGAAAGAAAAACATTTTTTTGCAACTGGGACAGTTCGGGATAATCGAACAGGAAATTGCAATTTGAAATCAATGAAACTAATGGCTAAAGAACCCAAAGGCACTTTTGATTTCACTTTCGACAGTGAGAATGGAATAGGTGCAGTTCGTTGGTGTGACAATGCTGTTGTTACAATGATGTCTAACGTAGACACCATAGAACCCATACATGCTGCTAAACGTTATGATAGGAAACTGAAAAAACCGATAAGTGTACAACAGCCAAGTATGATTTATAATTATAATAAAAATATGGGTGGCGTAGACCTCCATGATAATGGCATTGCAAACTATCGTATAAAAATACGGGGCAAAAAATGGTGGTGGCCATTATTTAGCAATGCAGTGGATAGCACGATAGTCAATGCATGGAAGTTTTACAACTTGGTAAATAAAAAAAAAGTGCCACAGCTTGACTTCAGATCAGAGTTAGTACTATGTCTATTAAAAGTTGAAACAAGCCTCAAAGACAATGATGAAGACGAGTCTCAACATTCTACAACTAGCAACGTCAGTTTCGGTCGACCTTCAAAAAACAGTCTTCCAGATGCCATTAGAAAAGACGGAATGGACCACATTATTATCAAAGATGATGTTAGAAGAAGATGTCGCCATTGCTCTTCTCAAACAATTTATTCTTGCAGAAAATGTTTGGTGTCTCTTCATCCACACTGCTTTGCTATATTTCATGATAAATAAATCAACTTATTATATTTTTATTACTTTTTACTATTTTTCAAGTGTACTTAAAAATTATATATTCCATCAATTCATGACTTAATAATTATTCCAACGTGAAAAAAAATTCATAAATAATAACAAATTAATACATTTGTGTTAATACTATTCGTATACTATATATTTGAATAAGAATAAAAAAATGTATAAATATGAAAAATATTTTATTTATTTACGATTTTATTCACTGTTAACGACCAACGTTGCGTATGCGCAACTTTATTTTCCAGGAAAGTGGCCAACAAAAATTTTTTTTGAAAAATAATTTTGTCACTAGTTCACCATAAATATTCCGAATTAGTCAAAAAAGTTAGGTTTTTTCAACTATTTATATTATTGGCCGTTAATGGGTTAATTTGCATATATAATTTTAAAAAAAGCTTAAAACTGTCTGTTTGTTTATAGTCTACTTAAAAATTTGTAAAAAAATATCACGCTACTTTAATATTAAAAAATCATTCATAGAAGAAACATGAAAAGCTATTTTACTAATGTATGAATGAAATGTAAATAATATAAGTAAATAATATAAGTAATAATTACAAATAATAAGTAACAGTATTAGTATTTTATTTGTTAAAAATGAGAAAAGATTATAATAAAAATTATGGGATTTTTTTTTAATATATATTATTTGAATAATGAGGTTTATATGATATTGTATACATTGAAGTATTATTATTACATTCAGTTTTGAATGATACTGCATTGAAGTATTTTTATCCAATTCAAACATTGTCAGTTTATTGATACCAGATGTTTTTTTTTATCTACCATAATTCAAACTTAAATTATTATTACCACACTTATATCTCTAAATAGTGTTCTTTAATGAATTTGATTATAGTAACTTTTTTTTTATTATAATTGATAAAAAAAAATTTGGTGTAAAAAAGAAATTATTTATCAATCAATTATTAATAGTTATTTAGTACTACTGACATACCAACACACACATGTGTGTTGTGTAATTCATCTATAAATAACATATATAATACATTAAAATTAATGGCAAAATCATATAAATTTGCAAATACTTACTCGAAAACAAACAAAACAGTATTGGAAGTAGGGATTGGGGTTTTCTTTTCGGCATTGCAAGCACGTTTTAAAGCACGCCGGAGGTGGTAACTCTGTTTTTGGAGTAGTTACCCTTCCATCCGTGTCCTCCGGATTGTACCCATTGTCTGGTATATCACTATTTATAATATTATTGGTCACCTAAAAAAAAAAAAAAATATATATAATATCTGCTGTACTAAGATGTTAACCGTCTTACAAATATACAACATAACAAATTTGTGTTCAGCAGTTCAAGTTTGTGTGATAATTATGAAGTTTGATAATAGGTCAACTAGGTCTCTCTGTATTATTAACGCTTACTAAACAAAATTGCAACTGCTAAATACAAAATTGTTGTGTTGTATGTTCTTACAACAGCAACAACTCTGTGGGTGTGGTATCCTCTTGAATAAATTATTTAAGCTAAGATGAAAATTATAGATGCTTAAATAACTTATCTAAGATATTTAGTAGTTATAAAGATATTACAAAGATTGTGAACAAAAACGGTGTGTATTTTACCTTAAAATCTATCAACGTTGAGGAATCTGAAGAATTAGTTTCAATATTATGGCAAGAAGATGATGTGCTGACCACATCAAATTCCGTGTGGTTAGTTTGGCTATTGCAGTTACAATTGCTTCCACAACTCTTAACTGAAGAAAGATCTGCTTCGCTTATTGCTTCCACTAAGAAATCAGTAACATTAATTATTAAATATACATAATAAATGTATAGTTGTTAATGGAAATTGTACAATAAAATTAAAATTAGATTCGTGTTTTTGAGATGGACATCAAATTGATGCTAAATTACTTATAATTTTTATTTATCCTTTAGGAGTGCTCAAAATATTGCACATTGGACGTCTTACCCCATGAGTTGTCTCTGTCATACTAACGCGAAATATACCAAAATATACGTCCAAAAATTCCAATGCTGTGTTGTTGGCTTAAATATTACAGTGAATTGATATATTAACAAACTTAAATTTGTGAACATTATCTCTGTTCTCTTATTCGTTTTTTATGAAATTTTTATTTTTAAGTGCATTATAAGTATTTTTAAATATTAATATTTTACATACTCATAATTTACTAAAAAATTAAAATTTTTTAAAATACCAATAAAGATAATTTTATCTTGGAACTGCTGGACGTACATCTTGGTATATTATGCATTAGTAAGACAAACACAATACATGTGGGTAGTTCTTAAATAGAACTGAAATTGAGGGTAGATAGAACTCACAAAAGCTAATATATACAGGCTGTCCCACCGAGATCTGACAAATGCCGTAACTTATGCCATAACTTTTGCTATATACAAAATTAAAAATTATTTTTTTTACTTATATAATTATTTATAGCCACTCGCGTTACACGTATAATATACAAAAAATTA
Source organism: Macrosiphum euphorbiae (assembly GCA_949089665.1). Lineage (NCBI taxonomy): Eukaryota > Metazoa > Arthropoda > Insecta > Hemiptera > Aphididae > Macrosiphum > Macrosiphum euphorbiae. The sequence continues at coordinate 293,514 of CARXXK010001804.1, forward strand.
TTTTTATTTGTTAATACTGAAAATAAAAAATTTATAATTTGATTTATAATGTTTTATATAAATTTGAAATGGCCAATTTATGAATCTGATTATAAGAACAATTTTGATGGTAAAGACATTTATATAAGTCAAGTAGTTTATTTTTTAGAATTTTTTTAAATAGGTATCTAATTATTTTTTTAAATTATGTTGAAACGTAATAACTTTTTTAAAAATATTATTTTTGGGAATTTGCTGACATGAGTATATTCCAGTCATATTGAGCATCACTCAGTAAATGTGTAAAATTGTTTTTTAATGGTAACAATTCATTCTATTGATGGTAAAATTACAAGAAAAATGTTTTGAAATGAACTATTTTGAACTCTGTTTTATAGACATATTTGTATACTTTATCAATAGATTCACCTTTACTTTTAAAATTCAGAATATTGATTTTATATTATTTATTTTCTCATATTTAAAATGTTAGTTTAATAATGGTTGAATCCTAGAGATCTAAATGACTATTAAAAATTTACAAATAGACTACATCATAAAAATAAAAAGTAAAAACTGTCAAAATATTTAAACAATATATTTTGTTGAAAATAATTACTTGTAGTTTTTGATTGAACACTATGTACACTTTCCGTGACATCTGAATCATCTTCTGTGTTGGAAATCAAATCATCTGTACATTCCATAGTGTAGTTGTATATATACCTAGTTCTTTTGCCTCCCCAGGTTGCATCCTGATCGTCGTTCAAATCTATTATCAGAATCATAAAACAAGATAAAATTATACATTCAATAACTAAAAACAATATTAACATACCATTAGTAGTATTCATATCGTTCACTTGTCTTTTCACTGTATGTACCATATCTAAAAAATAATTTATTTTAAATTAACTATCAGAACATTCTATAACTTTCAAATTAATATGAAAATAACAAACTTATTATAGCAGTAGATAGTGTAATGAGAAATAAAATTGAATTTATTAATGTACCTATGAAAATATTAAATTATATACTTATACAACTTATAAATAGAAACTTGAACAATTCATTCGATAAATGTATTTAATATTTGTGGTTTTTTTTTTATTTTAGATTCTGAGTGAAACGATGAATGTATTGATTTTACAATGATGTGTGTTTTTTTTTAATTTTCTTTTTGTGTCTGTCATCACAATTTAGGACGGTAAGAGTGCTTGGATTTTCTTCAACAGTAGCTTTTCTGATAGGAAAGTTAATCTAGTTGGTACTTTGAGGGGTCAAAAGTAAAAATAAAAATAAAAATAAAAAACAATAAAATGTTATTTGTTGAGTAAAAATACTTGAAAATTTAATAAAAGGCTAATAGTATATTGTTTCAAAGGCAGATGAAAAATATTAAAAATCCTTAGTCACAGTTTTTTTTTATAAGCATTTAAAGTTAAAAAATTGACAAAATATGGAAAAATCACGAAAATTATTTTGAGTTAAGAATTCTTAAAAATTTTTCTTCTCAAATCTAAGATTTTAAAATTAAATACAAGATTATCTAACTAAAATATTTTGACTCTTTTTGAGCTGTTTACGGATATTTACAGGTTTCAATTTTTTTAGTTTTTTTTTTTTATAAATATCAATAAGGTTTTCTGTTGGGCTAAAAAGTGAAAAAAATTAATACAAGGCTGATATATTGTTACAATATCAGTTAAAAAATATTAAAAATACATTGGCACAATTTTTTTTTATAAGCATTTAAAGATCAAATGTTGACAAAATTTATCAAATTTAAAATTGAATAATTATTTTGTAGTTAAAAAATTATAAAATATTGAACTTTTATATCTAAAGGATTGGAGGATTGGTTGTTTGACGGGATGGTCCTAGTGGCCGATAATACCCAAGAAGAAGAAGAAGATATCTAAAGGTTGAAAATTTAAAACAAGATTCCATGTAAGTAGTTAATTCTGTTACCAAAAAATTTAAAAAATACACAAGGACAGTTTATTTTTATAGTTATTTTTAGTTCAAATTTGGAAAAAATTACATATTAAAATCAATATTAAAGATTTTGGTTTTTTGTTGCATTTCCAAAATATTATTCGGGAATATATGAAACTGAAAAATCAAAATCTTATGGAATATATACAATCTACAATACTAATATACTATAATGAATATGAAGTATGCTCAATGATAAGACTGTTCATATTTTTTTTATTACCATTGATTTGTATGTAATATGTCTTAAAACTTTCAATACAAACATAATTCACAAATAGAGGCTTAACTATTGTGATTCATGTGTTTACTAGGCAAAATATAATAAGCTACCTACATTCTGTAAATGATCTATGACATTAATTTACATACCTAACAGCAACTGCATTAAGGCAAGAATCTGTATATTTTTTGAAATTGCTTGAACAATATAAATATAACATTATAATAGGATTCATTTAACAAAATTGAGCTCTCACAATTTAATCTATTTATCAAAAACATTTACTTAATTAGACTTTTGATTTCCAAAACTGCACTGTAAAATGAAAATGATAGGTAGGTAGGTACTGTTAATTATATGTTATATTTTCAATAGGTACCAAACCAATTTAAATTTAATATTCAAGCAATTCAAAACAAATTGTAAGAAGTCCCTAGTTTTATTAATTATATAATATATAGGTTGTAGGTACACACAGTCGAAACGCAATAACTCGTAAACCTTGTTAACTAGAATTGTATCTTGTCCCTTGAAGTGTTTATAAGTTGTATTCGAGGTATAAAACCCAAAAAATGTTTAAGTCAAATAAATTGTTATTCCCATCGAGATATTATAATAATTTATAACAAAGACTCACCGTGAAAAAACCTCCAACAACCAAAACCGCAGTGGAAACTGTTCGTAATGAATACAGCTCCACTGGACGCGAAAACAGTGTCAGAAAGTGAGTTAAAAAGTTCGACGCATTCGACAAAAATGTTATGACGCGGTCCAAGCTGAAACAAAGTGACGTAGTTACCACAGTCAACGACGAGCCACTACTGGCGAACAACCATTGGGCATTGACCGGACACAACACAACGAGCCTGCCATGACATGTAGTAACGTGAGAGTACAAGACGACTTGTGGGAACGGGAAGTCTGTAGTTGTGTACACAATCGACCGGATACGACGATTATCGAAATTCTCGATAGTGCTCGGCGTCAATATAATTGTACGACGCGTACAGGAAAAACGTTCGGGCCGAGTCGATGGCGATCCAAAAAGGCAAAAACACGATCACTTAAAAACTTTAAGAAAACAACAACATCGTTTTGACATCCATTAAACTATTTTTTACTCTGAGCAGTCTGAGCAAAATTTCGAGAGCACAACATTCAATATTAATATTAAAAAAGATAAAGCATAAAAAACGTAGAACCAATACTTAAAATATTGCTTATCAGCGATAAGCGAATATGATAATAATTGATAATGTTAATGATATCTGACTATCTGAGCCTGCTGCTGGTACTGTTTGTATTTTGTAGTAACACCTTTGAGCCTTGAGGCTTATTACTGACTATTAGTTTATTATTTATTATTTATTGTATAATATGATCAAATAGTTCACGTTTATTTTCATTAGTTGTAATATTAGTGTGAATATTGACTTATTCTACAACTTAAAAGAATGGCAGTGCCCTATTTGTAACATATTATACGCGACATAAAAAAATGTGTTCCGCAAAACCAAACGTGTGTGAAGTTGGGTGACCAAAGCTAGGTGACTATTTTTTTCGGGCGGCTAGTGATAAGAAACCTTGCACGTTGGGTTGCATTCTTTAAATTTCAAGGGTGCCTAACTATTGCATCGAAATTATAAAGTAGATGTCGCCCTATGTCATTTAATAACTATTTATTTTAAAAGTATATAAATAAATAATAAATTCTATTGGCGTCATTACCACGATAATTATACCGAAACCATAACTATACCGAATTATACAAATCAATATTAATTAAAAGTTAGGTTATAAATTGCCCTAATTTCGAAGACACGTTCTTACAAATGTACATTGCACTTTTGCAGTTTACCTTAACTAATTAAAAGTGTAAACTGTAACTGTTTAACGATGTCATTTGTTAGAGATCACTTTCTACGGAGACAGGTAAGTTTATGTTATGTTAATTGTTTTAATTATGTCATGTTCCGTTTACCTATCCACATACTGAATGGTAGTGTCTAAACGAAAAATAGGCAAACTCTATGTCTCCCTTAAAATGAGAAAATAACCAATTATTGTAGTTTAGTACAGATTACATAATTATGTATTTACATTTTTTTTATTATTCATTTATAAAGTACAGAGCTAATACCGACTAATATCCAATTTCACAGTATACAATATCAAATAAAATAAAATAATATTTCAATTGTGTTTATTTCATTGTTGGTTTGATGGGGATGTAGGGATGTGTTTACTACCCAATGTTTTACAGGTTATCTGCCCATGTACCTATTATAAATATTCTAGGTACATTAAAAAGATGGATTTGGAGTTTATATATTTATTTATTTTTGTAAGTAAAATATTTAATAAATAATAATATATATCAAATTATGACTTATATCAAAGTTGTTACTTGTTTGTATAACTGTAAAAATATAGGTAAATAAATAATTTTCATGATGAGAAATAGTTTTTAACAGGTTTTAGAATAACTGAAACTGTTTCTATGTGTAAGGTAATATTGTATTAAAGTTCTAAGTATTGAAGTTTTCAATATTAATTATTAAATATATTTGATATTCTCTTGACAATAACAACAAATTATAAGATATTCATTTTAAAATGTATATATTATTCAAATAGTTAATGTAATTGATTATTCAGATTCTGGATCTTAAGTGGCCTCAGTTTTAACTTAAAACATACTTAAGTTATATTCATACATATTATAATGGTTTATATTTGAAATATTTCATTCATAAATGGGTAAAAAAAAAATATCTTTAATTGAATTACTATTAAATACCATAAGTAATGAAAAATCATTTCTATGTTGTTTATTATTTGTAAACATAATATCCAGTCTCAGTTCTATCATTGAAGGAGAGTTTATGTTTTTAGTATTTCAGCTCGCAAGCTGTTGCAAAATAAATCTGATGACAAGATTTCATGACATGATAAGTAAATTAAACTTTCTCTTGTACTTCCCATTATATTTATTTTCCCATCAATTTTCAGGTGGCATGCAGTCTACATTTACTGTTGTACACAGGATTGGATTATTGCATTTATTATTGAGCTCAGTATTATTGTATCCTTTTTAGACTTAATTTAATTTAATTATTGAAATGATACATGTGTAATATTTATTGTTTAAGTATTCAATATTTTGAAAGTGACAATCGTCAGCACAGGCTACAGGCATCATAGAATTAATAACTTTTCTATAAAGATTTATTTTAAAATTAGCGTTCGTTTTCATAATAACATAATTTTTTAACAAGTAATACTTATTTTTTCAATTTAAAATTATTATGTCTTTAATATTTTTGTTCTCTTAAAATATCTTAATTTATTATCCATGTGTGCCAGTGTGTCATTGTCACGAGTTTAATGATGATTTCTAAAAGTGTAAAATATTATTGAATACATTATTATACTATTATACTTTATTTTAAAAGTAAAATGTATGTATTTTTCAGGCGCAAGTGATCCGGGTTTTCTACACATTTTCTATTCGGTTTTCTTCGGCTTTTTCTTCGCGCATTCAATTCGGTTTTCCGCTGCTTTTTCCTTGCACACTCACTTCGGTGTTTCTGCGGTTTCTACCAAGTACTAATTCTAAACATTTAATTGTTAGAAATATTAATTATTCGATTTATTCCAAGCGCTTTTACTTTTGTTTTCTGCGGTTATTCTGCAAAGTGCTAATTATAAACATTTAATTGCTAAAAATTGTTTTAATTGTGTTTTTATTATTTAAAGTTTTCATTTTTTACAGTGTTTTTTTATAATTTAATTCTTTTTTAGTTTTTATTTTTATAGTGTTTTTTATTATTAAATTATTTTTTAATTAATTATCTTTTATTTTATTTTAGTGTTAGGTATAGTTAGGTATAGTTAGATATACAAAAGTGTCGTTGAATTACAATATCAGACACACAAATCTGCCGTTGAATTATTATTTCAGGCATACAAAAGTGTCGTTGAATTACAATATCAGGCATACAAAAGTGTCGTTGAATTACAATCTCAGACACACAAAAGTTTCGTACAATTTCCTATTTCAGTTATATAAAAGTGTCGTTGAATTACAATATCAGACACACAAAAGTGCCGTTGAATTATTATTTCAGGCATACAAAAGTGTCGTTGAATTTATTAGACATACAAAAGTTTCCTACAAAAGTGTCGTCGAATTTATATCAGGCACAGTAGGTTAACAATTTGTAAGCTTAATAATGAGTTTAAAACATAAATTGAATGAGGTAGCTCAGTATATTAAGACAGAATATCCAGAATTAAATTTTGAGAATGTCTCTGTTTCCGATAGTTGTGTAAATAATATTTGCAATTTCATTTTTAAGAAATATGGTGATCATAATTTGAGAAAATCAATAGTAAATGCTATTAAAAGAAAAAATTCATCTCTTCGTATGTGTATTGAAACTATGAATTGTGCTGATGTGGCTAATACATCAGAAATTAATAATAGCACAATAATCAAATTTATACAAAGTTGTAATTACACGTCCAACGATTTTGTAAATTACAATCACGAAACTCTAACTAACATATGTAGAAACATTAGAGTCACTCTAACTAATACTAATAGGAAAAAAGTTTACAGAGAATGTAGAAAGTACCTCAATCTGCCCCCGTGTCTATCAATGGATAACACTGACAATATTGATTCAAATATTTTTTGTTTTAATGAAAATTCTGATAATGTTAATGGTACTTTTGAAAATTGCATTTCTTATTCGGTGCCCACAGATTCCGAACCTCTGGAAAGTGACAATGTTTCATTAGAATATACGAATGCATCGCCAGACTTTGATTTTATTCGGACTGAGAGAGATCCACTAATACCTAGTAGTACACCAATTCTACCAGAAAACATAACCGATGAATCTGTTTTTGTTACCCCATGTAAAAAAGCAAATAGAAAACATGTACCAAGCCCCCTCAGAAATGCTTTCTATAAGAAAACGCCTGTAAAGTCTGGTGTTGTTCTACCTCTGGGAACAAAAAATCAATTTCCAAAACAATATGACTACAACGATATGGGGTGTCTTGAAGGATCTTTCAACTTTTCATTTGAAGAATGGTCTCTTATGAATTATGTTGATCTCGGAGGTCAAGCCCGTTTGGACAAGACTAAATATCCTGTTATGTTCAGAAAGCGCATAAGGACTGTAAACAATACATGCGTTGTTAATGCAAAGAATGTCAGATATTTTAAATATCATTGCAACGTGTACATGTATTGTAGCCATGAGGGGTGTAAACATTTTAGAATTAAAGTCCAGCCAGCAAACGGAAAATATGTGGCGAATGTGTATAGTTCTGGTTTGAATTATCATCACAATCCTAATGACAATGGTCTCACGAACCACGTGAAAGGGTTTCAGCGAGACTTGAACAAAGAAACGCTGAAAAAAACTAAAGCGTTTTCCTTCAGGTCAGACACTGTTGACATGGAATCACCCACACAGTTGAACTGTGGGAATTTGAAAGGTATTAAATCAGATGACGTTGTCAGGAAAATCAGATCTGTGGCCTTGACTGCCGATGATTATGATAAAGAAGATTTTCATGATATTCTGTTGATGTGTAACGATAAAGAAAACAACTTTGTGCAGCATGTTGGTATACCATCTGTGCACTGCTATAGTAAAGAACAGTTGGACATACTAAAAATACTGATTAAAAATCAAGAACCAGTAACTGGTTATTTGGACGCAACTGGTACATTGGTCAGGAAAATTGACAAGAACACCAAAAGAGTTCTGTACTATGTTTTAGTTGTGAATGTCCCTTTACCAAGAAATTCGAGTGTCACGTGTCCCGTTGTAGAGATGATTAGTTCAGCACACGACATAGTTGCAATTTCACAATGGTTGAACGCTTTCAAAGCATTTGTCTTGAAACACAAATTGACTTGGCCAGTATTCACGAACATAGTGACAGATTTCAGTTACGCACAAATGAATGCCTTGTGTATAGGATGGAATGGTTTTACTTCCATATTCGATTACCTCAACTGGTGTTACAGAGTATTGGTTGAAAACAATGACGGGTCTAATGTCACGATCATAAACATCTGTGTGAATCATTACACAAAAATCATAGTAAACCATGTCTATACATATTTTCAATCTAAAACATACGACAGTAAAACTGTAGAAAAAACGAAAAGAAATTATGTTATTGATTGGATATGTTTACTGTTTAACGCTAAAAGTTTGGAAGATGTTGAAAATTGGTTCAAAATATTTTCATTAATATTGTTGTCTCCATGTAGTACAGGAAAAACAAAAAATGCCATTAGTACAATGAGAGACAAGTGTAATGTTAACCACCAACAGTCAAATGAATTGAACAACGAGGGCAAAGATTATTCTGAAGAAATAAATAAATTTCTTTGTGAATCAGACACTAGTAATTCCATGATGTACTGTAGATTTCAGTCTATCAAAGAACATGTTAAATCTAGCTTATTATTAGATTGTTCTGAAAATTCTGAAAATATAAGTAATGAATATTACGATGAATCCTATTTACACGAGTTTATAGTCAAGTGTGTACCATTCTTGGCACTTTGGACACCTATTATGAATAATAAAGTCAAAAATGGCATTGAAATACGCCAGAGTAATGCTACTGTTGAGTCTTGGTTTAAAACTGTAAAAGTTGACATACTTGATGGCGACCGAAGATGGAAATGCGGTCGGTTTTTAAGACTTATGAGAGAGCGTGTGATGAATGCACACAAACAAATTAAGTGTAATATCAGAAAAAAAGCTTGCACGCGTGCACTTGATTTTGACAATAAGTCTAGGCAGATAACTACCAAAAGAAATGGTAAAAGAAAAATCTCAGAAGTTTCTAGCCATAACCATTTAGACGCAATAGAAAGTTGGGGTAAAAAAGAGAAACAACACAGACATCTCCAACACATCAACTACCGTCCTTTCAAAGCACTGTCGTTAAAAATCCCAAAGTCTTCTACCATTACAGCAGATAAAAATAACATTTCGGCCAAAGTGGTCCATGGTATCGAAAGCCCTGTTGTTATAGAATGTGACAATGAGGCTGGGTTCACTGTTGATGAGCCTATGAACAACGACATGGTTGTACATGATTTGAGTAAGCCATTGGACGATTGTTTAACAAAATCAGTTTCGACACCTGGCAGTCATAAATCTCCGTTTCGACTACCAGCTGGCTATTGATTTACACCAAAATATGCTCCCTAAAGATTTGGAGTACTATAAACCAATTAAGATGCCAAAAAATAAGGATTATCTAGTTGTAAAATATAGTAACATTAGAACTAGTGCTCTCAATTCTAACGCCACGACCGACCTGATTTACCCAGATTTTGATACATTGTCTGGAACAAACTGGGTGTCTAGCTTTGTTATAGATATTTGTTTGTTGTCATACGCTAAAAATCTGAGCTTAGAAAACACACACATTTTATCATGCTTTAATGTGAATTTGCTGTTTAGAAAAAGAGAAGTTGGGGAAGTGTATGACAAATTTACTTTCAATCAGAACAGTGTGGTTATTCTTCCATGGAATATTGGTAGTACTCACTGGATTGTAGTCTTTATAAATTTCAAAACCAGACAGTGTTATATCATGGACCCGTTTAGGCCATATGATATAAACGAACGAACAACAAAAGATCGTTTCCGTCAAGTAATTAAAAAATTGCAATCAGATGTCATCTACGGTGACGGCACACATCAATGTCCAACCTTAACACTGATTCCATGCCCTTTTGAAAATGTTCCAAAACAAAAAGATGCAATTAATTGTGGAGTATATATCATATATTACGCATTTAAATTTATGGACAATTCCAAGTTCAGTTTAGAGTTTGATCCTAAAGCTTATAGGGAATATTTAAAGACCTATCTATTAGAGAATTCCGACGACATGACAAACGTATGTTTATACTGTAGCTGGAACTCAGACAGGCACCGTTGCCGACCAAATGATGAATATGTAGAATGGGTGTCGTGTTCTCAGTGTTGTCGCTGGATAGCCATTAATTGCATCCGTGAAGAAGACAGAATTGTTAATTACGCAATTGATGATTTCTTCTGTTTATTGTGTAAGAAATGATGAAATTAAAATATATAAAAATGATTAGACTATAGAGTTAGGTTAGTATAGAGTTATATGAAATTGCATATCAAAATAGTAATTAAATTACTTAAGTTGTTTTATTTATGATCACAGCTTCAAAACACAATTTTTAACCACACCAGTAATGCATTTAATATATTATTTGACTTTAAATTTAATTTATTCATGCATAACTGACAGTCCGCAGTCTGTTTCAAAGTGGGACGGCATTTTGTGTTTTACTCAGGTATTTAATTTATATATTTAATGTATGAGAAGTAAACGTACTTTATATATGTAAACAATCCATTCATCGTGGAAGTCAGAACTTGTATCTTCATCATAGCTTTTCATCTCAAGTTGTTAGTTCATGACATTTCACTCCATACCATATTTATACACCAATAAATTTTCCAAAGCAATATTGTTGTGTATATAAACCCTTATAACTGTAAATAAATAAAATTAATACACTATCAATTATTATGATACGAGTACTTACTAATTTAAGCTGTATGTGCTGAGTGTCGTGTTTTTTTTGTTGACGAAATATAGCGATAAATTTCATTCCTAAAAAAGACAGAATTGATAATTATGAAATCAATTATTTCTACTGTTTTCTTTGTAAATGAAAATATATAGAAATTATTACCCTATAGAGTTAACTAAAGCACGCTACAAATTGCATATCAAAATTCTAGTTAAATTATTTGAGTTAGTTTTTTATGGACATTTTCATTAGATCTTAATTATTGAGAAGTTAAAAACATTACCCAAGACGCAATAAGATAAATAATAGATAACGACTAATGTCTGGTACAGTATGTCTGAATAAGTTATATAAGACAACTTCAGTAGAACATGTAGCCTAATATTAAACACGTTGAGAAAAAAACATGGTATTGTCAAATTGCTATAGTATTATTTTTAATTTGTTCTAAGTTATTTGAAGAAATTAGCACAAAGTAAGTATGTAGGTTAGGTTAGTAGGTATGTATAAATTACTATACATAGAAAGGTTAGGTAAAGGTTATTTAATTTATTTATAGTTTATTCATTATATTTAATGTTAACTGGTTTTGTAACGGTAACTTGTAACAAAAGATAAGCACAACCTAGCAGTAACAGTCATTTCATCACAATCATCTCATATAGTTTAAAAACACAATTTGTAACCACACCAGTAATACATTTAATTTATTATCTGACTTTTAATTCAATTTATTCATGCATAACTGACTTGTCCGCAGTCTGATATTTCAAGTGAAACGGCAATGAGTGTTTTGATTTGTTTGATTTATATTTAATGTACAAGAATAATTACTCACTATGAAAAAAAATTGATGTTAATCTATCGATCCATTCAATATAGAAATCAGAACTGATATTCCCATTGCATTTTTGTATTTCAAGTTGTTAGTTCATCACATTTCACCCGATATCATAATCATAAACAAATCATACAGTAACTATTAAATTATTTATGAAACCGTATCCAAAAACTTGGAAGGCACCATTTTCTTGATAAGTTGTCGATTACGTACTATCTGAAATCACACAAAAAAGTAAATCATATTATATTATTATCTTTGTTTTAATCTGGACAGTGTTCATCCGGGGGCGGACAGTAACCCTTGTACTAAGTAAAATATAGGGAATTACAATGACAATCATGGGGAATAAGAATTTAATGCATACTGTGAATACTAATTTACAAAATATTAATTAAAATGTTTATAAATTAAAACAGACAAATTTTATTATAATAATCATTAAAATTAGGTACTGTTTTAAATTTAAATTTTGAATATTGTATTCTACGGGAAAACTCACTAATGATTAAAACAATAACTATCCATCTAATAATGTATTACCTTATTAAAATAAAATGTAGTTAAAAGTTGATATACTGTTGTTTATCATAACTTACCAATGATACAATATTGTAATATTGCAACACTACACAACTTCCGTATTTTACATTATAAGACTTTAAAAGTGATTGTTATAGGTAGTAATAACTTGAGGTTCACGGTTCAGTCACACTTTGTTTTTTCAATGGTTTGTCGTCTCCCTTGATTGCCAATATCGCATCTAGAAATATTTAAACATTAATGTAAAATAAAATCTACAAAATGAAGGTTTATGGAATACATCCTGCTAGTTACAATTAATACCTTAGAAATAACTTTTATTTTTTTCAAAAAATTGTAAGTCTCATAGAAATATGTTGTATTTTTATTGATGTATTTTTAAATGGTTTTCTCTAGCATTTGCTGTTTGGTACTTTACAAGAATTAAAAACGTAAACAATTTTATCTATAACATTAATTGTACATGTACTCTAAGTGTAATTTACCCAATGCTAAGTGAGTGCTCATTCCAGCGGCTTTCACTAAAAATCTATGACTGCAAAATATATTCACATTTTTTCCTTGATTTATGTGTGCATGAGTAAGCTTAGAAACAAATTTTCTGTTTGCTCATTGACAAATGCTTTTACATTTACCGAAATTTTTAACAACTTTTTTATGGCATATATTATGCCAGCTTCCAGACACAAATAAGCCATCTTTCAGAAGTGAACAACACAAATGAGTCTTGAATAACATCTCATCAGCACATAAGGTTAGGTTTGAAGAGTTTCAAGAGCTTCAGTTTGAAAGTTAGACATTTTTAACTTGAAAAGTTAAAATAAAAAATCATATAATCCAGGGGTTATTTCATATTTAAGGCAACTCTTGTTCTTACTTATGGACAAATGAAAGGTAGATTGTTAACGCTAATTATTTCGGTATTCGTTTAGTATGTGACCTAAAGAGTTAAAATCGAGTTTAGTATGTGACCTACCAAGACGATTATCTATATTATGTACGGGTACTGATCTATTAACAGGTAAGATGAATTTTTGAAATTTAAGTAAAATACAAAAAGTGTATTTCTAAAAATATAATTTAAATAAAATAAAACTCTTTTATAACAACATAATTTTATGAAATCTATTGAATAGTTTTGACATACCTATTGCTGTTATAGGTACCTATGTGTCTTCATTCATTTTGTTTAACTCATTTTGACATTGTTAAATGTAATCCTGCATTATTTTATATTTGTATATTGTATTACTAATATATTAGTTAAATAATTATTAACATAATTTTATGATTTTTAATTTAACTGTTTTTAAATTAATTAATGGTTCTGTGGATCATATACTAAATGAATACCCAATACGGTAGGTCACGCGGTCTGGTAGGTCACATACTAAACGAATACCATTATTTCATATAATTTGTGTACTTGTCCATAAGGGTTTCTCGTGTTGCATATTGTTTGAGATTGTACTACTGGGTGACAACAAATGTTTTTCACACACCGAGATAAAATTGAGTTTCTTTCTCATCCTTCAATTGTTGGCGTACAAAACATTTCTGGTTATTTGTTCAGACCAAACCGACGAACCTAAATCATATTTATATAATTTTAGTAATCATACAAATTATATACACAGTGTGATCATGATAAGTGGAAACACTCAATAACCATGTGCAGGCTTTATGTATTTCAATTCTGCCTTTTTTGCAGACTAGTAAACAGTATTGTACACATTATAAAATAATTACACCATAATGGTAACAAGAATGATTCTTGTGACAGTTAATTTTGCGAATGTGCACAATATTTTTTTTTTTAAATGGCACGACCCATCTTTGACCACAAACTAATTTTCTTTGTATTTTTTAATTTATTTTAGTGGTTGAATTTCTTTTTTAAGTTAAAAAATGACCGAGTTATAGTAATCTGATTTTATGTTAACTTCGTATTTTATAATCTGTTTTACCCATGTATAAATAATTTGTGGTCAAAGATAGGTCTGTGCCATTTAAAGTAAAAAAAATATTGTGCACATTCACAAAATTAATTGTCACAAGAATCATTCTTGTTACCATTATGGTATAATTATTTTATAATGTGTACAATACTGTTTACTAGTCAGCCAAAAAAGCAGAATCGAAATACATGAAGCCTGCACATAGTTATTGAGTGTTTCCACTTATCGTTATCACACTGTACACAGTTTAATAAAATTGTTTGATTAATGTAAATATCTAGATTTTTCACTATGGAAATTATGATTATGTTCCAGTAGTCAATACCATCATGTATTCCTAGACAAAATTTAAAAATATTATATTAAATATTTATTATAAATGGATCTCTATAAGAAATATTAAAAATCATATTGACTTACCAGGTAAACAAGTTAATGGTAGAGCTAAAATGTTTAGTGTACTTAGATTTCATTAATAAAAAAACCCTTCTTTGTCAATCGTGATTTGTTAAACGTTGATAACAAATTATTAAATATAATTATGGTTATGGTCAGCAGCTGGTACTGTTACCAATTTAAATATTGTACATTTGAGGTTATGTTTATAGATTTTATTCTAATCATGATTTAAGATATTACAATCTTATAGCGTTTTCCATCAGTTGACTGCACCAGTGTCCAGTCGACACCATGAATTTTGGCGGTGTAGAAAATTATAGGATACTGTGATTATGGTATCAGTTTTCGCGTGTAGTGTGGGGTTGCTACTACTGCCACGATATTATAATGCTCCGAACATATTACTCCGAATCACGGACTACGAGAGGATCGAGAGCAAAATTCAGCGACCAATCAGAAAGTAAGGATTATTATCATATTATCATATAATTATTAAGAAACATATATTACCCGCGCATTTTTAAATATATTTTAAATTATTTATTATTTATTTATTTATTATATTTTTTTGTATGGGATGACATAGAAACAATATTATCATATTATTATAATAGCATTATCATAATACAACGACGCGTATAATTGTGTTTATTCGTTGCCTTTTATTTTATAAATGTTGTAAGTATAATGTCGTCTTCGTCTTCACTTATGTGCAATATATGTAAAAAAGTTTTTGGGTACCATCGGAATTTAGTAGCACATAGAAAGAAGTGTGGCAGTGGAATCGTTGAAGAAAACATCAATAAAAAATCAATAAAATGTCCAGACAATAAATGTGGACAATTATTCAGTGGATATGCATTGCTACGAAAACATGTTGAAGAGTACCACAAAATCGTTCTAACAAAAGAACATATTTATTTTAAAACTCTAAATGGTATGTAAAATAGGTATTAATAATATCTTATTTATCAAATAAATCTTTTAGAGTCATGGTTATATCACCTTTTATTTTATTATTCATTAATTATTTAAATATTGCAAGTATCTATTAATTGCCAAAATTAAAAAAATGTTTATACCACTAAACTATAGACACAATATAAATCTGTTAAATAAAAGTTCCCCCTTTTATTATAATATTGATAATGCTTAATGGAGATTTTATATTATACTTACTAATAATGTGTACTGTATAGTGTGAAAACCATTCTTTAATTAAGCTGCTGCTTAATTGTCTAGGTAGGTAGGTAGTGTAAATATAGTCTCTAAGATTCATTGGCAGGTAATCATAATTAATAGGATTCTGTGGAGTCTAATGAATATGCTAAGTAGGTATAATGTAAATAATATGCGCTTTCTTATATTATTTAATGTTATTATTGGTATATTACATAGAAATATATTAAATTTTTATCATAAAGCTGTAGGTATGTTATATAATTATTAACAAATACATATTTGAATATATGGTTATAAGGTTTACAGAGAAAATATTTATGCAGAAAATGTATGGATGATAATTGATAATTTATTAATAATAAGCATTAAGAATTACTTATTTCCAAATTGCTTAGTTGCTTATGAATAACTATATTAAATTTCTTTTGGAAAATAAATTAATAATTAAATTGAAATGAACACTTGCTTCGATTATCTAAACCCTAATATTGGAATTCAAAAAATGAAATCTTCTAAACTAAAAACAATTAGAAATGAAAATTTTTA
The DNA here is from genome assembly GCA_949089665.1 of Macrosiphum euphorbiae. Taxonomy (NCBI): domain Eukaryota; kingdom Metazoa; phylum Arthropoda; class Insecta; order Hemiptera; family Aphididae; genus Macrosiphum; species Macrosiphum euphorbiae. The sequence goes on from CARXXK010001804.1 coordinate 309,812, forward strand.
ATAGAAAATACAATAGTGACTTTTCTATTATTGTTAAATAATTATTAGATTGATCAATATTTTTGGTTTGGTTTTTACTAATTTGTATTATGGACGTGTAAATGTGTAGTATATTTGGTTCAATTTCTGATGCCGGAGTGCTGTTAAAAATGTGAACAGTACAGTATTATAAAAGATACTTTTAAAATTGCATATAAATACAGATACCAATACATTCATTCAGAAAGTATTATGAATACTTAATTCAACAAGTATTTACTTAAATACTTTACCATACTGGACTACAGTGTAATTTAATCTAAGAATTAAATAAAATGAATACCTGAATATTCACTAAGTAGGTATATAATTTTTTGCAGATTTTAAGGAATGGAAACAGAAGGTTGAAAAAGAAAATGTTTGTTCATATGTTACAAAATCAACAGCTAATATAAAAAATGCAAAACGAACTTATTACCATTGTCATCGTAGTGGATACTTTAGTAGTAAATCACGTGGGATTAAGCGTATCAAAAGCCAAGGAAGTAATAAGATAGGATCAACATGTACGTCTTCAATGGTAAATACTAATTGTGATTCTACCTAAAATGGACATCTAGATTCTAGATGTCTATAAACTAAATAAGTATTGTATTACTATTTAGGTGGTGACGGAAGATGCTAATGGAATAAATGTTGATTATAGTAGCACCCATTTTGGGCATGGGTCTAATTTAGGTAGATGTAGGTTAACTGCCGATGAACGTTCAATGATAGCAGGTAATAGACTTTATTAGACAAGTTTTAAATATTTCCTTACAGCTATTGTATAATATACCTAATAAATTATAAATCAGTAGCACCATTTCAGTTTTAACATATGGCCTCCAAGTATTGGGCAGGCTGATTTTGGTCTAACAAGCCACATGGAAAATTTTAAATAATTAGAAATTGTAAAATTGACAGATTTAGACGATACCCCCAAATCATCCCCTCCCTCCCAAAAGTTAACAGGAGAACTTCTCCTGGATCTGTATCTGCATATATGTATGGCTAAGATTATTATTTGTGTTAGCATCATTATATACTTTACTATAAATAAAAATTAACTCAATTGTTCTACTCAAAGAAAAAAGTAATAGTAATAATAAAGTATAATATAATGGTCGGTTTAATAGTTAAATATCATAAAAGGTTAAACAATATTTTTTTTTGTACATTACACATGATAAATACTAAAAAGGTGGACTTGTTGGTACACTCTGCTGTATAGGAGTTGATGAGCATATCATTTTAATGGATGTGTTAAATTTATATTTGAACTCAATGATAAATTATTGTATACAAACCGATTCTGAGTGGAGACATTGTGGCATACTTGAATAATTAATCAAATTGAATAGTTAAAAAGTTTTTTATAAAAATCTAAAATATCTCATGGCTATAATAATAGGGTGACTTTCCAGTAAACCCTTTCTTTTTAATAGAGGTAAAAATTTGTTGGGAACCTTCGATAAGAATTTCGATTGTTAGCTATGAAAGGAAAAATTTAAATGAATTTCTAACTGAAAAATAGTTTACACATTTTTGAAATTTTGCAAAATATGAACTTTAAATGCATATAATAAATACTTGTGCCTGTGAATCATAAATATTTTTGAACTTACATAAATGAAATTTATAATGAACCTTATTTTAATTTTCCAAACTTATTTACTAAGTGTAAAAGTTTTTAGAGAGAATAGTTTTTAAACAAATTTACAAATTTCTAAAAATTTCTCAAGGCTATAACTAGCTCAAAAATAGTCAAAATATTTTTAAATAGTTACTATTCATTATAAATATTTTGTGATGATTTCAAATGTCTACAGTTATTATTTTTTAAGTTACACCAATAGAATTTTTGAAAAATTGGGTTTTCTTAAAAATTATCACATATTTTTTAAATTTTTTACTTTTTTTCTTGACGCTTTCTAAAACTTCTTCAGTTTTTCAATTTTTACCTCCCAAAATACCAACAAGATTCACTTTTCTATCAGAAAAGCTGCTGTTCTCGAATATCAGAGCATTTTTACTATCCAAAATGTTACTGAAAGATAGAAAAAAAATACTCATCATTGTAAAATCAATAAATTCTTTAACTCCGATCAGTATCTAAAATTTAAAACATTTAACGAAAAAACCCTTGTATAAGAAACAAATTTATTTAAAAAAATACTTATTCAAAAAAGTACTCAATTCTTTAATTTTTGTTGTAGGAAAAATCTCAGAAGGAGTTAGCTTTTCAAAAATTTTGGACGATATTAGAAATAATGTTCAAAGTATTTATGATGTCACCACTGTTATTTCAAAGAGAGATTTACGAAATGTTGAAAGGGATTTCAATTTAGTTGAGGGTAAAGCTCATTCTTCAGACTATGTTAGTGTACGTATATGGATGGAAAATATGAGCAGTTTATCTGAAGAAGAAAATCCAATCATTTATTCCTATTTGGAAAATGATGATGTATTTTTGATTATCGCAACAAAGTTTCAATTAGAAATGATTCAAAAATTTGGTTATGAAAAAATCTGTGTAGACTCTACCCACGGTACCACAGAGTATGACCTTCTTCTTACTACACTAGTTGTAGTGGATGAGTATGGTAATGGATTTCCTTGTTGCTTTTGTTTTACCAAGAAAAAAGACACTAAAACATGGATCACTTTTTTTACAAAAGTTAAAGATAAAACTGGCAATATAAACACTAAGGTTTTTATGAGTGATGATGATCCAGCATTTTATAATGCTTGGTGCAATGTCATGGGTAATGCTGAACATAAACTTCTCTGTAGTTGGCATGTTGATCATTCATGGCGTAAACAAATACAGACAAAAATTAAGGGTTCATTTGAAAAGAAACCCTACGTTTATAAAACACTCAAAATTTTACAACATGAAACAAATGTGGAAGATTTTGAAAATATGTTGGCTGGAATATCTGATGAATTGAGAGATGACAACGATACAAAAGAATTTTATCATTACTTTCAATGTAATTATCTTAATAGAGTAGAGCAATGGGCATATTGCCATCGTAATTTATGTGGCATCAATACCAATATGTATTTGGAATCTATACATAAGACCATCAAATATTTTTATTTAAACGGAAAAAAAAATAAACGTATGGATCAATGTATAAACGCATTACTGAAGTTTATACGTGACAAGATCTTTGAAAGGTTTATTAAATTAGCCAAAAATAAATACTGCAGTAAAGAAGATAAAATTATGATGAGCCACAATGCTGCTGTTAAAATATGTGATGCCAAAATTGAACGTATGTCTCCTACAACTTGGAAAATAATTTCTACTACTGAAAAAGAATCATCCTATGATGTCAGTAAAGTACAAGAAATCTGTGTTTTAAGCAATTGTAAATTGAAATGTCGCTTATGTAATATATGTAATCATATATATACATGTGGCTGTCCAGATTTTATGATTAGATCAAATATTTGTAAACATATTCACTTAATTTTACTGTCAGAAGAGCATTCAGTTCAGACTTTTTTCACACAGCCCGATGAATCAACTGAACAGTTTGATAATTTTGAAAAACTTCTAGTGAACCAAGATATTACAGAACCTGTTGAAAAAGAAAAAAAATCAATTATTAACAAATTAATGATAGGTGTCGGTTTAATGAATTCTAATGATTATTCAATGGACGATTGCACTGATATACAGAAGAAAGTTGATTCACTTCTGAATACCATTCAAAGAAAAAAAAGGAAACTAATAGATACTAACAACATAGAGCCTTCCAATAAAAAAATTGATAAACAGCTTCGACTTGTAACAAAAAAAACTAATTGTAAATCTCAACTTCAAAATATTACTACTGAACGTGAAAAAATTGAAATAAAACAAAGTTTTAAAAATACTCCAGCAGTAGGAGCTGAACGAAAAATATTACACATCCATAATACAAATGACCATACATATTAATTATTATATTATTAATATTATATTATTATTATTATATTTTATTCTCAGATTAAATTACACTGTTATAATAAAGTAAATACTTGTACATGACGTACATGTTGATCCTATCTTATTACTTCCTTGGCTTTTAATACGCTTAATCCCACGTGATTTACTACTAAAGTATGCACTACAATGACAATGGTAATAAGTTCGTTTTGCATTTTTAATACTAGCTGTTGATTTTGTAATATATGAACAAACATTTTCTTTTTCAACCTTCTGTTTCCATTCCTTAAAATCTGCAAAAAATTATATACCTACTTAGTGAATATTCAGGTATTCATTTTATTTAATTCTTAGATTAAATTACACTGTAGTCCAGTATGGTAAAGTATTTAAGTAAATACTTGTTGAATTAAGTATTCATAATACTTTCTGAATGAATGTATTGGTATCTGTATTTATATGCAATTTTAAAAGTATCTTTTATAATACTGTACTGTTCACATTTTTAACAGCACTCCGGCATCAGAAATTGAACCAAATATACTACACATTTACACGTCCATAATACAAATTAGTAAAAACCAAACCAAAAATATTGATCAATCTAATAATTATTTAACAATAATAGAAAAGTCACTATTGTATTTTCTATTAAAAATTTTCATTTCTAATTGTTTTTAGTTTAGAAGATTTCATTTTTTGAATTCCAATATTAGGGTTTAGATAATCGAAGCAAGTGTTCATTTCAATTTAATTATTAATTTATTTTCCAAAAGAAATTTAATATAGTTATTCATAAGCAACTAAGCAATTTGGAAATAAGTAATTCTTAATGCTTATTATTAATAAATTATCAATTATCATCCATACATTTTCTGCATAAATATTTTCTCTGTAAACCTTATAACCATATATTCAAATATGTATTTGTTAATAATTATATAACATACCTACAGCTTTATGATAAAAATTTAATATATTTCTATGTAATATACCAATAATAACATTAAATAATATAAGAAAGCGCATATTATTTACATTATACCTACTTAGCATATTCATTAGACTCCACAGAATCCTATTAATTATGATTACCTGTCAATGTATCTTAGAGACTATATTTACACTACCTACCTAGACAATTAAGCAGCAGCTTAATTAAAGAATGGTTTTCACACTATACAGTACACATTATTAGTAGGTATAATATAAAATCTCCATTAACCATTATCAATATTATAATAAAGGGGGGAACTTTTATTTAGCAGATTCATTGTTAAATATATCTTCTAATGATTTAAGTAATCTAATCACCAGATTTCTAATACAAGGTTGTACAAAAAACATGGTCATATAAACTGCACAATTTAGAAAGCATAGAAGTTGATTGGGAACCAATGGCTAAAATGCAGAATGTGTACTGTGTAGGCAATTGTACTTGGGGTACAGTCAATTGGTTTGGTATCCAAGTGACTAATTTTACCACAACAAATTTCATATGACCAACTGAAGTAAATTCTTTGTACATACATTTCGTGCAATTGATTACCATTATATAAATAGAAAATTGCTGTAAGCTGAGAATAAACTAATAAAATACACAATATAAATGTACATAGGTATAAAGTAGTTGTGTATGTGTTCTAGGACGATACCTACCGTAAAATAGGTATATAATAATATGTATATAAATAAGTACCAAAAAAAAGAATATACGTAATATACGTAATATAGTATTTTTGTCAAATAACATTGTTTTTATGTCATCCCATACAAAAAAATATAATTTAATATATATTTAAAAATGCGCGGGTAATATATGTTTTTTAATAATTATATGATAATATGATAATAATCCTTACTTTCTGATTGGTCGCTGAATTTTGCTCTCGATCCTCTCGTCACGGACTAAGATATATCTTAGTCCGTGCTCCGAATGTAAAATGCCACGAATACAAGTTATCCGATTATATACAACTACGAAGGTAGATCAAACTACTCCGATATTATTAATATTATATTATTATCATTGATAAACTGTAATATCAATTGATATTACCATAATTGATAATATTAGTGTTATTAATTAATTTATTTTAATGTAAACGGGATGAACATGAAGCCAATAACAAATTAATAGTTATTACATTAGTAAACTTAAATCTATTTAGTTGACTGTAATGGCAGTAATATAAACACAAAAACAAATAAAATAATAATAATAATAATATCTTGAATAATGATACAAATAATAATATCTTAATATAATAAAAAAAAAATATTAAACAATAAATAATATAAATTATAAAATAATATATATACCTAATATAATACTTATATGTATAAAACCACTGAACCATAGGTCACAGATGATATGCAAAACATCGAATTTTGGTTGGATGATTATTATAAGAAAGTATTTAACTTGTATATTCCTATATTATAGGTTTTGAAATTGGAATATGTACTAGATTAGTGATTACGTACCTACAAGGCCCAATTATTCTATTCTGTGGCCCAAGAGGGAAATTATTCAAAGGGCCTCTCAAAAAGCATTTCTACATATTACCTACACAAATTCTAATGATCTTTCGTTGTAGTATTTCTAGTGGTCTAACAGCGTACTCATTTATACCTTTCCCTAGCCAGAGATGTAAAATTTCATGTTTTCACTGACTTGTTGAAACTTTTCAAAACAATTTAAACTTATGATTTAATTTGTTTTGTATATGATTCAATAGCTTTTTTTACACATCTAAATAATATTATAAAATTATTTAAAAATGATTTACCTATGTAATGCAACTAGTAGATGCTGGCTATCTTATTTGCATTTAAGTGGTAATCATTGAATACTAATAATAGTAATATTATTTGATACAATTAATAATAATTGTATCAAAGCGGTGTTTAATTATTTATTTTCCTAGTAATTTATAGATTTTCCAATAGAAACTAATATTAACTTTTATGACTGTACCAAACTTAGAAATCCATTCATGAAGTGATACTATATACTTAAAATAGGGAATATATTTTTCAAAAAACCTAAAAACGGTGAATGATTCCTACATTACCTGGTTAAATTAGTAACAACGCGAACGCTGGTGGCGGATCGGGGTGAGATTTCGGCCCGGGGAAATACAAAGAATAACTGCCCACTTACTAATTTACCAAATATTTAATTTTTGCCAACATAATATAATTATGTATTACTATTTTAACATAACTACAATTTTTTTAACACATTTGGCGAGATATTTAATTTATATAAAACTTTATTCGTAGTACCTATATACACATCGATATCAAATTTATTTTTATTTTTGAACAGTTTATGTTTACACATTTATAATAGTACTTATAATTACTTATAGGTACCTACCTATATAACACAGTAAAAGTGAATAATTTAAACTACTAATTTTACGATTTTTGTGTTTAATAAGAAAGGTTATTACCTATTCAATAATATTTAATAATGCGCTTTTATAATTAAATAAGAGCTTATAATTTACTTCCACTTAATATACCTGATAGGTAAATTAACAGAATCAACACGCAAAATCTATGTGTATCTTTTTATTTTCTAAAAAAATGCTATATATTACATTTGCTGTTTTTGCTTTTCGAAAAATACTATATTTTTGCTTTCTGTCACTCATCGTTGTGTCTGTACTGAATCGCGGTAAAAAAGTCCGAAGTAAAAAAGTCCTAGGAAAAAAAGTCCGAGGCATAAAAAGTCCGCCGTCAATTACACGGTGGAGTATGTCCACCACCTATAGATAATAAATATCTCTAACGTTTACAATATTATGCGAGGTGTAGGTACACCAATAATAACGAAGACCTCGAGACTACGACGACGACTAAAAAGTAAAAACTATTACTACAAAGAAGAATCAAACATTTCATATCGTCATATATTATGGTATATTTATTTTAAAAAAGAGTAATTTGGTGGTGTGGGAGACTTTGCCCCCCGCGGCTCTATTTTCTGAAATTAACTGGACCCTCCCCATGACACATTCCCAAATACGCCACTAGGGAGATTTAAATTAGCTTTAAAAATATTAAAATATGTAAACAATTATGAAGGCGTACACTGTACAATGACTACGGAGGGGCGGCATTGCATATTATATTACAGTGGCGTACACACGGGGGGGGGGGTTTTGGGTGTTCAACCCCCCCCCCCCCCCTTTAGTATTTTTTCAGTTTACGTAATAACGTAAAAATGTATAATAAAAATGATGACAATTTAAAAAAATATTATATTCCAAATTATACTCCATTATATTATAACTTATAAGCAACCCAGTTTGTTGTTATAATATATTGTAGATATTATTGATAACTTGTTACAAATTAATGAAATTATTGGTAAATTTGTTCAAACACAAACATGAGGGTCGACAATCGTGTAATCCGATATAATATGCCTTAATAGCTATCGCAGTATCGCTAATACTATAGTATAGAATCTATTTCTCAGTTTTAATCAAATTCCTGACGCTTTGGACGTTTAGTAAATTGTACTTACTGTTTAAATATTTTATAAAACAATAAAAATGAAAAGAATAAACGAATATTTTTCTAACTCACTAATTTATGATACAATTAACTCGGAGGAACCAGGTATATTTAATACATTATATTATCAATCCTAGGACCTAGGTACAAAAAAATGATTAATATGGTAAAAATAAATTTCTCTTTATACCTATCTTTTATTGAATTGTATATAATATATTATTATATACATATTGTATGTACGCGTGTAACTTTGTAGTTATACTAAATAATTACCTGTAGGTAATAGGTATATATTTTTTAAATAATAATCGAGAATTGTAAAAATATTTTTAATTTCACCTTAAGTCATTGCTAATGAGCCGATTACTCATTAATTACAAAATAATTACTATAGGTACATCGTTTTGATTCATCAATGTATTATATATATATGTATATAATTTTTTTATATGTAAGCCCCCCCATTGAAAATAGCTGTGTACGCCACTGTTATATTATGTCGTGAATCCACTTTCAATGGCGCGTATATTACGCGCATAGCAACAATATCATTCCGTTCCATGAGAAATCGTCTACCGTCATTACATTTTTTATATTTAAAATTTAATGATCTTAAAATTCGCCACATTGAAGTGCTAGATCCACTATAACCCGTTTTTTCTTTATAAGCACTTAAAATTTTTTGTGTAGTTGGGTACTCACGGTTATCATAAAACTCATGCACTGTCCGCCGTACAATGTACAAAATCGTCAATGTCAGTCGCATACTTCACACGTTTGAATGTTTTTCGGGGAGACGTAAATTTCGGTCCTTCCTCAGATTCAGAACACAAAGATTTAGATGCCTCAGAAATTATACGCCTCACAGTCGCAATGCTCACTTCACATGCCTCCGCAGTCATTTGCTGAGCTTGTTTAAAAAAATTGGCCACTTCAAGATTTGATTTGTCATTAGACAATTTTTTAAAATATTTATAAACACTAAAAATTGTTTTTTTAGTTTGGGAGTGAATTTCGGGACGAATAGACATTATAAATTATTCACAAAGATACACAATATTTAAAAAAAAAAAACTGAAAATTTCAGTTAAAATATTTGAATAGTATATTCAAATCACAGATATTAAGAGCGGGAACATGTGAGTACGTCACAAAGTTTGTTAGAAAACAAGGATGTGAAAAAAAATATAAGGTATTAACACTACAACAATGCGCAACAGATCAAGGTTATACCCGACAGCTGCAGCTGCCCTCTCCCGTATTGTGTATACGTGTATATAAGCATGTGACGTGTCTACGAGCGAAATACTTCGATATAATAGCAGCTGTGTTTAAATGTACTGCAATGGTTACTAAAATGTACATAACACCTGCAGCTGCTGGTGTCATTTTATTTTTTAAATTTGGCGCGATTGTATTTGAACATTTTTAGAAACCCCGAAGAGAATTGTACACGGGTCGCGCTGTAATCGAATATCTAGTGCTGTGAAACGGACTATAGATGCATTGCTCCACGGAAAAACCTAGGTATACGTTTATAAATAGTCGCTTTCAAATAGAAGACCATAAACAGACTGACCTCTCATATCTCAATAATCTTTTCACTATTCAGTATGTTAACTGTTTTGTACGCACTGGTATGTTGTCTGTTGATATTTACTGTTTAATATTATTTAAATTAAAGTGCGGTGAATTAATATTATTATAATTAATTTTATTCTTGACGATATCGGTCGTTGTATAAATTTCCGATTAAAATAAACTTAAACATGTCAAGTCAACGAAGTGGTTGTGAAAACAGAAAACGTAAAGCTCGTAAAGAAGCAGAACTGTTAAATATTAAAAGCAAATGTTCAATAATAGATTATTTTACATCAAGCACATCCAATTTTAAAAGTTGTAAGTAATGTATAGTAGGTAGGTACCTAATAGATGTATTATTCAACACTAATAGTCAATAGATTTTGTTAATAATTTAGCATTTGTTAATAATTATAAATGTAAGAAATGAATTATTTATGAAGAGTCTTCAAGATAAGTACTTAGTTAAATTTAATTAGTTGATTTTTTCAGTTGATTATTAATTATGTTGTACATACCTATCAAATTTAATTTTTTCGTTTTAATGACCCTGTCAACAGCTAGTGTAGCAAAAAAAACAAATTCTATACCTGACGGTTCAAAGAGAAATGAAAACAAGGAACTTGATAATGATGATGGTATGTACTTTTACTATACAACAGTTGATTTAACAAACCTTAATATTTTATATGGTTTTAATGTTTCTGCCAACAGCTAGTGTAGCAAACACAACAGATTCTACACCAGCTGACGGTTCAAAGACAAATGAAAACAAGGAACTTTATAATGATGATTGTATGTACTTTTAGTAACTTATTAATTCTGATATATATTTAGTATTCATAAATATATTATTTTTTTAAAGTTAACATGGTAAATGTATATGATCCAGTTGCACCACTTTCAAAAGATCGCTTAGAGTTCAAAAATCGAATTTTGAAAGGACGATACAAGCCTATACTAGATCTTTATCCACTGTCAATTCAAAACAATAAGAGAAGGTCATTTCAGAAGAACTGGTATTTTTGATTGGTTGGAGTATAGTGATGCTTCTGACACAGCATTTTGTTTCCATTCCGTTGCTTTAAAGGTAATGAAATAAACAGCAACTACAGTGAAACAGCATTTAGTAGTAATGGTTTTAAAGCTTGGTATCGGGCTATTGATGCATTTAAAAAACATCAATCATCTAAATGTCACATAAACAGTGCAAAAGCATTAAATGATTTTCTTAATTTGAAGTCTATTGACTGTGTACTTGATAAGAATCGTCTAGAAGAAATTAGTAGTAAAGAAAAAGATCGTTTAAAAAACAGAGAATTTATGAATCGTATCATTAATGTTATAATTTGCTTAGGAAAGAGTGGTAGGCCATTTCGTGGCCATGATAAAAAATCTGATAGTTGTAATCAAGGACTTTTTAAGGAATTAATAATCTTACTGAGAAAGTATGGTGTTGTTCTTCAACACCATTTACAAGAGGCTCCAAAAAATGCTTTGTACACAAGCAACCTGACGCGGACTTGAATTGTGTCGCGTGGTGTGGTGATGAGGTGGTGGTGGCCGACGGTGAGTCGGGTCGAAAAACAAACAAACGGGATAGCAAAATAAATTACAAACAACGAACGGCGCACTGCTGTATTAATGGTTTTTATTCCAACAAGTGACAAGAGTCAAAACAAAAAGAACATTCAATTTTTATGATCCGATTTCTACGGTATCGAGTTTACACGAGAACGAGTGTCGACTTTCGGAGAACTATCCGGGTCGGTGTCGTGATGATGAGAGAGCGCGCCTTGGCAATCCGGTTCGCTGGACGGCCGGCCGACGGTTCCAGGCGCGCGTGTCGCGCGCCGGCGTCGTCCGTCGTCGGTTGGTGGTTTGATTGAGAAGCCGCGGCGTGGCTTCCGCGCAAAGGCTGTTTGAATTCAAACAGATTTTGCGCGGGACCGCGTCATACTCCCCCCCCAAACCGCCAACGGCGTTGGTTTTCCGGCCGTTACCGGCGGTCTGCGTTGTCATGAGTGGTGGGTGGTTGTGGTGGGTCAGTGGGTGGATGGTGGTTGTGGTAGACACCTGTCCGAGGGTACGTTTTCCGGCTGTGTTCAGCGGACGTAGCCCTGGCGGTGTCTAATCGCGTTTCGGCGATGTGGGGGGGGCTGTAGTACAGTAGACTGACGTCCATGTCCTCTTGGTCAGCCAGGTGTGTGCCCGTACCTCCTAACAGCTGTGCCTCCTCCTCCGGGGATATTTCCATATCCTCGGGTTGAGGGGTGGCAGCCGCTAGTTGATCCGTGGCTCCGGTCGCTCCGGAAGTGTGTGTCACTTCCGGTACCGTGACCACGGTGAGGTGCGGGGACGCTGGCCCTGGCTGTGACAGGACCGTCTCTGGGGCTGGGGGTGGTGCCGGCTTTTCCAGGCGGTGTTGTTGGGATGCCTGTTGTTGTTTGGCCCTGTGGTCCCGCTTCCGCTGCTGGTTCCGGCGTTGGCGGGCGTTCAGCGTTACTGCAGGTGGTGTTGCCGGTGCGGTTGCCGCTTGTGTCGGGGGTGGCGGCGGCTTGAAGGTGGATGTTGCTGATGGCCTGGTCGCTGTCCTCGGCGCTGGAACTGGCCACTCCATCAGCGGCCTTGGTGGTGGCCTCTCGGGTGCCCGCGTCGGCGTCCGTGGCTGCGCCTTTTGGGTGTTGGCCGGTACCTGTGCCACCCGTCTGGGGCTTCGCGACCTGGTGTGTCGTGCTGCCGCCGTGGGTGCGCCGCTTGTCGCCCTTTTGAACACGGCGGTGCGGTCCTCCCACCCTCGTTGGTAGGCCGCCCACAGTACCGGGTCCCGCTGGAGTTGAGCATTGGTCATCCGCCATACCCTGGCCGCCGTGGTGACTGTCGTGCCCTCCTCCAAAGTGGCTGCCCTCAGCAGCTCCTGGCTGCGTTCCAGAAGTGCCGCCGCTTGTTGGAGGGTGGAGGGTGTGGCCGGCCGTTGTGGTTGGTCCATTTGGTGGTGTGATGCTAAGCCGACTGAAATTGAGTACATAAAGATGCTATTGAGTGTTTATGGTGTGGGGGGTTTGGGTGGTGGTTGTTGGGGCTCTGTTGTGTTCGCCCGTTTGAGGCAGGACACGTGTATTTTGCGTGCCGGCTGTTGGTCTGTGATGAACACCCCTTTGCCTACGCGTTTATGTAGTTTCACCGGTCCCCACCATTTCGGTGCGAAGCCGGCGTGAAACTTTTTGTGCGCGCTTGACAGGTGGTGTGCCTTGTAGTACACCGTGTCACCTGTTTTGTACTTTGTGTCCGTCGGGCCACCTGTTGCCGGTGGTGCGGTAAGTACATTGTTTTCGCGCCTAGCCCTGTCCATATTTATATGTTCGATCGGGTTTTCCGCTGTCCGCGACAGTATCCAGTCCCCCGGCCTTTTGCCCTCTCTCCCGAGGACGAGTACCGACGGTGGGTATCCTGTCCGGTCGTTGCGCCTGTTCCTGATCGAAAAAAGTATGGGGGCTAATTTGGTGTCCCAGGTGTTGTGGTTGCCATTGGCGAGTAGCGCGCGTAGACCTTTTTTTAATTCTTGGTTACGGCGTTCGACTGGGTTGGCCCTCGGGTGATATACCGGAGTTGTCCAGCCCTCGGCTCCCCACTGTTCGATCGCTTTACGCATATCGTTTGCTACGAACTGTGGGCCGTTGTCGCTTAAGCACACACGGGGGTATCCGAAACGTGAAAAGAATTCTCGTTCGAGCGTTTCGGTTATTGTTTTTGTAGTGGCTGTTCCGAGGGGGTATGCCTCGGTCCACCTACTAAACAAATCCGTGGCGACCAGTATATATTGTTTTCCCCTACTCGTGCGCGGGTAGGGGCCCATGAGGTCTATGCTTACCACCTCCCAGGGGTGTCGGGGTACTCTGGTGGTCGCGGGGCCGTCTGCGCGCGTGTTTAGTGGTTTGGTACACGCGCATATGTGACACGACTTGACGTACAGTCGGATGTCGTTTTTTTGTCCTTTCCAAAAAAAACGTTGTTTGACCGCCCTGTACGTTTCTTTCCAGCCCGGGTGGTTTGCGAGTACGTGATCGTGGTAAGTCCAGATCACGTTCTGCGTGTTGGTTTTTGGGATGACTACGGGTGTGTGTTCATCCAAATTTATCCGGAGAAGACCGTCGGTAAAAATGAATTGTTTGTTTTTTTCCGAGGTACCTCCGGTATTGCGCGCTGGGTCGTCCGTTGTCATGTTGTGCGTTATGTCTCGTGTGTTGGGGTCATTGGCCTGCCATGTCACGAGCATAGCGTGTGTGATTGTGGGGTGACTAGTGGTGTTAGCCGGGTTCGTCGTGGCGAACAGATTGTCGGCCGGTGTACTAGTAGTGGTGACGAGTGGTGAGGTGGGTACTCCTACTAGTCGTTCCTCGAGGTGTTCCTCGTCTACCGGGGGCCCGGTAGTCGGGTTGCGGGAGAGCATGTCCGGCGCTTCGTTCTGTACGCCGGGCACATGCGTGGTTTTGTAATCCAGGTTGGCCAGCTGTAGTGCCCACCTGGTTAATTTTGAGTTTGTGTTTTTGGCTCGGTGGAGCCACGTGAGTGCTGAGTTGTCTGTGTATAGGTCAAACCGGCGTGCCTCCAGGTATGGTCTAAACTTATCGGTTGCCCAGATTATCGCGAGGCACTCGCGTTCTACCGCGGCGTACCTTGTTTGCGTATCACTAAACTTTTTGCTTGCGTAGGCGATTATCCGCCTTTCGTCCGGGCTGTCACCCCGTTGGAAAAGGACGGCACCCGCTCCTATCTCGCTAGCATCGGTCTGTAGGCAAAACGGTTTTCCGTAATCCGGCGTCGATAGTTTAGGCGAATCGTACAGGGCGCGTTTTATTTTGGTAAATGCCGCCTGTTCGGTTTCGGTCCACGACCATTTGGTTCCCTGTTTGAGTCTATTTGTTAGGGGCGCTATGGTGTCCGCGTAGTTGTCGACAAACTGGCTGTACCAGTTGCAGACGCCCAGGAATTTCCGTAGGTCCCTCAGCTTTGTTGGTGGGGGGTAGTTAATGATGCCCTCTAGTTTCTCCGGTTGTTTGTCTATACCGTCGGAGGTGACTAGATGTCCAAGAAATGAGATTTCGGTCGCTCCGAATCTGCATTTCTCGGGGTTGCATGTCAGCCCGTGTCTCTGTAGACGTTCTAAAACTTTGTCTAAGTGGCACTGGTGTTCATCCGTAGTGTTCGAAAACACCACTATATCGTCTAGATATACGCGGACGAACTCGTCCAGGTACCCCCTCAAGACTTCGTCCATTAGTCGCACAAAGGTCATGGGGCTGTTTTTGAGGCCGAAGGGGAGGACTCGGAATTGGTATAGGCCCCGACGCGTCCGGAATGCCGTGTATTTTCGCGCGTCCTGTTTAAGTGGTACTTGCCAGTACCCTGACTTAAGGTCAAGGACGCTGAACACTTTTGCCCCTCTCATCTGACGTATCAGCGTGTTGAGGTCGGGCATTGGGTAAGCGTCGGACTCAGTGATGTCATTGAGCCGCCTATAATCAATTCCGAGTCCTCCCCTTCGGCCTCAAAAACAGCCTCAAAATTTTTTTTGCGCCGGTTTCGGCTGTGGGTGTGTCGCTGGTTCGTCAGGTGTGTACTCCAGGACTCCAGCGATCCGGCGGAGGTCTCCGAAAGTCGCTGGTCTTTGCAATCTTATGTGCGTGCGGTATTCGTTGCGCGTTAGTCCGGCTATCGTACCTACTAGCTGTGTTTCAGATAGTCCGGTATTGACGCGGCGGGCAAGTTGATTTTTTTGCGTTACGAACTCCGTTAGCGATTGCGTTGGTGTTTGTCGGACGGATACTATCTCTGCCCGCAGCCGTGACTGAATTTCCACGTTGTCGAATTTTTCTAAAAATTCGGCGCGGAACTCGTCCCAGGTGACGTCCAGTAGTCTGATGGTGTTCCACCAGGTACTGGCTGCACCCTTTAGCTGCTGTGTGATAATATTTGTCCAGGCCGACCTATCTATACGCGTTTGGTACATTATCGACTCCGCTTTATGAATAAATCTTGCCGGGTCCTCAGGTGTTGTCCCGTGGTACTCCGGCAGCGAATGTTTCGCTGCACATACGTCGTCGTATGGTATCAGCGTCGATTGTTGTGCCGCGTAGGTGTATGTGGAGGAGGGGGCATGGTGTATATTTGTTGTGTCGTCGAAACGTACTGAATGATCGGCGCGGTGGTTACCCGCGGACGGCGGTTCTCGTGCCGCGGGGTACCTCGCTCCGTATTCCGTGTTGTTCGATAACACTGTGTGGTGTGGGCGGATCGGTGGGGTTGCATCCGGTTGTTGTTCCGGTGCTTGGCGTGCCATACCCATCTCTAGGCGTCGCATTGTCTCTGCAATGCGACGTTGGTCTTCGCCAAAACGGGCCATACAGTTCTCGAGCATGGTCAGTCGTGATTCCAGACCGCAGCCATGCGCCGAGTTCTCCACCGCTTGCCGTACCTCCTTTATTATGGTACGACCCGTTTGGATCATACCCATAGTTTGTTGGTGTGGGGGTGTGGTCGATGGTTGGGGTGTTGTGTTGTTGGTGGTGATCTGGGGTGGGGCGTGTGATGTCTCGATCTGTATTTGCGCGGTTTGACTGGCGTCAGGTACCAGACCTGTGGCCGAGCTCTGTCCGGTGTGCCCAGTGGGTTCCATAGGCGGGAACCGGATTTCGTTGGCCTGCAGGTTCATGTCCGCGAAATGTTGTGTTAATCGGATTTCGAGATCACCCTTCGCGCCCGTATCCGATAAACCGCGCTGTCCGCATTCGTAGCGCAATTCCGCGGCGGTCAATTCATTAATATATTTTCCCGGCATGACTTCCGGTTGGTTTTCCGGTGTTGTTGACGAGAAATTATAAAATGTGGCTGTTGTCGTTGGAACGGGTATCGCGTTCCTTCGATCAGCTGTGTTGCCCGCTTATCGGTGTTTATTTGCGTACGGAATGTAGGTCAGTGGGTTGTTATTGTTACGCTTGCCGGGCGATCACAGTAACCGGTCTTCGCAGAGTGTTTTCGCGGATGCGCGTGTGTGCGTTATCCGGTGCACTACTGCGATTAGGGAAGGCGGCGGCTGTCGCTTTAAGCGGCGGCGGCGGCAGTCCGATTACGTGGTATTTTTGTCCCGGGTAATCGCGTGTTGACGTTGGCGGGTGGTGGTGTGACCCTCTCGCGCTCTTGCGTTCCTACCTAATGCCTACCTACGTCGTGTGTGTTTGGTGCATCGCGCGCGGTGCGGTCGGTGCGTCCGTGAGTCGGGCGGCGCGGCCGGTCGTTACGTCCTTTATGGTTATGTAATATATTACGTAACGCCGGTTTTTCCGTTACCGCCTGCAAACCACGTTTTTGCCGGATCGCGTTGGTGACTTTTTTCGAAAACGCGCAACGGGGGTTTATTTGGGGGTGGTAGTATGTGGTAAGAAAGTTTTCACTTACCGGTGATTCCTGTTCGGGGAGCCAGTTGACGCGGACTTGAATTGTGTCGCGTGGTGTGGTGATGAGGTGGTGGTGGCCGACGGTGAGTCGGGTCGAAAAACAAACAAACGGGATAGCAAAATAAATTACAAACAACGAACGGCGCACTGCTGTATTAATGGTTTTTATTCCAACAAGTGACAAGAGTCAAAACAAAAAGAACATTCAATTTTTATGATCCGATTTCTACGGTATCGAGTTTACACGAGAACGAGTGTCGACTTTCGGAGAACTATCCGGGTCGGTGTCGTGATGATGAGAGAGCGCGCCTTGGCAATCCGGTTCGCTGGACGGCCGGCCGACGGTTCCAGGCGCGCGTGGCGCGCGCCGGCGTCGTCCGTCGTCGGTTGGTGGTTTGATTGAGAAGCCGCGGCGTGGCTTCCGCGCAAAGGCTGTTTGAATTCAAACAGATTTTGCGCGGGACCGCGTCAAACCGAATACAGAATGACTTGATGACATCAATTAAAAATGTTATTTTACAAAATATAAAAAACAGCATACAAAATTCATTTATATCAATACTAGCTGATGAGACTACAGATGTTGGACATTTTGAACACTTGTCAATTGTTTTTCGATATTTTGATGATAAAAAAAATAGACCAGTAGAAAATTACATTACTTTGAAACAAATGAAATATGTTACAGCTCAGGCTATTTTTGACTGTCTTCATGATGTATTGATACAAATGGGAAAAGATTGGCACTCAGTTTTATCAGTATGCTTTGATGGTGCTTCTACAATGACTGGTAAAATAATAGGCGTGCAAACAAAATGTAAGGAACAAAATTCAAGTATTAAATATGTTCACTGTTATGCACACTGTCTAAACTTAGCACTTGTTGATTCGGTATGTGATAAATCGAAAAATTCCAAAAGAAACAAATTGGTATTCAATTTTTTTGGCACCATACAATTTACCTATAATTTTATTGAAAGTAGTGCAATGAGGCATGCAATTTTGGAGAAAATATCTAAAGATGTAGGAATCAAGTTACTTACATTAAAGTCTTGTTCTATTACTCGGTGGGCGTGTCGAGCAGAAGCAGTCAAATCAGTACCTAATAACTATGAAGTTTTGCTTTTAGCCATAGATGAAATTTGTGAAAGTAGTAGTGTTCCAGAAATGTGTGCGAAAGGGGACTAAATCAATTAAAAAGTTTTGACTTTATTTTTGGCCTTTATTTGCTGAATCCCATATTAAATTTAATATTAAAAACAAGTTCTTTATTACAGTCTCCAAACATGGATCTAGTATTAGCAATAAATAGTGTACAGTCTTTAGTACAAAACTTGATGGCTATGAGGAATAGTGACGAAGAGTTCAAAAATATTTATCAACAATCAGTAGAACTTTGTAATAAAAATAGTGTACAAGTACCAGAAGTAGTAAATAGAAAAGTGTCAACTCGTTTAGATAAAATGTCAAATTCTCAATTTTTTTTTAAAACAAAATATGATGAACTTAAAATATCTGTGTATAACCACTTGTTAGATGAACTCATTTCTGGCATCAACGCGAGATTTAATCAAGAAACTGTGCAATTAGTTCAAGCTGTAGAAAAAATGATTCGTCTAGACTCTACACCTGAAATTATTTCAATATTATCAAAATTTGCAAATGTCCCTGTAGATATATTGGTGTCTGAGATAAAAATATTAAAATATTTATCAACTACCGATGGTAAACCAGATTTTAAAACTAATAATGAATCTATCCATTCGTGGCTTAATTATATGAAAACAAATAATTACATACAATCATTTACTGGCTTTTTCACTGTACTGAAATTATTCAGTGTAATACCTGTAACAAGTTGTTCCTGTGAACGGGTATTTTCAAAGTTAACCATAATAAAAAAATAAATTAAGGAGTTCTATGCAACAATACCGACTTGATAGCTCATTATTGATGTTCACTGAACAGGAAATAACATCAAGTGTTAACAGAGACACTGTCATTGAACAATTCAAAAATAAAGAAAATAGAAGATTGAATTTATAATTTTTCTTAAATTATAACGATAGTGGAAAGGCCAAGTAATGTAACCCACAATTTTATCAAAATCGAGGTTTTAATTGATAATGATAAAACACATGTTTTTCACAACACAAACACGTTTTTTTCCAAGTAAGGTAAGCCTAAAATCATTTTTTCCGATGCAAAATTTAGGTTTTACTCATTTAAGATTAGTATAACCCACAATAGTAACAAATGGTTAAGTGATGTAAGCAACAACGTATACCTCAATAATTGTAAACAGATCCAGACAATTGATGTAAGCAATAACGTATCCCACAACAATTGCAAACAAACCCAGTCAATTGATGTAACCCTCGCCGCGCCATTATTGTTTTAGTTAACTATTTTACAATACATTGCAACCAATAATACCATTCTTCTAATATCTTTGAATAATACCCATTTGATGATAATAGTGATAACTGGTAATACTATTATTACGTACTATGAAATATTAAATTTCTTATTAAATCGAGAAATCATAGTTACAAAAACAATTAATATTTTAATAGACAGAATGTTAGGAGCGTTTTCTACAATATAGTATATTAGTTATAGTTGTATTATAGTATTATAGTTGCTTTTTCAAAATTATGTAAACAAAAAAAACAAAAAAAAACATGATTCTTTTTCTTTAAACTAGTTCTAATGTATCATGTCAATGATACATTAGGAGAAACAGATGAAGAAGATGAAGTAAAAGATGATTCATTAGAGTTCACAGAAATATAAACAGTTGTTTTATTACTTTTACTCATTAATTTTTTTTAAACAAATAAAAAGGATTTTTTATATTTTAAATGTTATACTTATATATTATTTCATTAATTTTTTTTAAATAAATAATAAGGAACTTTTATACTTTAAATGTTATACTTATATTTTATTTGACTGTTTCTTTATTTCATTAAGTTATTTTAAATAAATAAAAAGGAACTTTTATATTTTAAATGTTTTACTTGTATTTACAGTTTGTTTATTTCATTAAGTTTTTTTAAATAAATAAAAAGGAACTTTTATATTTTAAATGTTATACTTATATTTTATTTACTGTTTGTGACATAATTATATTAATCTGTTGCAAAATAATTAAAATATTACTATGTGTATTTAATTGCTTATGATCTCCCATGAATATAAGGCGTTAGTGCCTTAGATTTTATAAATAAATAATAATATTAACATTAATACATTTTATATTTTTATTAAATAATAATATTATATTGAGGGTTACATTCATTGAACATTTTTAGTTAAATTTAATCGGTGTGATGTATAAATAATGTATCCCCTAAAGCACGTAACATAACCCACCGTTTAAAATATCAATCCATGTAAAATACTGTAACCCTCAACTTCCTTCAATTTGAAGCACAGTAAGTAGTTTAAAAATAATTTATAAGTTTTAATAGTATAATTATTTATTAAAATACGTAATCAACAATAAACCAATTCAATTTTAACTTCATTGGATAATTTTTGACAAAACTATTAAGATTTAGTTTCTCCTGTAAAATTTCATTTTTGTGGCTTACATTACTTGGCCTTTCCACCATCGAATTAATATTAGCTTTTATGTAGTTATATTATGCATTATGTATAATATAATATGAATATACAGTTTTTATTTGTTATTTTGTTTTTGGGTAATGTGTTTTCTTTTTATACGAAACTGTATTTATATCGTTTTAATTTGAAAATTAAAAGTATATGTCTACAAATTAGCACATGTATGTTGTGTCCATATTTAACTTGTTTATATTATTACATATAAATATTACAATTTTTATATTACACAAAATTTACATTTTAAAATAAGAATGTATGTTAATGTGTAAAAAAAAATAATAGGGGCCCTGTCAAAGTGTTGGGGCACTAATTCTACCAGGCTCGACCGGAAATTGAAGTCTGCGCACGCCTATGAGTACACGAATTGGCAATTGCAATATATTATGACGTGTATGCGCGTATACAGTTCACGCGATAACAACCTATCACTAACGAGAAATAATTCTTAGAACTTACTACTTAGAAACTTTAGAATTTTATTCTTAGTTTATGGCCGGCCAGTCTCACCTGCAGTGTTGTTCCACGGCCTCTGATAACGTAGTTTTACAATACTATTTATAAATCATGTTACAATTATTATTATAAGACATACCTAATACAATATCGGACGGGCGTACTTGCATTGCATTAGTTGCATTTTAATAACAGTTATCAGTTATGTTATAAAATTATAAAATATAAACTTTAAAACTTATACTTACTTATTACATACCTAATATTACTTATGCCTGTATATTAACTAAACATATACAATAACATTCAACTATGATTGAGTTTGAGTAATAATTATTAATATCAATATAAGATAGGTTTGAAGTTTGAACACAAAATGTTTTACAAAAATTAAATGATTTTACTTATTAGTTATTATACCAATAATAAGAACTTATATAATAATTATGCGGTTACTATAATGCATATAATAATTAATTAGTAATATATATTATTATAATAAACCTACTCGGCACTCGCACACTATCAACTGATAATAATGATATTATTAAGTATTATAATTAATTATATAATAGTAGTATTAATAATTATTGTATTATAATTAAGTACCTAGGTATGTGTTATGATAATTTATAATTGAAATAAAAACTAGTTTGGGATTTTTTAATTAAGACCTATTTCATATATTTATGAATGTATAATATTTATATTGCCATATTGGTGTTACTACAATTGCAGTGTACCTATACGTGATAGCTGCAGTGTACGTAAAAGCATAGAGCACCTATAATAATAGGTTTACCTGCAGGCTGTTGTGTAGGTATATTATAAGTTATAACTTTAAGTACAAGTAGGTACCTACTAAAAGGCAGTAAAAGGCAATAGACATTAGTGGACTAAACTGAGTATGTCTTGGGACGATTAATATGTTTTCCATCAGGAAGTTCCGGTTAGGTATCATTTGGGCATTAATCAAACGGTTCCCGGGGAGGTTGTGATATATCCCATCAGGCGGTTCCAGCTAGGTACCAATTGGGTACTACATAGGCGGTACCCGGGAAGGTCTGTGCTATTAGGGTACCCTCCAATATTATATTATGCAATTCTTCCGGGTGTCTCAGGGAATGTCCAACCATTTTCCAACGTCTTCCTCTAATCGCATCTATGAGTGTACGTTTTTCTCCCACTGTTCTAAGTACTTCTTCATTAGTTTTCCGCTCTGTCCAACTTATCCTTTCCATACGCCTCCAGCACCACATTTCGAACGCTTCTAATTTTTTCTTTTCGGTATCATTTATTACCCAAGTTTCACATCCATATGTTGCAACACTCCATACATATGTTTTTATAAGTCTCTTCTTGATATTAAGATGTATCTTTTTTGAAGTGAGCAACTTATGTTTTTTACTAAAGGCAATTTTTGCTAATGCTATGCGTTCTTTAATCTCGTGGACATTCTTGCCATCAGATGTGATTTTACTCCCTAGGTCTTATTTTACACTTATTTTGATTTTAAGAGGAACATATAAATTTAAGGTAAATTAACTCACTTCTTTTGTCCAGATCATTGGCTTTTATGTGCCATACTTGATGTGCTCATTGTCAGTTGAAACCTTAACAGCTGAATAAGGGGAATATCTCTCAACAGTATGCTGTACTGAAGTATCGCTATTGATTTTTCTACTTATTGGAGTTAGTTCAAACAGATCTGGACTGTGTCTATTGTTGGAAATCGGTTCAACATATGGATTATAATCAATAGGTGTTGCTATAGGTCCAGATTTAAATGCATGCATATCTTGATAAATTTCATGATTCTAAAAGTGAATTGAATAAGCAAATAGCCAAGCAGAGATAACCATTTTAAGATTGTATGTAATACATAAATTCATTTAACATATTAAAATACAATGATGTACTATTAATAAATGGTAAATCAACAAAATTTGTTGTAAATTTAATGATGAAATCCTATAAGCTAATGCTATATAATATTATACAATAGTATAAGTAGTAAATGTGTGGTAGGTACGTACCGTATTCCACGTATCGTCCATATTGCACACGAGGTTGAATGTTAACTGAATGGCAACTATAGTTGCTTAAGAAATATCTTAAAGATTCTAAATTGTTAAATAAACTTGTAATCTTGTAAGTAAATAAACGAAGTAACCAGGCAAAGTCACTATAGTTTGCAATTAATTTAATAACATTTACCATGGCCTATGAATTCATAAAAGTGCAATTGGTATACAAATTACAAAGGCTACAGGGCATCGAGAGACAAGACTATGAGAGAACGCTAGTACTCTACGGTAGTAGAGTGGGAGAACGACTAGTGATGGGTAAATATATTTTTGGTAAATTCCCTAGTTATTTACCCGGTATTTAAAATAAATACCCGGTAATTTGGGTAATTACTTCAAATAAAAAATATTCAATAAAATGTTGTTCATCAACGAACAAATTTTAAATGTGTGGGGATCCAAGCCAAAATACCCATATTTAATTAAATACATTTTAAGTGGAAAGTTGGCTACATATTATTTTAAAAATATCATATTATTAATAAAAACAAAAAATTTTTTTTTAAAACTAGAAAAAAATAAAATTTTCATAAGCTTACTGTTGTTATATTATCTAAAAGAAAATATAAAATAAATTTTATTAAAAAAACAAAAATATTGATTGAATAATAAAAAAAATGTATTTATTAAACCATAATACAAACAAAACATAACAAAATAAATTGTTCATTAGCTCCTTGCTGTAATAATATAAATATATAATATAAACAAAATATAAAATGCATAATAAAGAAATAAAAATATCTATAACCAGAATAAAAATTAAACATAACAAAATAAAATGTTCATTAGCTCCTTGCTGTTATAATATAATATAAACAAAATATAAAATTCATAATAAAGAAATAAAAATTTCTATAACCAGAATACAAATTAAACATAACAAAATAAAATATTCATTAGCTCCTTGTTGTTATAATATAGTATAAGCAAAATATAAAATTCATAACAAAATAATAATTAATAATTATCCTCATCTTCTTTTTCTGGACATGAAACGGAGTTTTCATCACTACTGGTATCATTATATAAAATAGATGTTTCTGAATCTGAATCACAATCACTGTCTGAATCACTTTTTGAGATAATCATATTTTCAACGTTTTTTTCAGAGTTAAAAGAACTCGATGAACTGTGTATTTCTTGTATAACTACATCTACAGAAGATTCTTCACAATTATTTGCTTCTGTATTTTTGGAAATTTCACTTTTTTTTATTTTTAGCTTACAATTGTAAGATAAGTATGTCAATTTCCCAACTCTCTCTGTAGTTAATCTATTTCTTTTTTTGCTATGTATCCAAGAAAAAGTTCTGAATTTTCGTTCAGTAGCAGCAGAAGTACAAGGAGCAGTTAATATTCTTACTGCAACTTTAGATAATGGGGATATGCGATATATAATATACACATTTTTTTACCAGTTCAAATGATTTCTTAACATTAGCAGCATTCTCCCCAATAATGACAAAACAATTTTCCTTACCATATGTTTCAATTATTTCAACAATTTGGTTTTTTTAAATATTCAGCAGTATGACGGTTATCTTTGGTGTTAAGAAATTTGACAAACAAAGGTTCTGGTTTACAAATAACAAAGTTTATTATGCCATCATTATTTATATTGGGCCATCAATCCAGTTGAATATGTAAATCATTTGCCTCAAGAAGATCATAAGTAATACTACTCTGCATTTCAGCATACACTTTATCCACATAAACTGTAGATATAGATTTTCGACAAGGTAGTTTAAAGGTTGGTCGAATTGGCTTAAAAAAGTCAATCCAAAGTGGGTGCTCAGTCATTGATGATGGCCAAAGCAAGTTTTTCATTCAAACGTACCTATGAAATACCTCATAAAACAAATTATAAAAAAAAAAAAGTAGATACCTAAATTAGGTATAGTTTTATAATTTTTGTTTAAACAGTTAAGTTTAATAAATGTTATTATATAACAACTTAGAGAACTATGTTACCTAATTCAAATAGATTTAAGCTAAGCCTAAATACCTACTTAATAAAAAAAATATTATGATAAGTAGAAGTAAAAAACAAAAAACATAAATTAATAAGCATAGATTGTTTATAAATTTATAAATATAAAATATTATGAAAGATACAACACCAGTATTAAAATAATAAATTATAATTTGTATATATTCATATAAATTAAAATAGCTATGAATATAATATTATTTATGTAGGTACTTAATTTATTATAAGTTGTAAGTGTTATATAAGTTATAGGTAATCCTTAACATTTTGATTTTTTGTACCTTTTAAATACCTATGTAATAATGTAAAATTAAAAAAAAATTGTTTTTGTCAATTTATATAATTAAACATTATACCTACACAAGTAGGTCGTAGGTACCAAGTTTTTAGTGTTAAACAAGCAAATATTGTATTTAAAATAATAATACATTGGTAATAAATGATAAACAAAATAATCTTACTATTTAATATAATTTTTTTAAATTAATTATTTTTCTTACATTCTCTGATTTATTCATGTGATCAAAAAATGTGTTGATGGTTGAAGACTTGTGCGAATTGACAACTAAATGAGCATCATATTCATCAACTGTTTGTATTTGATCTTCAGTTACATTAGAAGTTGTATTTGAATAAAATTTTTGTTTTATTTGTTGTGGGCAATTTGAACATTTAAGTAAATGTGCTTTCATTTTATTCACATTCATATTATACTCTTTATGACAAAACTTGCATGACTGACGTTTATCGTTAGATATGAGTTGTTCAAAGTATTTACGCACTATGCCCTTTTTTCTTCCCATAATTTTATTTTATAGTTCACAAATTTAAGCAACAATAAAAATAAATAATTTGTATTTTATTAACAAAGAAAAAATGAAAAAAAAACACAAGAGCAACACTAATGCGGTAATGCCGCGTTCTTAATGCCGTAAGCGTAACGGTATATCTATATTCTACATTTCGCGGACATAAGACGGTTATAACCATAGATATTCTTTAATATTTATGTTGTAACCAAGATGGATATAAGTAGTATAACTATGCCAATAATGGCGCAGCATCTTTAAGGTGCAGCTCATAATATTATATCAATAAAAGATCACAAAGAAAATAATAGGAAAAGATCAGAAAATTGAAATGCAATAATAATTTAAAATAATTTTCGCAAAACTTATGAAATGCAATAATAATAAAAATATTTTTCACAAAACTTATATTATTAATAATTAAAAATCGAAATGCAATATTTATTTTCCTAAAAATATTTTTTACAAAACTTATAATATTAATAATTAAAATCAAAATTAAAATATAATAGAATATTTGTAGTTAGGCATATTAATTTAATTTTTAATAGAATTGTTCTATTAAAAAAGTCTAACAACAAACTAGTGAACATTAAAAAAAATAGTTATCAATCCAATGACTCATTATATGATCCGATAATTCATTATGAATTTCCTTAAAATAACCAATTCATTTCTTAAAATTTTTTTTGTAACTCTCATTATCATCATAAGATTGATATAAAAATGATACATGAGTTTCTAAACTATACATAGATGATTCAATTTCTGATAACTCTTTAAGTATATTTTTATACCTTTGGATCATATCTAAAAGTTTTTTACAATTTTCCTTTTTTATTATTTATATTAGTAAATATTTTTTTTTTTAACATTGTTCTATTAAAAATATTTTCTATTCTTTTTGATTTTGATTTCTAATCAGTGTATTGAGATGGTTTACAAAATCATTTCTATCTATATTTGTTTTATAATGTCCCCAAGCAAATGTATCAATACCATTTTCCAAAATAAATCTTTTATCATCATAAACACTTAAAGCTTTTTTGTTTTGTTCTACATTAAAGTTATCATGTTTCTTAGTTCTAAATAAATTTTTTTTTTTTTTTTTTATTGATCGAAAGACATCGGCGACAACGGCCATTAGTCATAAACGTTACATTAATTACATTTTTTTTTTTGGTATCTTACATATTATAATAATTTTAAATTAAGTCATACAATTTATATTTTCTTAAAAAAGACAAGATTTGGAGTGAGGAGTCTGCATTTGGACCGAGGGCTGCGTCTAAGGTTAGGTTCAGCTGATCGAGTGCCTCTGTGTATTGTCGGCATTCTGTGAGGATATGATGAACTGTTAGTTCGGTGCCACATGCTGTGCAGATAGGTTTTTCGTCTTTTGACATGAGATAACCGTGGGTTAGTCGAGTATGTCCGATGCGAAGTCTGTTAATGATTATTCTTTCTCTTCGTTTCGTGAGGAAATTGGGCCAACTGAATATGGTGTTTTTGATTTTTCTCAATTTAGTGGTTTGTCCGAGCCAGTGTGTTTGCCATTAGATTTTAGTAAGTTCTTTAATCTGTTTTTTTATGTCTGCGAATGTAGTAATATTTAATATGGGTATATCAGTGTGCTCTGCTGCTTTCTTGGCTTCTTGGTCTGCCTTTTCGTTGCCCTCTATGTCGCTGTGCCCCGGGATCCATACTAGTGAAATTTTGATTCCTGTCTGATATGCTAGGCTAGTTTTTTGAAGTATAAGTTTTGCTATATCTGTAGTGTTGAATGGGTTTTTGAGGCTCGTGAGTGATGAAAGTGAGTCTGACAGGATTAGATTGCTTTTGTGGGGGTTTCCATGATCGTGATTAAGTAATATGTGATCTACTGTTTTGAGTATTGCTATGGCTTCTGCCGTGTATATAGAGCAGCTTTCGGGGAGTTTGAATCTGATGGAGAGGTCATGGTTAGTAATTGCGATTCCCACGCCTTTTCTAGATTTGGAGGCATCAGTGTAATAACAATTTGCATTTTTGTGATCTTGGAGTATTTCGTTTAAGTGATTTTTGTAAATCATGGGTGAAGTATCTTCTTTTTTGAATTTAGTTAAATCCAGGTTTATATCAATATTGAAGGCCCATGGGGGGAATTTGAGGGGTTGAACTTTCGTTATCGCATTGAATTCTATACCATGGTCTTTAGCGTACTCGGTAATTTCTGTAGTGTATTTGTTTGCTAGATTGCCAGAGTTTCTTGTGATGCTGGCAGCGTAGAGTAGTGATTTTTCTAAGTGTCTAAGCTCAGTAGGGGGTTCAAGTGCTAGGTTTCGAATGCTTTCTATGGGACTAGAACGAAAAGCTCCAATAGCGAATCTTAAGCTGGAGTTTATAGTAGAATCTATTATTCTTTTGTGGTGAGATTTGGCTGATTGGTAGATTGTTGCACCGTAGTCCATTTTTGCTCTGATGAGATGTCTGTGGATTTTTATGAGTGTTTCTTCGTCTCCTCCCCATGTGGAGTGGCTTATCATTTTCATGATGTTGAGACTTCTCGACAAAGATATCTTGAGTTGTTTAAGGTGTTGTAACCAGTTGATTTTTTTGTCGAAATAAACTCCTAGTATTTTAATTGAATTTACGTTTGGGATGAGGATGTCATTTAACTGGATTTTGATGCGCTTTTGGCCTCTTTTGTTGGAGAATATGATGCATTGAGATTTAAGGCTGGAGATTTTGAAACCGGTGAGTGTTGACCATTTTGCGATGTTGTTTGCTGTATCTTGTAGGAAGTGTTGTACCGTTTTTAGATTAGGGCTTTTGCACCAGAAATTAAAGTCGTCTGCGAAAAGGTTGGCCTTTACAGGAAATGTTATGGTGTTGGTTATGTCATTTATTGCTAAAAAAAAGAGGGTAACCGATAATGACGAACCTTGAGGAATTCCATTTTGCTGGGAGTAGTTTTTTGATTGGGCATTTGAAAGAGAGATTGAGAATTGTCTTGAGTTAAGGTAGCATTTTATGTAGTTGAACATGTTGCCGTTTGTTAGAATTTTTGAAAGTATTAGTAGCACTCTATGTCTCCATACCGAATCATAGGCTTTGGCAATGTCTATGCTTATCAAACCGAGGTACTGATTTGAGTTGAGTGCGTCGTTAACTTCTGACTTAATGATCGTAAGGCTGTCGATAGTGGATCTGTGTTTGCGGAAGCCACTTTGCAGGTCAGATAGAATTTTTGCTTTTTCCAGGAACCAAATCAGTCGAGAGTTCACTATTTTTTCGAGTATTTTAGCCATCGTGTTAAGGAGGGATATAGGCCTGTATCCTTCAGGTGAGTGTTTGTCTTTACCTGGTTTTAAGATAGGAATTATATTGGCCATTTTCCATTTAACGGGGATCTGTCCTTTCTTCCATATGTGATTATAAATGTTGAGTAGGTGTTGCTTTGACGATGTGCCCATGTTATGTAAGAAGCTATAAGGGATTGTGTCGGGGCCCGGGCTTTTACTATTGCATATTCTCAGAGTTTGTTCTAACTCCTCCATTGTGATTTTGAGATTTAGGTTTATCTGATCTGGGTTATTGGGTTCAATGGATGACTTGATTTGTGAGATCTCATTAGGGATCTTTATTTCGTTTATAAAATTTTCTTCGTATAATTTATCGCTAAAGTTTTCATGAAAGAATGTTCCTATTGTATCTGTTTGGTCAGTTATGGTACTCTGATTGGCTTTAATAACTATGTCGTTGTGACGTGATAAGCCTTTTAATGATTTTATTTTTCTCCATACTTGTGATGGGCTCGTTTTTTCATTGATGGTGGATGTGTATATGTTCCATGATTCTCTTTTACTGTTTTTTATGAGGAATTTGCTTTTGGCTCTGAGTCTTTTGAGTTCGATAAGATTTTCGGAGGTTTTATTTTTTTTGAAATTTGTTAGTGCTTTATTTTTATTAGATATTGCTTCTTTTATTTTTTCATTCTACCAGGGTACTCTGGGTTTTTTTGTTTGATTAGTTGTGCCTATTGTCATGTTTGCACTGTCAGTTATGAGGTTTGTGAAGGTGAGGGTTGTCTCTTCTATATCAATGATGTTGTGGTCAATAATCTTATTGGTTTCTTCTTCTAGTAGGTCGGTATATAAGTTCCAATTTGGGTTTTTTAAATTCCATCTATGTTTATTTGAATGTTTATTATTTACTTGCCTATGTGATATTTTAATTTTGATTGGAATGTGGTCGCTACTAT
Source organism: Macrosiphum euphorbiae (assembly GCA_949089665.1). Lineage (NCBI taxonomy): Eukaryota > Metazoa > Arthropoda > Insecta > Hemiptera > Aphididae > Macrosiphum > Macrosiphum euphorbiae. Next base: position 340,561 of record CARXXK010001804.1, read on the forward strand.
AAATTTCTGATAAAACTTCCCATTCGAGCCTCTGTGCAATTGATGGTGAGCTTAAGGAAAGGTCTATACAAGAAAAGTTGCCATTTCCAAAATTAATGTGAGTGGGAGTTGAGTCATTTAAAAGTACTAGATCTTCATTTTGTATGAGTTTTTCTACAGTTTTTCCTCTAGGATTGGTGGAGTTTGAGCCCCAAATTATATTATGTGAGTTAAAGTCACCTATTAGTATAAAGTGCTTAGGGAGTTGACGTATAATATTTTCTAGATCTGGTAAAGAAAAATCCGTTTGATTTGGCAAGTAAATGTTGCATATAGAGAATTTTTCGTTGAGTTCTATGGATACAGCTATTGTTTCGAAATTACTATTTATTTTTATTTTTTTGGTTGGGATGTTTGATTTTGTGTATATTGTGACTCCTCCGCTGGCTCTATCCGATAATATTCTATTTTTACTGAATCCTTCGTAATTTTTGAGGTGAGCTGTGAAGTTGTCTTTGAAATTTGTTTCTTGTAGGCATATAATTTGGGGGTCGTGGTTTTGGATGATGAGTTTAAGCTCTTCTTGTTTCTTGAAGAAGCCATTAAGGTTCCATTGAATTATTTTAGCCATTATCAACAGTATTCTTTTTTTTTTTTTATTGGATCTTTTGGATTGTTTTTTGCTGGCTTTTTGTGATGATTGTGAGTTGTGTGAATGAATGAGAAAGTATCAGTAAGTATCAGATTCAGCTTCAGAAGCATCCATGAAGGCTTCATTATCTATTGCATTAAAGAGCTTGTTTGTTATCCTGGTTATATTGTTTTTAGCTTTAACAGTTAAAAGTGAAGGTCTGATTTTTTCGAGTAATTCCAATATGTGGTTGCCTGTTGTTTCATATTCATGAATTGTGTCTAGAGGGTGGTCAAGAGTAGCAATAATTTCTATTATATGTTTAAATTGAGAGAAGTTTATACTAGTATGATTGTGTTCATTGAAAATATGACTGATGGGATCAAGGTGAGTGTCCAGTTCCTCTGAAAAGCGTTTGCGCGAGTTTGAGCGAGAGCGGTTTTCTGGCTTGTTCGTTATTTCTGGCTGAGTGAAAGACGATACTTGATTCGTTGGAGTATTATTAGATGTAGTAGTTTGTTCGATCGTTTTAATTTTTTTGTGGTGGTGTTTTGGGTCTAAGAGGTTTGGCTCTTGTGAAGTTGAATGCAGGGGGCTGGTAGGGGCTGAAGAAGATGTTGTTGGAGGAGCCTGTCGTTTGTGAGCTGATGTTTCGGTGACGATGTTCCAAGTTGGAGGCGTTTCGTCTGAGGTGATGAGCATTTGAGAACTGATAGTAGATTGGGAGATATCGATTTGGTCGATTTTTTGATTTTCTGGCGTAGAATTATGTTCATATGCATTTGTCTGTTGCGGTGAGGAGGAGATTTCCGTGTTATTTAGATTCGATTTTTTGCAAGTCAAGGATGTGTGACCCGTAGATTTGCAAATGAAACAAGTTATTTTGTCGTCAGTGAAGAAAATGCGGAATTGTGACTCGTTTGCAGAAATTAATAATGAGCTAGGGAGTTTTGGTATGTCGTCGTACTTTATGTACATCTGACGACGAAAGCTGAGAATATGGTCGTACCCTTCCGCGAATATTTTAAAATTTCAAGAGCTCCCGGGCTTTGGGGGTAACCGTACATAGTGCACGAAAGTGCCAAGAGACTAATGCCGGTATGACGCGAATGAAACGTTTTTACTTGCCCCGGGCCCCGCAAAACCCTGTGCCGACACTGGAGTCAAAGACAAAACTATTATGGCGTCCGTTAAAATACGATAATCTATACATTTATTATAATGTTTATCATTTATATTATTATTTTCCAAAAACGTGGCAGTCGAACGGAATGTCGGAATGTGTCGTTGTTGGTCCGCCGCGCAGTCCGTACGTACCTATACAGTATGTCAGTATACGTTGATAATTATAGTTAAATAACCTCTTACGGATGTTGAGTGTAAACTGTAATAAATTGTGTAAAGTATTTACTATAGACTTTTAAAACTCGAAATAGGTAAGCAAAAGATGGGTAGACTACTGTTCGCGCCGGAACGACACTTATATCATATATCATTACGTAAGTCTATATCACCAATCTATTATAATTCGCGGCAGTATCGCTGACCGCTCCGCGCACTTCCACCTCCCGACCCACAACGCACATCTCATGTCCTATCAGTGAATTATAAATTATGTACTATTTGTGTCTGTCATTTAATTAGTAGTAGTGCGTCGATCGCAAACCCGTATGGTTGAATGCATGATCAGGTGTATAGGCGCAAATAGTCGAAGTTTTTATTATTGTCATTTTCATAATATTATTCGTGTGCGCATATCGCCGCTGTGTTTTTTATTATTGCAATTCTTATATTATTATTCGTGTGCGCATATCGCCGCTGTGTTTTTTATTATTGTAATTTTTATATTATTCGTGTGCGCCTATCGCCGCTGTGTTTTTTTTATAATTCTGTTAAGGCTCGTATAGCCATCGTCATTAGTGATATCATATTAAATTATTGTGAGGGCAATTCGCTGTAACATTATTATAACCATTGTTATTTATTAGCACTGTATAATATTATATTTAGGTTAGGTACATGTAGCGGCTGGCCAGTCTTCGCATCTTAAATTATTGTGAGTACCTACTTATTATTGTTATTATTATTGTGTGTTGAGCCGGTCTGGCTATATATTTATCATTATATATACATTGTTTCGTCAATAAACAAAGAGTGACAGCTTATATTTAATTGCCATATTTATTACTTGAGTTACCTAGTCAATTAGTTATAAGTCTACATTTCACACATACTCATATACACACCCACTACACACTAGCATTCTCAGGATTTGCTCGGCGAACCTGGCCACCTTCTGTTGAATGCTAATAACATAATATACACACAAACTATAGGTCGGTCGGTGTGTGATAGGAGTGCGCGACGACGTACTGAGCTGACCGGGCCCACGGCCTATTGTTGTCCGTTCCCGGCGCGAACATTATGGTGACCTCGACGTGATCGATATATAATAATATATAGTACAACATTTAGATATTATAATTTAATCATTATTCTATTGATATTGAGGTTGACATCCGTATATACATATCACGGTAAAATTATTTTTCTTTATAATACCTATCTCTGTTATGTAATAATCTGATAAATGTCTTTATTATTATTATCAATAACAAATTATAGTGTATTATGAAATCGTGAAGAATATCTTTAGTAAATAATGTATATTGGTGTATAAGATAACACGGCCAATTTTATTCGTTAAATTATTGGTCTCATATTATTGTAGCAACTTGGTCAGCTATTGTCCGTTTGACCAGGTATTATCTTTTTTAATCGTGCACTTATTGCACAATATGGTCTTAGATTCAAGTCAGGAAAAGGATATTTCCGAATTAAAGAAAAGACGTGGCGTAATTAAGGCATCGCTGACACGAATGAAGACATTCGTCTCAAAATTTGACGTAGATGAAGATCCAATTACTCTGTTGGAATTTAGACAAGAAGAGTTGCCCATAATAAACAGGAAGTTTGATGACACACAAACACAACTGGAGCTTTTAGTTGAAGAGCAATCCGCTGAAGAAGAAGAGCGTACTAAATTTGAAAATGAGTATTATTGTATTCGTTCTCAAATCCAGGAAATTATTAATACGAAGAAAGGTCTTAACTCAAGTATCAACAATATGTCGGTCAGCGCATCAACCACTAATAATCGAGTCCGGTTAGAACCGATTTCACTGCCAACCTTCACCGGTAACATTCAAGACTGGCAATCGTTCTACGATTGTTTTCGAGTCATGGTGCATGAAGATACTGGTTTTTCTTCGGCCCAAAGGTTTTATTATTTAAGGTCTCATCTTACTGGCGCTGCACTCGATTTGGTTAAATCTGTACCAATGACAGATGTAAATTATGAAGTGGCATTAAATCGCTTAAAACAGAGGTATGACAATCCAGGACTTGTTATTCAGTCACATATTCGCTCAATATTAGAAACTCCATACATACAAAAGGCCTCGGCAGGTGAATTACAAGGTCTTCACGCTCACATTTGCGTTCACATTGCCGCTCTAAAGGCTATGAAACAACCAACGGATCAATGGGATGCCTGGTTAGTAACAATTATAGTCAGCAGACTCGACACAGCAACAAGTCATGATTGGCAATTGCGCCAAGAATCCACACACTTGCCAAAATACGAAGCGTTAGAAAGGTTTCTGGCAAACAGATGTGTTGCATTAGAGAATTCTGATTATAGTAAACAGATTTCTGGTGAAGTAGACAGTCAGCGAAATAATTCAAAGGGGAAGGAATATGAGCAAAAACCGAAGAAGTTCGCTCTAATGGTGGGAACGGAACATGATGTCTGTCCTAAGTGTAAGGGTCCGCACAGAATATATACTTGTGAAAGCTTTAAGAAACTTACCATAATAGAACGCCTAAATGTAATAAGAGACGCTAGACTTTGTTTTAACTGTTTATCAGGTTTTCATTTAGCGAATGTTTGCAAGTCCAAGTATTCATGTGGTCGTTGTCATCGCAGGCATAATACACTACTTCATCTTGAGGGAAGACCAGACAATACCAATGACAACGTAACGAATGATGCACGGGAGGTAAGCCCTACGCGTGCGTCAACTTCTCAAGGACATGCACATTCAATGGCTGCTACATTAACAAATAGTTATGTTTTCTTGTCAACCGCGGTAGTTACAATTAGAGATATAAATGGCAAGGCTCATAAATGTCGTACAGTGTTAGACAGTGGGTCACAATTGAATTTTATCTCTAAGGGTCTGCAAAACAAGCTGAAATTACCCAGTGAGAGGGTGGTATTACCAGTGTGTGGAATTGGTACAAGCCAGTTGCAAACCTCTTCAAGAGTCAACATTCAATTACTGTCATGTGTCTCAACATTCAATCTAGATATCACATGTCATGTTTTACCGAATATAGTAAGCGATCTTCCATCATGCAGGAAACCAAGGGATGGTTGGAAAATTAACGAGGAATTATCCATGCAATTAGCTGATCCCAATTTCGATCAAGCAGGCCCAGTTGATATATTAATAGGAGCAGGTGTATTTTTCGACATTATGACTCCTGAAAGAATTCCATTAGAGATTGGCAACGTATCACTACAAGGAACCAAGCTAGGATGGGTTGTAACTGGTGAAGTTGTGGCAACCTGTCTTTTAGGAGTTGGAAGGCCACTAGATGAAGACTGGGAGGCAATTCAACGTGAAGAGAACCAGCCATTCGGCCGCTCTTCAAAAACTAACCTACGATTTTCGGAGGAACAAGAAGCTGTGGATCATTTCATGAAAACAGTCACTAGAAACTCGGATGGTCGTTTTGTTTTACGATTACCGACAAGGCCAAGAGTCAACGAGCTAGGTTGTAGCTTGAATATGGCAACCTGTCGTTTCATAAACGTTGAGAGAAGGCTTCAGCGTGACGATCAACTACGCATGGAGTATAACAAATTCATGACCGAGTACATAAAAATGGGCCACATGGAAGAGATAAAAGATGATATTACAGCTAGACCCACGTTCTATTTACCACATCATGCTGTCATCAAATCATCTAGTTTAACAACGAAAGTCAGAGTCGTGTTTGATGCGTCCGCAAGAGGATCGAATGGTATTGCATTGAATGATGTGCTAATGCGTGGTCCAAGTATTCAAGAAGATTTAATTTCTATTCTGAGTCGGTTTCGTAAGCATCAATTCGTTATTACCGCTGACATTGAGAAGATGTTTAGGCAGGTATTAGTGGCCAAGGAAGATCGAGATCTTCAACGGATAGTTTGGCGAGAGCATCCTAGCGACGTATTGCGAAAATACAGATTGAATACAGTGACTTATGGTACGACTCCGGCCTCCTTTATGACAACGAAGTGTTTGGATGAATTAGCTAGTCAAAATGAAGTACTTTTTCCAAACGCAGCAAAAACAATAAGGCGAGATTTTTATATGGATGATATTATGACTGGGGGTGATTCTGAAGAAGAATGTTTAAAGTTGCAACAAGATGTTTCAAGCATTCTCAGCTCAGCCAAGCTTCCATTACGAAAATGGTGCTCGAATTCGGTCACAATATTGAAAAAAATTGAAGGTTCCAATGACGATCCCTTATTTGTGTTGAAGTTAGGAGACCAGGATACAATTAAATCGTTAGGTCTGTGCTGGAATCCTACAACAGATGTGTTCAAATTTAATTTGGAAAATAACAAGTTAGAAGCTATGATAACCAAACGAGCCCTTTTATCATCTCTGAACAGCATCTTTGACCCGCTTGGATTTTTAGCTCCAGTTCTCGTGAAAGGTAAGGTGTTCCTTCAACAACTGTGGCAGATGAAAATTAATTGGGACTCTCCTCTGCCAGCTGATATAAAGTCAAGATGGCACCAGTTCTGGACAGATCTTGTAGAACTTCAAACACTAGAGATTCCAAGAAAGGCGAAGGAAGCACCATCCCAAGAATTTGAGATTCACGGATTTTCTGACAGATCTCAAGATGCGTATGGCGCTTGCATTTACGTTAGAAGTAAAGATCACCTTGGTAGATGGCATGTAAAATTGATATGCGCAAAAACACGTGTAGCACCACTCACCGGTGCTACAATTCCACGCCTAGAACTTGGTGGTGCATTAGTCTTAGCCCAATTAGGCCTAAGGATTGCAAAATCCTGGGAAATTGATATCTCTCAATTTTGGCTATGGACTGATTCGACAATAGTTCTCGGATGGATAAACAGTCAACCTAACCGTCTCAAGACATACGTATCAAATAGGATATGTCAAATTTTGGAGATAACAAATAGTCATCAATGGCACTATATCAGTTCCAACGAGAATCCAGCTGATATTTTATCCAGAGGAATAAGACCTCAAGACTTAAAGGAAACATTGTTATGGTGGCAAGGGCCATTGTGGTTGAAACAAGATGACAAGAGTAGGAAGGAAGACCCAAATCTGTGGCCAAAACCAGTAGATCTCCCAGAATTAAAGCTTATAAGGTTAGCTTTAATAACGAGGGAACCAACAAGGGATCTAGTTAACTTTTACTCTGAATGGTATAAACTACGCAGAGCAGTGGCCTGGATGCATAAATTTTTAGACTATCTTAGATTAAAACATGCAGAACCGGCAAAACGTTACCTTACCGCTGAAGAGTTAGAAAGAGCTGACAACACTCTGTTAAAAAGAGCGCAGATAGACTCGTTTAATAGTGATATTTCAGCACTAATACCCGGAAAGGAGATATCCTGTCGAAGCAAGCTAAAATCATTACAACCCAAATTAAAAAATGGGCTTATGGTAGTTGGTGGACGCTTAAGAAACGCCGACATACCACAATATCAAAGGGAGCCAATTATTCTCGCAAGTGACCACAAAATCACGAAGATGATTTTCGTCCATGTTCATGTCGAATTATTACACTGTGGCCCTCAATCGTTACTTGCAGAGGTCAGGCGTCGTTATTGGCCTATTAAGGGTAGAGTAATAGCTCGTTCAACCTTTCGTCGGTGCATTAAATGTATCAAGGCTAAACCCACATTCAATCATCCAAGCATGGGACACTTGCCGAAGCAACGTGTCCAGTGTACACGCCCATTCGCCAATACAGGTGTGGATTTTGCAGGCCCTGTCTCTATTCGCAGTGGCATAAGAGGAAGACCTAGCAAAAAGGCATGGATTGCCATTTTTGTATGCTTCTCAGTCAAGGCTATTCACATAGAAGCAGTAGAAGATATGACAAGCGCTGCCTTTTTAGCTGCTCTACGCAGATTTATATCAAGGCGCGGGAAGCCATCGGCCATGTGGAGCGACAATGGTACAAATTTTGTTGGAGCAGAAGGAAAGTTATCCGAATACGTACAAAATGTGGCAAATACGTTAGAAAATGAAGGTGTAACATGGCACTTCAACCCACCATCGGCACCCCACTTTGGTGGGCTCTGGGAGTGCAAAACATCATCTACTACGCGTACTAAAGGAAGGTAGCCTGACGTACAGTGAACTGGAAACTTTATTATGCCAGGTAGAGGCCTGCCTCAATTCCAGACCACTCACTCCCATGAGCAGTGATCCGTTTGACATGGACCCTCTAACTCCAGCGCATTTTCTCATTGGAGGTCCTATGTTTTTCCATCCAGAACCCGATGTATCGAATGAAGGCCCGAGCAGACTGTCAAAATGGAACTTGGTACAAGGCTTGATGCAAACATTTTGGAACAGGTGGCATATTGAATACCTGCCACAGTTACAAGTGCGTGGCAAGTGGACTGCAGGCTGCAAGCCACTGGTGGTAAATGATTTAGTAATTGTAAAGGAGGACAACATGCCACCAGCAAGATGGAAACTGGCACGCATTACAAATGTGCATCCAGGGAGCGACGGAAAGACTCGAGTAGTAACCATCCGCCTAGCAAACGGAAATGAAATAAAACGTCCCGTTGTAAAGCTCTGTCGGTTACCAGTTGAAGATGAAGCAGAAGCCTCTTGAAAATCACTATTTTCAAAGGGGGGAGAAATGTTCGCGCCGGAACGACACTTATATCATATATCATTACGTAAGTCTATATCACCAATCTATTATAATTCGGCAGTATCGCTGACCGCTCCGCGCACTTCCACCTCCCGACCCACAACGCACATCTCATGTCCTATCAGTGAATTATAAATTATGTACTATTTGTGTCTGTCATTTAATTAGTAGTAGTGCGTCGATCGCAAACCCGTATGGTTGAATGCATGATCAGGTGTATAGGCGCAAATAGTCGAAGTTTTTATTATTGTCATTTTCATAATATTATTCGTGTGCGCATATCGCCGCTGTGTTTTTTATTATTGCAATTCTTATATTATTATTCGTGTGCGCATATCGCCGCTGTGTTTTTTATTATTGTAATTTTTATATTATTCGTGTGCGCCTATCGCCGCTGTGTTTTTTTTATAATTCTGTTAAGGCTCGTATAGCCATCGTCATTAGTGATATCATATTAAATTATTGTGAGGGCAATTCGCTGTAACATTATTATAACCATTGTTATTTATTAGCACTGTATAATATTATATTTAGGTTAGGTACATGTAGCGGCTGGCCAGTCTTCGCATCTTAAATTATTGTGAGTACCTACTTATTATTGTTATTATTATTGTGTGTTGAGCCGGTCTGGCTATATATTTATCATTATATATACATTGTTTCGTCAATAAACAAAGAGTGACAGCTTATATTTAATTGCCATATTTATTACTTGAGTTACCTAGTCAATTAGTTATAAGTCTACATTTCACACATACTCATATACACACCCACTACACACTAGCATTCTCAGGATTTGCTCGGCGAACCTGGCCACCTTCTGTTGAATGCTAATAACATAATATACACACAAACTATAGGTCGGTCGGTGTGTGATAGGAGTGCGCGACGAAGTACTGAGCTGACCGGGCCCACGGCCTATTGTTGTCCGTTCCCGGCGCGAACAACTACCAAAAAGTCCAGTTATAGACGAACGATTGTATCCCGACGACCCGACACAGTAATAGTAAAAAATAATAATAGACTAGGTCTTCAATTCAATTATCTCCGTTTAATTAATTAACTAAATAATTAAATGAAAACAAGTTCACTGTACGCTGCAGTTAAAAACTTTTGATTAAATTTTTATACTTACATATGCGAAGATATTAATTTCATTATTGTTATTTTATTTGCAGCGTAAGTACTATATTTTCGCATGATCAAGCACCTAATTGGAACAAATTATTTATTGGAAAACATTATTATCCACCAGTAGGGTCATTTTAAAAAATGATGCGCCCCGGGGCACTCATAAAATTCCATCCTATTTTTGAACGACTAGTGAGGGGAGGGGGATGTCCAGTGTCAAAAAAAAATATAAATACCCACATAAATTTATAAAACATTACTTGTATTTTAAATAAAGGAACAAATTCCGTTTAGTTTCCACGGCATTTAAAAAAAAAAGTTGGTGCAAATATACCCCCCCCCCCCAAATGACGCCCCTGGAGAGTTAAGAACACTGAACAGTACATAATAATAATAATATACAGATACATTTTAATTCATGGGGTAGGTACAATAACAAAGTATGACAAGTATAGACAGTACCTAGTCGCTCGCTACGCCTATACGGCTATACCTACCAGGTAGGATCGCCAAACTCGAGGTCTTACAGATAAAAGTCATTATATTATCTTATTGTATATTATAATAACCTGCTAAGAAGAGCTGCGCACGCTTATGTTCTTCGGTAATCGGTATCATCACTATTCTTTTCACTTTCCTCATTTGGTTTAATATCACCACATCAAAGACGACCACGGTGGTAGGTATTTGTGTTTTCCTTCAAATAACAACTCATCGATTTGAACTATCACATCTTTTCCACATAATTTTGATCACTTGACAAATTTATTAATAGTCATATTGTGTCATAAATTTAACTAATCAACAACTGTATTCTTAATTAGGGCAGTAAATTAGTAATTACACACATTGGTCATCGGCCCGGTAAAGATAAGGATAGGTTAATTATCAGTTGTAGGTCGCAGATACCTATTACCTAGGTATCGTATAATTTTTTAATTTCTAATTAGATGCCTAACAATGTATTTTAAAATACAAAATTTGTAGGTATAGGTATGTCGGTATTTTAAATACACAACAATACGTCAATACCGTAAAATGTTTAAAATTAAAAAAATCATGAACACGTCATCATAAGCAAAATCTATAATTTTTTGCCACGCCCAAAATTTGCCACTCGGAGCATTTTCCCCTTTCACCCTCCCCTAAATGCGCCACTGTGAACGCTACCCGCACCTTGTATCTATATATTATTCTGTATTTCTGTAACAATCAGACTCTACGCTGTAGTGCTGTACGGATAATGATCCAAATACAAACCGTCCCGATTTATAAAGTCCTGTGTTAAACTGTCCCGATTTATACGGTCCTGTGTTTTAATTTCCTGCTACTTATTATTTCAACATAATATAGTTCTTGTTCCGTATTTTTCTTATAAAATAATATTTATTTTTAATACTATCCCTCGTGAATATTTTCCTGTAAATAACTGTCTTATGCTATATCCAGTCCTATGCTTTTATATCTCGATTAATACGATTTTATATTAAAACGGATCCACGTGTATAATATACTCAAAAATGTTGTCCTGATTTTTACAGTAATGAGCAATATTTTCCTAATTTATACGGTTCCTGAAAAATACGGTTCCGCGTCATTATATTACTGTTTTATATTTTCCTTAGTTAATAACGTTTAGAAAAATATCATTCCAAGAATATATTTATCATTGAAAATATCATTCCTTTATTATACCATTCTTTTGAAATATCTTTCCCTACAAAAATCTAGTCCAGATAATTATTTTCCTGAAAAATACGGTTCTGCGTAAATATTTTCCTCGTTTATATGTGCTCCCTTCAATAAGTACTTGATAATTCTTTACGAATTATTTTTATTGGCTTTTCATATACATTTTCAATAGCTTTACGTTTAATAGCTGTACGAATTTTTTGTAGTTCTTTTTTTTGTTCATCATTGTCCTCGTCGTGTTGGTGATCTTTAATATTACTGCGAATTAAAACCGTTTTTTCATTGTTGGTGATAATAGTTACATTACATGTTTTTGCACACACCGCCAAACAATATCACCTGAACTTTTATTAGTTCTAAAATAACGAAAGTTATAGTTGTCGAAATGAATAGAACTATTACCACGGTTATTAGTAAAAAGTTTAAACATATTGATGATTCAAAGATCGAAAGACGACTAAAAACACACTACAAATTTGTACACTGCGAATACAATCTTTTACAGATAAAGCTTAATAATGTCGTTATAGATAATTGTCGATAAGTGACGATAATCGTCCAAAATAAACGTGTGCGGAAATGGGATATCCAGTATTTTAAAATCTGTGTGCGGTTTTGTCCCATGCGTATTTTGCGCATTTGTGCGGTAACGGGCGACGCCCAAAAAAAGTATGTTGCTGCGCGCGGGTCGACAATATCGACACATATTCGGCTAGTCGTATTTTTGGAGTGGCGATACGGGAAAGGTTATTTAAGTCAACATTACATTACATTACATTACATTAAATTAGAAGCAATTCATTAATTAATTGAAAAATTAAACATAATAGATAAAATAATTGCAAAATTATAATAAAATCAATTGATTAAAAAATTAAAAATTTAAAAATTTAAAATTTAAAATTTTCAAGTTTCTGATTTTTTCCTTTGTATTTACCTAACTACCTATCTGTATGCCAAATTTGAACTTTCTAGGTCATCTGGAACTGGGTTAGAATTTTGATCTATAATCTATAGGTCAGTCAGTGATAAAAATGACGATTTTCGGACGTTAATATCTAAATAACGGTTTGAAGTGTGTTTATGAAATTTAGAGCACATATATGTATTTCGTTAGTCTCAATATATGAGCCAAATTTGACATGTTTATGTGGAATAGTTTTTGAGTTATGAGGGGGTCAAAAGTGGCTCCAAATGGTTCGTGTAATATTACACACGGTGCTGCTCGCCAGTTCTGTTAGCTAGAACTTGGCTTGACACGCTACCGCGTGTCTAGATAATATGGAAATTAGCTAAGTCTATTTGGGGGCTTAGATGATTTGAAAATGTTAGTAGTTAGTTGTTAGTACTAATTACCATTGATCTATCAAGATAAATAATTTGTAAAAATTATTAAGTAGGTATACTGATAATAGTGAATAGGTAGGTACTACATCTATTATTAGGTAGGTACTTATAGTTTCTTATTGTAAACCATATTCCAAGGATTATTACCCTACACATTTTATTAATTCAGCAACTACTTATTAGAATTTTGATTTAGATACATATACATTTACAATAACATCATATTATGCTAAATAATTTGCAGTGAAAAAGGAAATTTTAATTTGAAAAATAGAAGTTTGTATAGCTACAGGATACTCTTTAAGGGGGCTCCAGCGTATCATGTTTTAAGGAGTAATATTTAGGCAATTCACATAACATGAATATTTGGGCTATGTCTATGTGTGAGTAGTAAATGAACATTAGTGTGGGTAATGCATTATCGCGTGCCACGGAATATCGGTCGACAGTATTACGAATTCCCAGAACTACGTATAATTAAAATGCTATAAAAATGACTAAATATGTTCAATTGCGCGCGTTATCTTTTACTATTATATTACCTACTCACTACTCGGCTTTCGCAGCAATTCGCAAAAATGTACAATTACATTATACTACACAAGAGAGTCACTTTCTTATTTCATAGTTATGATTATGAACTATAACCAAAAAATGATTTGACAATCAAATGAATAATAAAAACATTAATTTCAATTAATCAATTAGTTTCAATTTCTCGTAAATATTATATTTATTCATTCAATATAAGACTGTCTTTTAAAACTTCAGATAAAAAGTATTCTGTAAAAAACGTTGTTAGTTGAGACTTCATATTTTTATCCCAGAAATCATCGTCTTTTTCAATTTTTTCATACATCAAACCTGTACACAAATAACTTATTTATTATACATTTTAATTAGAATCCTATTAGTTCAAAACAAAATAATATTACCTTTAGGTGTCCAGATACAAAAATAACAAAACATTTTGCGTGTTATGTGCAGTTGACCCTGGACTTGATAAAAGTAACTATCATTTCTTTTTAGATGTAGTTGACCGTTTTCAATAGTGCAACTTTTTATTTTTTTCATTAAAATTCCTTCTTCTGGAGTAAAACTCTTAGCAGACGCTGGACATTTAATTTCGACGAGACTATCATTGTCTATTAGTCCATCGGGAGACGCCGCTAAAAATTGTAAATTTGCATCTACAAATAAACCTGCACTTTCAATTTTTTTTCCAATTATTTTTTCCAACTCTTCTTTAGCCATATCTTCGTGTGCAATTCCATATCGCGTAGCAGCATTACCACTAAAAGTCCCATAATATATATAATATATATATTTTTAAATTAAATGTTTAAAACAATATAAATAATATTTAAAAACGCGTGCAAATTTTTTTTTGATTAAAATAGACAAATAACATATGAGGAATCTTGTATTACATTCTCAAATCTTATATTTAAAAAGAAATTTTTTTATGAATTTCTAACTCAAAATAATTTGCAAATTTTCGTCATTTTTTACGTAATTTGTCAAAATTTAAACTTTAAATGCTTATAAAAAATTGTGACAATTAATTTTTTTTCTGCCTTTGAAACATAATATTAGGAGCCTTCTATTAAATTTTCAAGATTTTATATCCAACAAGCAAAATTTTATTGTTATTTATAGAAAAAAAAATATTTTGAAAATGTTATGGTGTGAAGACAATGCTTATATAAATATTCAATCAAAATTTCATGTATCTACTGTAATTTCTTTTAGAGTTACACCAAAAGCCAAAATCGATTTTGTCAAAAATCAGTTTTGCATAAAATTAACCGTTTTTTTTTTTAATTTTTCATTTATTTTTCACCACGTTTTTGAAAATTATTGGGAAACAGCATTGTAAAATCAATACATTAATCGCTCCGCTCAGAATCTAAAAAAATATTTACCAGAACTTTAATTTTTTACAAGCATTTGAAGTTCAAATTATATAAAATGTGTGCTTTTGTGTGCTATAGAAAATTTAACTAAAGCTTATTTATAAATATTTCATATCGGAATCAGAATCTTTTTTTTTATTGTATTTGCGCGTAAATCCACTGAAGTTTTTAATGTACCTTATAACGTTATTCGTGTAAACAGATAGGTACAAAAAAAAAATTCAATCTATTCAATATATTATAAATACCTACCTCATCATTGTTTTCATGATCTTCGAGTTTTTTCCGTTTCAAGTTAGCCAAATTTGGTTTTTTCCGTGGTGCACATAGCTTGAGACGCGCTTTTTTACCAAAACGCCAGTCTTCATTCATTTTACAATTTAAAAAAGTAATCACGGACAAGAAAAACAAATTGAACTTAACCGGCTGAATAGTTGAACACAACTAATCATATTTTGTTTTGTAGTAACATAAATTTACTTATTACCATATATTTTATACTTTAGAATTATTATATAATATATTATTTCATTTCCGTAGTCATTAGCTCTAATTGATTTATAATCGTTCGGAATGAGGCTACTATTGTTATGGCTACTAAGATTCTTAGAAATGTTCAAACGCCCATACGCGCATGCACAAGTCAATGAACACGAAGTAAATACTTTTGCTCCTGCTCTAGGACAGCAATTTTATGCAGACAGTACCAAAAGAGAAATGAAAATTCAACTTGTTTTGATCGACTTATATTAATTTTGAAAAGATGATTATATTCGTTAGTCTATTTTCTAGGTTTGCTCGGAAGTAGATTTACGATTTTATTTTTAGTTAATATAATATAATGCATAATAAGTTTACATTTTTCTCAAAATAAACTTATACTTAACTTAGTTGTAGATAGGGACGAAATTAAATATATAAAAATCCACTTCCGAGTTAACTTAGAAAAGAGGAATGCAAATCGAATTCCGTTTTCAAAATTGAAATCGAGCTACTGGAAGTATGTTTAATTTTCTTTCGCTTATTGGTCTAAATGTATGGAAAAAATGTAGTGCTGCAGCCCCCTTAATAGTAATACAAAGAATATCAGGAATTTGAGTATATGGTGTTTAGGTATACTTAAAAGTTCTAAAAATCAGAATTTCAATAAATGTATTTTTAAAGGAAGAAATTTGGTGAGCATTTTCTCACCTAAATGTCAGGTAAATTTTGTATTTCACTATGGGGCCACTTAAAAAACTGATCCATGGGCCTTTGCCCTTTGGTGTGCCAGGCCGACACTGGTAATCAGTAGGACTCTTAGTAAGTAAGCCACAAGTTTTTTAAGATATTTGACATATAGTCGATTTTCTAGTTGATTGCGCATGTTATTTCATAAAAATATTCGCTTATAACGACCTTTAAGGGAACCAAGAAAATAAGATCGTTATATCCGAATGACTAAACATACTACACGTGAGATTTAAAACCAATCAAGTACATTGCTGGGAATCGTTGTACACGGGACATCGACGTATCGTTATTTACTTATATAAAGCATCGTAATTCGTAACACAGAATAATACAATGTTCGTAATAAACGTCTTGTACTATATTTAGATTTTATGCGTTTCAAATAGTACATGGTAGCACCACAGAATAACCAGAATGGACACACGCTGAGCACTCAAAAATCTGTTCAACTTTGTGGAATATCAGTGTATCCATGTATATAATAAAAATGTAAAATTCTTTCTGTCTGGTCACACTGATAAGGGTTTGTTTACTAACTTTGGACATCAGCTGTCCATATATCTGCGATTGTTTACAAAACATCAGTTTGACTTTTGCGCTCTTATTTGAAATTAATATTTTAATTATTTTATTAATTAAGAAATTAAATCAAATTAATCGTAATTTTTGTTTTTTAAATGTATTCGGGAGGAAATAGATGTTGCTTGCTGTACTGCACCAGCATTTCTTCCTCAAAAATTGAAGGAACAAAATTCCATAGATTTCCGAAGGATCATGCAAGGTAAGCAATATTAATTAGTTATTGGAAGTTAAATCAAAAAGCAAATTCATCAAATGCTATTTTATTTCTATGTGTATTATATTTAATATTATACATATATTTGTTTTAACCAAATTTAGATGTGACGTTTGGATTGAAAAATGTGGTCCAATAAATTTACCTTCTATTGAACCTATAGTTTTGTACAAAAACTATAGAATATGTTCCTTACATTTTGAGGATAAAATGTATATAAATGCTGAAAAGTCAAGGCTCTCAATTAACGCAATACCAACGTTGTTTAAAGGTAAGCATCATTATTCATTGTTTACTTGTATACCTAGTGTACACTGGCTAGCGTTGTGCAAAGCTGGTCACTACCTAATTAGAAAGTAAAAATTAAGTAATTTGTAATTATTATTTTTTTTTAACTAGGTAACATTGTAGAAAATGAAATATCATCCTTACATAATAGTGAAGAATTGATACCGTTAAATGACCAATTTGCAATTGACGACCCTCCATCTTGTTCGACACCTCTTGCTTCTCAATCTTGTTCAATACTACGTATGTTACAGCTTATTTTAAATGTTTCTACTGTATTTGCAGATCAGCCTAATCCTATTATAATAATTAATAATCTATTATTCTTTGTTTTAGGTTCAATCAGTGTTGATTCATATGACGCTTCTACCTCTGTTGAAACATCTTCGTCAAGTGTTCAAACACCAAACTTTTTGTCTTCAGGAACACCACGAAAACGGGTACTTCGACATAGACTTACCAATGCTCTCAACACTGTAACAGAATTAAAAAATCAACTACAACATACAACCACAATTGAATACTGCATGCAAGTTTGTAAACAACACTTACCACCATCAATTTTCTTAATAGTAGAGAATAATTTTCAAAACAAAGACAAGTCACAGCGCGGCCAACGATATTCCAAGCAGATAAAGCAATTTGCACTAACAATTTATTTCATCAGCCCCGGTGTGTTTAATTTTCTTCAAAAATCATTATCTCTTCCAACTGTTCGGACCTTAAGGAGAGTCACTGAGCAATATGATTTACAACCCGGACTAAATGATTTTCTATTTGACTTCTTAGAATTCAAAATCAGCACCTTTAAACCTGAAGCCTTAGATTGCTTTTTATGTGCAGACGAAATGTCTTTGAAAACAAATTTGTTTTACAATGTTTCTAAAGACCAAATTATTGGCTTTAACCAATCTGGTGCATTTAGAACTTACGAGCCAGCTAAATATGCTCTTGTTCTAATGATCAGAGGAATCAACAGCAATTGGAAGCAGCCTATTGCATATTATCTTGTTTCCAACAGCTGTTCTGGCACTGATCTGAACCTCATAATTTTTTCAACTATACGCAGACTTCGAAGTATTAAACTGAATGTGAAATCATTCATCACTGATCAAGGTTCAAATTTTATTAAATTTTCCAATTCCAATCATGTCACTCCTGAAGAACCATTTTTTGAAGTGGATGGAGAAAAAGTGATTTATATTTTTGACCCACCTCACCTGGGGCTAATTGCATTGAAGATCTGGACCAAGTTCTAGGCCATATGAATGACAAGCCCAATAACAAAATAATGAATGTGCTTGCTCCTGAGGAAAAACATATATTTAAGTTCAAATCCTTACAAGTTGGTACAGTGGATTACAGTAAACTGAATATTCCAGAGGCTAATGCTTATACTTACGTATGTGGATATTTGATGAAGAAATGTTTAGAAATCCATTCATGTCAAGTTTGTGTGGACTATGCAAATTGCCAAAAAACTATAGACAAATCGTTTCTATTATCTTTTTTTAAATCATATTCTTCAAACAATGACTCTAATTTTGGTAAATTACTAATGCCCCACAATGATTTTTATAATTATATACTTAAGTTAGAAAATATTTTTATTGAACAGTTTCCAATAATTGCCATAAGAGATAATGTTGGTTATCTTTTAAATGATTTTCTATGTAATGTACGTTTTAATCATCCATGTGAGTTATTTAATAAGCAATTTCTTATGAAATTATTTATTCGTTTTAGAATTTTTTCTAGTGTTAAATTTTTAAATAGAACAATGTTATCTGAAACTAAACGTAAAAATAGGAAATTATCAATTCTAAAACATTTATAATTAATATTATTAAATTTTGTGTCATATTTTACCATTTTATACAACTTTTTAGAATTAATTGACTAAAAAAATTACTAATATGTATAAAGGTATCTACCGTATAAGTACCTACTTAATATTATACAATACACATTTTTTATTTTTGTATATATGTACCTAGGTAGTTGTAACTTGTAAATATATTATATACATGTAATTGTAATAAATTTGTTTAAACCTACAATGTATTTTGAGATTTATTTGTTCAATGCACCTATGATCTAAAATATATATTTCATGATCTACACTTACCTATGCTAGACAAAAAATTTTATGTTATTAATTTAAAATATACATTTTATAATTCAAATAAAAATTAACTAACACAGAAATTGAAAAATCAGTTATTCACTTTACAGAGTACAGACTTCATATTTTGGAACATAAACACAAAAGACACTGAGGCGAGTAAGCAAGTTGCAAACTTGCAACTTACAACTTTATTACTTATTAGGTTAGGCTAAAGCACGATTATAAAGATTCTTTATAATCGTCGGCTAAAGGTAATTACTAATTGCCTCTGTTCAGGGAATATCAGTCGCGCTAGAAACAAAGAATAATGGGAATTATCTTTCTACCGGCAGCACTGATATTCCACCAGGTGTTGCAAATCTGTGCCCCATAAGAACCCATGTTAAACTGAAAAGGTGTCTCTTCTGGTTATTCTGTGGTAGCACCACGGAAACAATGTTATCACTTACCGCTACCACTACCCCATCCCCCGCCACGCCGTACGAAATCTGTCGTCGAGACGAAACATGTACAACAGGCATGAACAATAATTCGTACATATGGTAAATAAACACTGCACTTGGTTGACGTTGTGCCGTTTTGTGACCAATAATACCCGGGGCGGCTCGTCACATGAGAGTCCGATACCGCTAGATAAATTATAATTATCTAAAAATAAAAATGTATGTAAGTAATTGAAAATATATTATATTGTAACATCGTGTTATCGTATATTATAACGTCGGTATGTCGATGTCAATATTATTTTAGTAATTCGGTCGATGGTCGACGGATTTAGTGAAACTGCCGCCCGACAGTAATTTCAATCATAATGTTATCACTTATCGGCGAGTGGCCGGGGAGAAAAATCCGCGTATTATACGCGCCATTGAAAGTGGATTCACGACAATTATAATATAATATGCAATGCCGCCCCTCCGTAGTCATTGTACAGTATACGCCTTCATAATTGTTTAGATATTTTAATATTTTTAAAGCTAATTTAAATCTCCCCAGTGCCGTATTTAGGAATTTGTCATGGAGAGGGTCCAGTTAATTTCAGAAAATAGAGCCGCGGGGGGCAAAGCCTCCCACACCACCAAATTACTCTTTTTTTAGATAAATATACCATAATATATGACGATATGAAATGTTTGAGTCTTCAATTAATAAATAATAATATGTACAAAACAAACTGGAAAGGCTGTAAATACTGGCAATGTACAAAACTACAAAATATTTGAATTAAAAATGAACTCGGTATTTTTCAACCATTTTCGGTACCTACCAAACTGATAAAATAAGAAAATCGGGTGACGTGGTGACACTGGGGAAGGTATTTGGAACAACTCTGTGAAAAAAAAAATTGGAACATAAAAAAGGCCTGTTCTCTTATATAATAATAAATTATGTAAAATCCTGAATGACAATAATTCATTAAGTTATTCGATTTTAAATTACATCAAAATAACAAAATCGCTACATGAGAAATCTAGTGAATATTCAATCTTGCACAAAAATTGAACTTCAAACGCTCAAAAAATTTTATTTGATTTGCTTGTAGACATTTCTTTTTTTGATTAAGGTAGACAAACTTATGAGGAATCTTGTATTGCATTTTAAAGCTTTTTGACCCAACGAAACTAATTTCATTGTCATCTATAGAGAAAATACCTAAAAAAGTGGACCTAAAAAACCAAGTTAAAATATTTTGAAAATGTTATCGTGTATAGCAAAAAATGCTAATATAAACAACCAGTGAAAATGTCATGATTTGTAGTAATAGTTTTTACTTTTTAGTCGTCGTCGTAGTCTCGAGGTCTTCGTTATTATTGGTGTACCTACACTGCGTAAGACCTCGCATAATATTGTAAACGTAATATCTAGAAAAATCAAGTTAAATCGTGACTCAATTGTTATTTATTATTATAATCTACAGTCCACAATAAGAGTAAAATTACTTTAGCATAACCGGCGCATTTATGGTACCAACCATAATACGAAACTCATAGGTACTCGATGCCTACTCGAAAAAAGGCCCAAAAATATTCGAGGGATATAACCATTGACGGATTGGACCACCGGGAATTCGCGGGAGTTTTCGCGTTAGGCCACTTTTTCAAATAACTATGTATATTAAAATTAAAATTCTTAAATGCCTATTAGGTACGCATTTTTTTTCCGATTTTTCAAAATACAATAATACGAATTGGATTGTGGACAGTATGCAACAGTATATCAGGTAGGTAATCTACCTACGGGCTACGGTGGATTGCAGACGGGTATCTAACCTAATCGTGACTTGCCCGGAGAAAAATGCCGCCCGGCGACGCGCACAAAATTAATAAATAATCTCGTATGTACCAATAACTACTTTTTGGACTTTGAACACTGCTTGACTTTTAGTTGCATGTAATAATCAAATACTATTTCTTTTATCTTAATTATCTGGTTTGTCGAGTTTTACTCGTACCTATATCTGATATACATCCGATATACCTAGTTAATATAGATAGAGATATGTATTATCTATAGGTGGTGGACATACTCCACCGTGTAACTACATATCGTACATAGGTAACTGAACAGTTGTGATTTTTGTCAGTATAGTTCGACGTTTTGTTAGTATAGTTCGACATTCCGTAAGTGCCTGAAAAAATGTCAGAAATGTCAGAAATCATACAAATCAACGAAAAAGGCACCAAAATAGTTGTGGGTGGTTATGCATATACCCTTCAACATACATTATTAGGTTATGATACTAACTACATAATATTATAATCATTGAATTTTTTTTTGTATAATATTTTATATTATGACGATATAGTTAATAGGTACTCAATTTAATTAATTAATTGATATATTATGTATATTTTATGTTATTATACTAAGTACATAATTATAATCATTGAATATAAATATTGTTATGTATATACTATATAATATAATATTCACCGGACTTTTTTGGCTTAGGACTTATTGACGGCGGACTTTTTATGCCTCGGACTTTTTTACCCGTAATTTTTTCCTAGGACTTTTTTACTTCGGACTTTTTTACCGCGATTCATTACTGCAGACAGAACGATGAGTGACAGAAAGCAAAAATATAGTATTTTTCGAAAAGCAAAAACAGCAAATGTAATATATAGCATTTTTTTAGAAAATAAAAAGATACACATAGATTTTGCGTGTTGATTCTGTTAATTTAACTATCAGGTATATTAAGTGGAAGTAAATTATAAGCTTTTATTTAAGTATAAAATTTCCTGGCTTTCCGAATATCTATGTTAGGTCCTTCGACTCCTTCCGGAACACTGCCGCAAAAATCAAAAACCCCGCGCGCGTATACGTTTCTCGTCATACCGGCATTAGTCACCTGGCACATTCGTGCAATAAGTACGGTTACTTAAAAAGCCAGGGAGCTCTTGAAATTTATCTCGTCGGATAGTAAATTTTCCTGGCTTTCCGAATATCTATGTTAGGTCCTTCGACTCCTTCCGGAACACTGCCGGAAAAATCAAAAACAACGCGCGCGTATACGTTTCGCGTCCTACCGGCATTATTCACCAGACGCGCGTATACGTTCACGTCATACTGGCATTAGTCACCTGGCACATTCGTGCACTAAGTACGGTTACCCCCAAAGCCCGGGAGCTCTTGAAATTTATCTCGTCGGATAGTAAATTTTCCTGGCTTTCCGAATATCTATGTTAGGTCCTTCGACTCCTTCCGGAACACTGCCGCAAAAATCAAAAACCACGCGCGCGTATACGTTTCTCGTCATACCGGCATTAGTCACCTGGCACATTCGTGCAATAAGTACGGTTACTTAAAAAGCCAGGGAGCTCTTGAAATTTATCTCGTCGGATAGTAAATTTTCCTGGCTTTCCGAATATCTATGTTAGGTCCTTCGACTCCTTCCGGAACACTGCCGGAAAAATCAAAAACAACGCGCGCGTATACGTTTCGCGTCCTACCGGCATTATTCACCAGACGCGCGTATACGTTCACGTCATACTGGCATTAGTCACCTGGCACATTCGTGCACTAAGTACGGTTACCCCCAAAGCCCGGGAGCTCTTGAAATTTATCTCGTCGGATAGTAAATTTTCCTGGCGTTCCGAATATCTATGTTATGTCCTTCGACTCCTTCCGGAACACTGCCGGAAAAATCAAAAACCACGCTGCGCGTATACGTTTCCCGTCATACCGGCATTAGTCACCTGGCACTTTCGTGCACTAAGTACGGTTACCCCCAAAGCCCGGGAGCTCTTGAAATTTAGATCGTCGGATAGTAAATTTTCCTGGCTTTCTTAATATCTATGTTAGGTCCTTCGACTCCTTCCGGAACACTGCCGGAAAAATCAAAAACCACGCGCGCGTATACGTTTCGCGTCCTACCGGCATTGTACACCACGCGCGCGTATACGTTTCGCGTCATACCGGCATTAGTCACCTGGCACTTTCGTGCACTAAGTACGGTTACTTAAAAAGCCAGGGAGCTCTTGAAATTTATCTCGTCGGATAGTAAATTTTCCTGGCTTTCTTAATATCTATGTTAGGTCCTTCGACTCCTTCCGGAACACTGCCGCAAAAATCAAAAACCACGCGATTGTATACGTTTCGCGTCATACTGGCATTGTACACCACGCGCGCGTATACGTTTCGCGTCATACTGGCATTAGTCACCTGGCACTTTCGTGCACTAAGTACGGTTACCCCCGAAGCCCGGGAGCTCTTGAAATTTATCTCGTCGGATAGTAAAATTTCCTGGCTTTCCGAATGTCTATGTTAGGTCCTTCGACTCCTTCCGGAACACTGCCGCAAAAATCAAAAACCACGCGATTGTATACGTTTCTCGTCATACCGGCATTAGTCACCTGGCACATTCGTGCACTAAGTACGGTTACTTAAAAAGCCAGGGAGCTCTTGAAATTTATCTCGTCGGATAGTAAATTTTCCTGGCTTTCCGAATATCCATGTTAGGTCCTTCGACTCCTTCCGGAACACTGCCGCAAAAATCAAAAACCACGCGATTGTATACGTTTCGCGTCATACTGGCATTGTACACCACGCGCGCGTATACGTTTCGCGTCATACTGGCATTAGTCACCTGGCACTTTCGTGCACTAAGTACGGTTACCCCCGAAGCCCGGGAGCTCTTGAAATTTATCTCGTCGGATAGTAAATTTTCCTGGCTTTCTTAATATCTATGTTAGGTCCTTCGACTCCTTCCGGAACACTGCCGCAAAAATCAAAAACCACGCGATTGTATACGTTTCGCGTCATACTGGCATTAGTCACCTGGCACTTTCGTGCACTAAGTACGGTTACCCCCGAAGCCCGGGAGCTCTTGAAATTTATCTCGTCGGATAGTAAATTTTCCTGGCTTTCCGAATATCTATGTTAGGTCCTTCGACTCCTTCCGGAACACTGCCGGAAAAATCAAAAACAACGCGCGCGTATACGTTTCGCGTCCTACCGGCATTATTCACCAGACGCGCGTATACGTTCACGTCATACTGGCATTAGTCACCTGGCACATTCGTGCACTAAGTACGGTTACCCCCAAAGCCCGGGAGCTCTTGAAATTTATCTCGTCGGATAGTAAATTTTCCTGGTTTTCCGAATATCTATGTTATGTCCTTCGACTCCTTCCGGAACACTGCCGGAAAAATCAAAAACCACGCTGCGCGTATACGTTTCCCGTCATACCGGCATTAGTCACCTGGCACTTTCGTGCACTAAGTACGGTTACCCCCAAAGCCCGGGAGCTCTTGAAATTTAGATCGTCGGATAGTAAATTTTCCTGGCTTTCTTAATATCTATGTTAGGTCCTTCGACTCCTTCCGGAACACTGCCGGAAAAATCAAAAACCACGCGCGCGTATACGTTTCGCGTCCTACCGGCATTGTACACCACGCGCGCGTATACGTTTCGCGTCATACCGGCATTAGTCACCTGGCACTTTCGTGCACTAAGTACGGTTACTTAAAAAGCCAGGGAGCTCTTGAAATTTATCTCGTCGGATAGTAAATTTTCCTGGCTTTCTTAATATCTATGTTAGGTCCTTCGACTCCTTCCGGAACACTGCCGCAAAAATCAAAAACCACGCGATTGTATACGTTTCTCGTCATACCGGCATTAGTCACCTGGCACATTCGTGCACTAAGTACGGTTACTTAAAAAGCCAGGGAGCTCTTGAAATTTATCTCGTCGGATAGTAAATTTTCCTGGCTTTCCGAATATCTATGTTAGGTCCTTCGACTCCTTCCGGAACACTGCCGCAAAAATCAAAAACCACGCGATTGTATACGTTTCGCGTCATACTGGCATTGTACACCACGCGCGCGTATACGTTTCGCGTCATACTGGCATTAGTCACCTGGCACTTTCGTGCACTAAGTACGGTTACCCCCGAAGCCCGGGAGCTCTTGAAATTTATCTCGTCGGATAGTAAATTTTCCTGGCTTTCTTAATATCTATGTTAGGTCCTTCGACTCCTTCCGGAACACTGCCGCAAAAATCAAAAACCACGCGATTGTATACGTTTCGCGTCATACTGGCATTAGTCACCTGGCACTTTCGTGCACTAAGTACGGTTACCCCCGAAGCCCGGGAGCTCTTGAAATTTATCTCGTCGGATAGTAAAATTTCCTGGCTTTCCGAATGTCTATGTTAGGTCCTTCGACTCCTTCCGGAACACTGCCGCAAAAATCAAAAACCACGCGATTGTATACGTTTCTCGTCATACCGGCATTAGTCACCTGGCACATTCGTGCACTAAGTACGGTTACTTAAAAAGCCAGGGAGCTCTTGAAATTTATCTCGTCGGATAGTAAATTTTTCTGGCTTTCTTAATATCTATGTTAGGTCCTTCGACTCCTTCCGGAACACTGCCGGAAAAATCAAAAACCACGCGCGCGTATACGTTTCACGTCATACCGGCATTAGTCACCTGGCACTTTCGTGCACTAAGTACGGTTACCCCCGAAGCCCGGGAGCTCTTGAAATTTATCTCGTCGGATAGTAAAATTTCCTGGCTTTCTGAATATCTATGTTAGGTCCTTCGACTCCTTCTGGAACACTGCCGGAAAAATCAAAAAAAATCAAATACATAGAGTTTTGCCTATTTTTCGTTTGCATAGACACTACCATTCAGTATGTGGATAGATAAACGGAATATTACATAATTAATTTAAATAAAAACAATTAACATAACGTAAACTTACCTGTTTCCGTAGAATGTGATCTCTAACAAATGACATCGTTAAACAGTTTACACTTTTAATTAGTTAATGTAAACTGCAAAAGTACAATGTTCATTTGTTAGAACATGTCTTCGAAATTAGGGCAATTTATAACCTAACTTTAAATTAATATTGATTTGTATAATTCGGTATAGTTATGGTTTCGGTATAATTATCGTGGTAATGACGCCAATAGAATTTATTATTTATTTATATGCTTTTAAAATAAATAGTTATTAAATGTCATAGGGCGACATCTACTTTATAGTTTCGATGCAATAGTAGGCACCCTTGAAATTTAAAGAATGCAACACAACGTGCAAGGTTTCTTATCACTAGCCGCCCGAAAAAAATAGTCACCTAGCTTTGGTCACCCAACTTCACACACGTGTCTTAAGAGTCATACATTTGACTCGGTATTTCATCTCGGTTGGTGGCTAGATAGGTTAGGCGATAGGACAAGTGACTCGAGGGTCGTGGTTTCGAACCCGGCCGCCGGGATTTTCGATAATTTGCGGCGGCCGTGTAAAATCTGAATTTTTTTTTCACTTTTTTTTTTTCGTCGTTTCGCTATCACTTCCGTCTTATCGTATTTAAC
Organism: Macrosiphum euphorbiae; assembly: GCA_949089665.1. Classification (NCBI taxonomy): domain Eukaryota; kingdom Metazoa; phylum Arthropoda; class Insecta; order Hemiptera; family Aphididae; genus Macrosiphum; species Macrosiphum euphorbiae. The sequence goes on from CARXXK010001804.1 coordinate 367,530, forward strand.
GAAAATGTTCGGTTTTTTTTTAATATTCAAATTTTACCGCCTCTACGGACTTCGAAGGCTTATTCGTGTTCCCCGTCAAAGCAGTCCTTGATACTATTCATTACTATGCACGGGCGTGAATATATGCGTCGAACTGTCGAAGAGTTCGATTTTCTTTTTTTCAAAAATTCGAGTTTTAGCCCGTTTCAGTCGTATCGCCCTCCCCGTTTGGATCTTATTCGCGTACTCCGCTATATTTACAGCCGATGCCCGGCTCTACTTTTTCAGATACGAGTCCCGGGGAGGAGCGACGTCGCGGAAACGAGAGTAGGTAACGCTAAATATATGCGTCGCGTCGTTTTTTGACGTTTTTTCTAAAATTCCAGTTTTAGCCCTTTTCGACACTTCTAAAATCCCAGTTGATGACTTATTCGCGTTCCCCTCTACATTTAATAGACCACCGTCGAGTAGGTGTTACTATATACAGGCATCGAAATGCATGCGTCGAAGGTTCCTTTTTTTTTCTCTAATATCGCGTTCTGAACTCAGTAGGTAGGTAGATAGGTAGCACGGCCGCCGGAATTTTTTTTTCACTTTTTTCTTTATTATTACTTTTCGATTTCACTTCAGCATTATCATACTATAACGAACATTTTACGATTTTTTCGAGTTTCACCGTCGAAGGCTTATTCGCGTTTCCCGCCAAATGTATTAGTCAGTACTTCGCTCCAGTCGATAGCCGCGGAGGAGATCGGAGAGCGGACAGTGTCGTTATTACTATATACGGAAATGAAAATATGCGACGAAAAGTTCGATTTTTTTTTCGTCATATAAATATGATTAACGGAAACGTTTTAGTGTTTTTCGGAGGATCATGGGGAAACAAAATCCCAATCAGCTTATCGAGTTTCGCTTCTAAATCGCTCTACTACCTACTATAAACGACAAAAACTATTAAACGTGGCCGACTATATTAGGACTAGCACGGGCGCCCGAAATGTAATTATCTATTTATATACATTTGATTTACGTCATTTGGCGTTTTCATGGCTTGACCCGGACGTCGCACTATCCGACGAAGTCAGATTGCCTACCAGGGTAGCTACGTCCAACGTCGAGGGAGGTGACTGACCTGCTAGACACCAAAACATATACCAATTTTTTTGCACGTGACCTATTACTTAATTTTGCGTCAGAAGTCACACGTTGTCCGCTATCCGACGCTAGACCCTAGATCCTGCTAGACCCCAAAACATATTTTCGCGTAATTACGTCGAGGAAGATGACTCGGTAGTCGGATTGCTTACGAAATGTTTTCAATTTTTTTTCACGTATTTCATAACTTAATTTTGCGTTGTCGGTGACTGCAATGGACGCTGTCCCGGCCGTACATTGCCTACCCGGATAACATAGATGACTGACCTGCTAGACACCAAAAAGTCAGACGGTGGCTATATGATTTGAATGGACAACCGAAATATTTTGAATTTTCTTCACGTAATTTATTCTTTAATTTTGCGTTTTCGGTAACAGTAATGAACGTCGTCCGCGATTCGATGCAGTCGGATTGCATACCTGATGACGTGACCCGCGGCCGTCACACATTGTCCGCTATTACTACGGCGAACATCATTTCGAGGTGACTGACCTGCTAGACACCCACGAAAATACGACCAACTTCGAGGAGGTGACTGACCTACTAGACCCCAAAAGATATATTCACGTAAATTATATAGCTGATGTACCGGTTCGTGTACCGGTCGTCACGTTGTCTACCCGGGTGACTACGTCCAACATCGAGTCGGAATGCCTACCTGGATAACATAGATGTGTGACCTGCTAGACACCAAAAAAAAAGACGGTTGCTATAAGACTTTTATGGACGCCAGAAATATTTTGAATTTTCTTCACGTAATTTATTCTTTAATTTTGCGTTTTCAGTAACAGTTATGAACGTCGTCCGCGATTCGACGCAGTCGGATAGCATACGTGATGACGTGCCCCAGCGGTCGTATATTGTCGGATTGGCTTTAAGGGTGACTACGACCAAAGTCGAGGAACGTGACTGACCTGCTATACCCTAAAAAAATCGCAGCGGCTATGTGATATTTGAATTTTTTACGTGATTAACATAAGTAAAAAATTTTGACAGGTATCCGGTTAACTTATCCACTGGTAACCTAATCCAATATCTAACATCCACCAATATAACATCCTTATCACAAATCTACTATCCTTATCACTAATCCACTATCCTTATCACAAATCCAATATCCTTATCACTACTTTTTTATCACAAATCCAATGTCCTTATCACCAGACCTCCAAATCACCCATACACCGCGTCGGCTGAGATACGTGATGACGTCACCCGGCCGTCGCACATTGTCCGCTATCCGTCCAAGTCGGATAGCCTACTCCTATTATTATAGCGAATGTCATTCGAGGTGACTGACCTGCTAGACACCCTAAAAAATTCGAAGGCTATATGATTTGCATGTCCGAAATTTTTTAAATACTTTTCAAGTAATTTATTACTTTTTTTGCTTTTTCGGTAACAGTAATGAACGTCGTCCGCGATTCGACGCAGTCGGATTGCATACGTGATGACGTTCCCCAGCCGTCGAGTATTGTCGGATTACCTTCCAGGGTGACTACGACCAAAGTCGAGGAAGGTGACTGACCCTCTAGATCCAAATACTATTACTACGGCGAACGTCATTCGAGGTGACTGACCTGACTAACCTTATTCGGAGATATTGGTATTGGTTTAGACAGCGCTACCGAACGAACGCCAACGGTGAATTTGCCGTCGGTTGCCTTCGCTCGGCAAGCGGTACATCAAAAGGAATTCGTTATCGGTTCGGACACGATTTATCGATATTTTAGTATTCGTTGACATTTGGTCCGAACAGGTGTCTTTTTGAATTAAAATATTTAAATAATTGTACTTATTCATTCATAATTTTAAAATGGATTGGAGTGATAAACGATACATTCAACTAATAAATTTATATCAAGAACACCCAATACTATGGGACCCAACACATTTTGAGTACAAATTAAACAAAAAAAAAAATTGATGTATGGTGTGCCATTGCAAAAGACATGAATGCCGAAGTTGTTGATATCCGCAAAAAAATGGAAAGTTTATTAACTTCATTCAGGCTAGAACGGCAGAGAGAAGGAACTACATCTGGAATGGGCAAAGACGAGGTGTATCACTCACAATGGTTTGGGTTTCCGTCCATGCAATTTTTGAACGATAAGTTCAAGCCTAGAAAAACAAAAAATACAGAAACTACTTCAACTAAAGATGTAAGTATTACAATAGTTTAATTTATTATTGTTCATATATTTTAATTTTTAACCATAACTTCACATTTTTAAATATTAATCATAAGTTATCACTTATCATTATTTGTTAATAATAGGTACAATTAAAATAAGATAATATTGTGTATAGTTATAAATAACCTATTAAATTAATGATTAACATTAATTATTCATATTCATCTTGCCACTGGAGTTTTCCATTTGTTACGAAATACTCCGCAAATTCTGTTCTTATTTTTTCCACGCTTTTAGCCGATCTCCTCCCAACTCTTTGAAATGAGACAAAACTACTAGTTTCACCTTGACACGTGTTTCTCCAAGTACCCTCTCTGATTTCGCCATTTATTTCCAAATCAAAAGTTCCATTTGGTGTATATATATATTTTTTGATATTTTATTTTTTCTCAAAAAATTATGCAAGTAAACGCATGGCATTACTACACGCTCTGCTTTATCGGGCTCTAATAATAGTGGCCTTCTTAAAACTCTAAAAATAGCTGACGAAATTCCAAATACGTTTTCTACGACTCGTCTTGCCCGTGATAATCTATAATTATATGATCATTCCCTTGATCCTTTTTGTTGAAGACATGAATATGGATTCATAATATTATATTTTAAAGGGAAAGCATCATCTGCGACAAAAACGTATGACACTAATTTTTGTCTTCCCTCTAATACGGTTATTATTAACCGTACAGATTAACCCTCTATAACGGAAGTTCTGCTGTTATAAATATTTCAAATAAAGCCGACTGCTTTGTCATGACAAAATATTCTGAAGTCATTAAAGTTGTAAATATTATCCATTAATAAAAAAAAAAAATTTTATTCACAAATAAAACTCAAATACTTGGACATAGATTTAATGATAAGCAACCATTATACTTGGACATAGATTTAATGATAAGCAACCATTATACTTGACACTATTGAAATCGTCAATCTTGGACATCTATTCAGTTGGTAATCTGTTATCATTAAAATGTTGGGATGTGTCAGATATACAAAAAAATAAACAAATAGCTATGCCAATAATCCATTCAAGTTGTATTTAAAGTTTATTTTACAATTAAAATTGTGATAATCATGATACTGTAAATAATGTTTAGTACATAGAAATAATAATTTCTGTTTTGATGTTTTAGTAAATTTTTAAATATAGTTCTATTACAATAATGTGGTCAGTGGTGGTATTTGAAAAAAGATAATTCTGTTGAGGCTGTTCCATCATGTTGGTACATGAATAGTAGATGCTTTTGGCCAAAAAATTCAAAACATTGTAAAAGATTATTGGAGAGAAGATCTATACCAAACTCCATCGAATATGACCTATTTACTGCTCGCCCATTATCTCTAAACATAAGTAAGTTTATTTACCTGTATTACTTCTTCACCCTTGAATTTAGTTTTGGCTCATAAAAATAGAATATTATTTAGTTTTTTAAGAGTTATTATTGGTTACAGATTTTATACTACTTAATTATAGTCGGTATACATTTATTCTAAAACTTAAAGTAGGTAATTGCTCAAGTAATTTTATTGTTCAATATATTCGCTTTTATAATAATAAAATAACATATTTTATTTACTTCTATCTTGTTTTATCTAGTTTATTATAATAGTTTAACATTATATATAACTAATAAATAAAAGGTATATATTATAATTAATAAGTATACTAATAGTAGTATAAACCAATTCATTATTTTTTTTTTATTCATAATGTGTTATAGTATTATAATTACTTAGATAACATATTATGCAGTGTACTATTATTGATGGAAATATTAACTCATCGGTATCAATAAATATATTTTTATTTATTATTGTTAGATAGTTTAACTACTGCAAGACAATAAGCTCTAAGGTCAATATACTCAGATGTTTCGTCAGCTGATGATGACATTCAAACTAGAAAAGAACGTAAAAAAAAACTGTCACTAAGTTTGTCACCTGAACTGCCAAAGAAGAAACCATCACATACCATCACGAGTCCACCACTATGGGACTCGTCTGGTAAATTAATAAATCTTTATATACAGCAGAAATCTTTTTTAATGATACCGCGGTTGTATTGATATATCGTATTTTATGACCTAAAAAAGTAAAGGACTTGGCAAACCCCCTATATGGCTATATATTATGTGTATTGTATATGCTAAATATTAATGGTTGTTATGACTATCCGTTATTATGATATCCTTTAAAGATAATTATAAATAATTTCTACTGTATTATTTTATATAGGTATATATTATTATACAGTGTGATAATTAATACCATTATTCTTAATTTTTAGATTCTAATGGTGAAATAGTAAATAGTCAGCTTATAGATGACATTCAAACTAGAAAGGAACATAAAAAAAAACTGTCACCAAGTTTGTCACCTGAACTGCAAAAGAAGAAACCATCTGCACATACCATCACAAGTTCACCACTATGGGATTTATCTGGTAAATTAATAAATCATTATATACAGCAGAAATCATTTATAATGATACCGGTTGCACTGACATATCAGGTTTTATGACCTAAAAAAGTAAAGGTCTTTGCAAACCCCCTATATATTATGTGTGTTGTATATGCTAAATATTTTGGTTGTTATGACTATCATTTATTATGATGTCCTTTAAAGATAATTATAAATAATTTCTACTGTTTAATTATTTTATATAGGTACAATACATAATATATATACAGTGGGATAATTAATACTTTTATTCTTAATTTTTAGATTCTAATGGTGAAATAGTAAATTGTCAGCTTATAAATGAAAATAAAGGTCAAACACAAAGTAACTTTAATATAACTACACCGATAACTAAAAAACCAATGCTAAATCGAAATTTGTTTGATTGCTTCTCTGAACCCAATACAAAAAAAAAGATTGCACTAAGTAAATATATTTACCTTTTATATAATATTAATTTATAAGTATTTTCTTAAATTGCAACTAAATACATTTTCAATACCATTGTGTAGTTTTAAATTGAAGACCTTGGAGCAACAACGAGACATGTCCTTTTTTTGAAATTGTTCAAGAGACAAAAAAAACATTGTAAATTCCAAAAAAAAAAATTTAGAATTTTTTAAAAAATAGTATATTTTAGTTATAGGGTACATACAACATATGCACTAGTAGATAGTGCTTAACTTTTGATAGTAAGTTAAGGAAGCAATAAAAACTTGTTTGGACATATCTTGTTGTTGCACCGTAATGCAAATTTGCTTGGACATGCCTCGTTGTTGCACAGTATTTAAATTTTTTTTGGACATATCTTGTTGTTGCACCAAAATTAAATTTTTATTTAATATGTATTTTTCTGGACATATCTTGTTGTTGCACCAACACAACAACAAGACATATTACAACTCCATATATAACAGTCGGACATGTCTCATTGTTACACCAATCGATGTAGATTTTTTTTTTATATTTTACGACGGGAAAAAGTGATTTTGACCAAAACATGGACATGTCTCGTTGTTGCCCCAAAGTCTTCAATTTTATTTTGTTATGTAATCTTGCTTTGTATTACTTATTAAAAGTCAAATAAATATAGACCCATATATAACAATAATAAGGAGTTAATACCTATATAGTAACCTTAAGAAACATAAGTATATATATAATATATTGAACGAAATATAGATGCTTTTTATTTTTGATATAATGATTCTATAATTATTTTGATATAAATGTATCAATAATACATCAAGAAGGGCCAATATCAATTTTTTAAAATTAGACAGAGGGCTAAACATATACAATTTATGTATATTTTACTGGGCTAGAAGAGTGTATCTTAACATTGGCCCCATTGGACATTTAGTGATTAAGATACTCCCCTCTAGCACAAGAAAATGTACATAAATTGAATATGTTTAGCCCTTTATATGAGGCCCTTTTATTTCACCAAAAAGTGAGATAGGTCCAAGGTCTAGATCTGTATTTTATTTTAATATGTTTTAGTTGTATTATATTGACATATCTTAGAAGTATTTTAATAAGTTTATTTATTATTTGTGATGAAAAGAATAAATAATGTGTATACTGCAATATTGATCTTTAATTATATATATATTATAGATGCACTATTATTTGACCAAACAAAATACTATACAGAATGTAATTTGTACAACAGTTGACAATTCTTGAAAATCTCAAAAACTAAATATGTTATATCAATTATAATTCTGTGGTTGTATTATAATATAAGCATGCATATTATGTATTAAATTATACATATACGATATACCTAATATTGTATTGTTTATATTTTATATTAAAAATAAAATTGATATACTATACCGTGTGTTCAATTTTAAAGGTAACAGGAAATATTTCGATCGTGTGACATTGAATTTGAATCGGGGTTTTTATACTGCATATAGGACTTATAAATACATATTTTTTTAATGAATTCAAATTTTTAATTTTTTTTTTATCAGCGCATGCGCAGTAAAATAAAAATTTCTTAAATAGCAACCACTATTTTGGAGACCAGATTTCGATTTCTTTATTTTTTCTGAACAACTTTGATCTTTACAGTTTTTTGATATCTTCAAAATTGCCATGTTTATGACGGTCGGAAGTTTTAAAATAGTTAATTTGTAAATATTACATTTTTCAACGGTCTATCTTAATTTATAGGTATTTATAGGTATTATTATAACAATTTATTTTTATTAAAACTACTAAATTATCTACTACTATTATCTTAATTTGTTTTTAATAGTATTATAATGAAAGTTATACTATTAACCTGTGTGAATAAGATATTTTGATAGCATTCTAAAATTGATTGTGAATAGTCAAACGTTTTTCGTAAGTTGCGCGTGAAACATTATTTTCTGTACAATGGCAAACTATTTCGAAAAAACCGATATGGTATTAATTTTTGGATAATGTCATAAAAATTCGCGTAACGCAGCGGCACTTTATGCTGAACGATATCCCGAGAGATATCATCCACCACACAATTATTTACGAATTAACTATTTTAAAACTTCCGACCGTCATAAACATGGCAATTTTGAAGATATCAACAAACTGTAAAGATCAAAGTTGTTCAGAAAAAATAAAGAAATCGAAATCCGGTCTCCAAAATAGTGGTTGCTATTTAAGAAATTTTTATTTTACTGCGCATGCGCTGATAAAAAAAATTAAAAATTTGAATTCATTAAAAAAATATGTATTTATAAGTCCTATATGCAGTATAAAAACCCCGAATCAAATTCAAGGTCATACGATCGAAATATTTCCTGTTACCTTTAAAATTGAACACACGGTATTATGTTTTTTATTTCAATATAACTTATATAGATAGTGATGATGACTCTGCAGATATTCCATCAATATCAAACGTCAATAAGTTTAAATGTGATGACTCTAACAACTACAGTGAGTATTTAAAAATATATAAAATGGCTATGTTTAATTATTTAAATTTGATTTAAGATTATGCTAAACAATCGCTAAGAATTTGTACAAACCTGAAATATGAATTAAACGTCTTCATGATGGGCAAGACTATCTAAAAATGATGCTCGACAAAATATTTAATCAACTAAATAATCAAACAAATTCAAATGGTGACAGTCATTCCTTAAATCATTATGATATACCACATATAACAAATGCGAATGATTTAAATGAATGGGAAGATACTATAAAAGACTCATCATATTTGTCAAAAATTGTAAGAAATAAAATTAGTTGAAACATTGTGTAAATTAATGTATTTATATGGTTTAAATATTTATTTAGTATATATAATATATTATAAAATTGATCTTTTTGTTTTTTTAGGCTCAACAACTTTCACTTATGGGTGGTCATAGTATTTCAGAAACAGTAAGAAAGTTAATGCAAAGATTGTTTTCTGATACATTTTTAGTTGACTACTCCTTCATTGGTTTTAAAGGAAAAAAAACATTTTCTAATTTAAGGAGCTGTGATCTTATTAAGTGTAAGCTATAAAAAATTTGATGATATTATATTTATAGACTTATTATAGTTTGATATTTATATAATGTCACCTATCAACATAATTTAAATTAATAATATTAATAGGATTTATCTGGAGAAATAAGTTAACAATTATATACTTAAATTAGATTCAAATAGTATAATATTTGTACATGCATAATATTTGTGTACAACTACACACCAGTTATATAATGCCATGTTTTTTTTTTAATCATCATTTTTGCATTTTCTACAAAAACCAATTGATCAAAGCAGTAAATGTGTTAAAATTAGTAATAACAAGTTAAAAATTGAGTTATAAATTTTATTATTTCATTTCTTTAATTTATAAATTAATATATTAATGTTATTTGTATATCATGTAGTACTTAACAGTGGGGTGACAAAGTGAAATTTTTTTTTAAATGACCTACCTGGTGAGCTACCACCCCTTGACTTCTTAAGTATATAAATTAATATAATACTATTGTTATTTAAGTTATTATTCTTATTAAATATCATATTTAGATGAAGTTAGTCTTGCACTAGAATTTCTTACTAAATCCAGTACTCACCCACCCACCCTTTAAAACTATCGGGCAACTGCCCTTCAAAATCACGGTCAACATGCCACTGGTACTAAACTAGAGCTTATTAAAACATAATTCCTTTACTTTTTTATTTTTAATATATTCTGATCAATAATATATTAAATAATTAAATATAATATATTTTTACTTATTAATATACTTTTTATTATAATTATTACTACCTTTAAGTCAATATTATGTATTGTAATCTTAGTCCAGGGTATTATATAATTATTTTATGTTTATATTTCAGTGGCAGTGAGAAAGGTTCCCTTATTTCAAAATGCTTCTGACAATGAAATTGAAAAACCTCTGAAATCGTTTATGGCACAGGCATCAGCAAGATTAAAATTCAAGACAAAAGTTATTCCAAGTACCAACTCTGAAAATACAGATTCAGAAAAAGATCTATAACTTAAATAATGATTACAAAATTTAATATTGAAATAATAATAATAATTATTATTATTATGTCTTAAGAGATTATTTTTATTATTTTACTTTTGAATACAATAAGATGTACTATAATATAGTTTGTAACTATATTATTTATTTATTGTTTATTTTATTTAAATGGGTACTGCCCCAGATAAAATTCAATCATTTATAACTTACTTGATTTTTTTTTTAAATATTAATATCGATATAATTTTTATTCTTTTGTCATCATTATACATTTCTTTATTCATGTAGTGTATGAACATGTTACAATCATACGTTACAATATTATATAACAGAACTTTCCCACGGCCGATAATAAAATAGCTTGTACCTATAGCTTTTAACTTGTTTTTTATGAATACAAAATTAATATTTAAATAAGACATTATTATATTATTATGTTACTTTTGAATACAAGTTATGTGTTTTATATAGTTTACAACTATATTATTTATGTATTGTTATTTTTTTTTATTTAAATGGGTACCGCTCAAAGATAAAATTCAATTACTTATAACTTACTTGAATTTTTTTTTAAATATTTATATTGATATATATTTTTTTATTTTTCTGTCTTCATTATACATTTCTTTATTCATGTATTTTATAAAATATTATATAACGGAACTTTCCCATGGTTAATAACATAGCTTGTACAACTTTTAATTTGTTTTTTATGAATACCAAAAGTACCCATACTACCTATATATAATTATATATTATTATTATCTTTTCAAATATTGTCTAAATATACAAGAAAATATTTTTAAATTATCTTGAGTTAAATATTTTGAAAATATATAACTCCGATGTTCTTAAGATATACTACATTTTATGTTTCAAAAATATTTGCTACAATATTTTGAAAATAAATGGGTCAAACGTTTTGAAAACATTGGTACTTCTGCCAAAATATATTTTGAAAATAATTTTGCAATATCTTAATATTTTCCTCAAATGTTCTAAACATATTTTGAGCATATAAATATTCTGTTGTATATATTTTGAAAATGTCTTGAAAATATTAATATGCTGTGTGGGAATCTACCAATTTAGTATTCATATTAGCCTAAAATTAAATTAAATTAAAAATCATATTCATGTTTTTTATTTATTTGTTTACAATATACATTGTACATACCTGTAGTTTTGGAAACAATTGAAAAGTATCAGCTTCAAAATTTGCATCTTTTTTTTCTCCACATGTTTTTTTAAAAACAATATTGTTTCTGTTTTTGCAACGAGTCAACTACCCGATCGTTGGACCAAAATTGTCTACACCTAATTTCAAAGCTAAATTTATAGATTTTTCTTGTAAAATAGAATTACTGACCGGTACATTTAAATTTCTAGCTTGCTGAAACCATCGTAATAAAGATTCTTCTACATCAATATTTTGTCCATTTCGTTTTCGTTTTCGAGAAAGATGCAAATTTTGTTCTTCATGTTCAACAATTTCCTTACGATTTTTTCAAATTTTGTTTAACGTTGGTTGATTAATTTTCAGAGCTAATGCGGCTTCTCTTTGAGAACATTTATCCAATTTATCGAAACGAACGAGTATATTTTTTTTTCTTTTATAGTTAAATAAATCATTTCGTTTGGCCGACATTTCAAAAAAATACGTCTGATCATGAACAATAAACCGAATAAACTAAATGACACAAGTACACGACGCCGCAACGTACAAAGATAATTGATTGACATAATGTACAACGATATACAGTAATACTGATAAATTCAAAAATAAAATGGTTTTTATAAATTAATCAGTTTGAGATACCATAAAAACGATAAGATTGTTCATAAAAGTGATTCAATTATCATGTACTTAGTGAGTCTAATAAAAGGTCAATTTAACATTAGTAGCATACAATTTGGTTTGGGATTTTCATTTTTGATTCTAATAAACGGTTGATTCTATAAACTAGTGATCACATTAAGCGGAACTCACTGTATTTTGAAGATTTAATTATTTACTTTTGATACAAGCAAGAACCATTATCTTCTTCTGCAAGAACTTGTACCCCAAAATTTGTGTCAGATTCCAAAGCATCAAAAAGACTAATTTTACAAGTTCTTTTTACTGCTGGTTCAATACTGTAAAAAAAAATGTTTAAATGAATTACAGAGAGAGAGAGAGAGAGAGAACCACTTTTATTTAAGAAAAATACAAAGCGGACTGCCTGTCGAACAGGTTACCTATAGTGACAGAGTATACAAATCAGACATAATTATAATTTATTAGTTTAGCTATTTCAACAAAATAACAGAAAATGGGTTTATAGATAACTGGTTGATTCATCAGCTAAATTTGTAACCAAAAATGATCCAGACGGTGTACACATTTTTGGTGATTGATTAAATGAATTATTTTGACCATGCATACATGTTTCAAGACATTCACAACTACAACAGTAAACAAATAACATTTTTCTATTTGTATTAAACCAACTTCAATATCTGAAATAGATGGGACTTCAACCTTAAAGGTACTGCATCACGTTTTAGTTTTCTGCCACGTCTGGGAGTATAATTTAAAATGTTTTGTACCCTTGTTTTGTTCTCGTATGAACTTGGTGAAAAATGTAATGAACATACTGCAGCTAAAATAAAAAACATTAAATTGTTATTTCTAACATGTAAACTGACTTATTACGTCTTAATGATTCATTGAAGAGTATTTTAGTATTATAGCGTTAATAGATACATTTTTATATTGGTTTGCTTGTTTATATAATTGTGTATATTGTTATTACTTATTATATACCCGTTTCAAAATTAATATTCATAGTTTCGTTTGAACCCTTTTGGATTTGTTCAAACCATAGAGCCCTCATATGTGAGTCCTTAGGGAATCTATAAATGTGAACATTAGTATTGCTACTTTTAATTTTTTTGCTGCCACTATAGCATCCAACAAATGCACAAACTGGCATAATGACAAAGTCAAGAACAACAATTTACAAATAAAAACAACAGTGAAAAATTAAAATTTATTAAATACATATAAAAAAAATATTATTATTTTATATTTTTATCATTAATTTAACAAAGCATTATGCAATCAAAAACTCATAAAAGGCGCGTTAAATATAAGCCAATCAAATGACGAGGATGACTCCCACCCTATTCTGCGGTGGCTGAACGAAATTTAGTTTGTTGTGATCATACCTTGTTATTTCATCATGATTATAACCACGTTATTAATATCAACAGCAACAAGTTTGGTTATCACTCTGATATTTTATTTTTTTTGTACATTTTATATATTTTTATATTTTTTTGTTCATTTTTTTTTTATTTACCAATTTAATTTTACTCAATCAATTTTTTTACTTATAAATGAACAAACTATATTGCTTTAAGTGTAAACAAAAAACAGATAATGTTAATCCACTTATAATAAAAACTAGTCACAATAGGAAAAGATTGTCTGCAAAATGTAAGCTATGTAAAAAATTAAAGTCAGGATTTATTAAGTGAGTAAATTTAGTATTTAAATATTTCATAATATTCCAGAATTCGGTAATATAAATCATGATATTCCTTTCTTAACCTATGCATTAATAAGTCATGCACGGGTCCTATATCCTCAATTTCAAATTTGGTAGTGATAATATTTACTATATCTTGAAGTTAATTTAATTTATCTTTTTCTCCCCATATACTTATTGCATATTGTAAGTGAAATTGAATTAAATCTGAGTTACTGATTTCTTGAAACTTTTTTCTTTTAAAATATAGAATATTGAAAATTTCTTTTTGTTATTTCTTTTATTAACTATTTCATGAAATTGAGTGTCAAATGTTAGTTTTTGATCAATTATACATCCTAATTATTTATATTCATTCACCTTTTCTAATTTATGACAACAACATTCATTAATATTTGTACACAGAAAGTCATGAATAATTAATTTATTATATGAACTCGCTTCAGAAAAATCAATGTATTGTGTTTTAGAAATATTTAAAGACAATTTATTTTGAATAAGCCAATTTCTGATCTTAATTAAATCATCATTAGCTTTTTGATATAATTCAGCATGCTTGTCAGCTTCAACAACCAATGCTGTAACATCTGCAAATAATACTAATTCACCATTGACTTTAATTTTAGCTAAACTATTAAGGGTCTTCGTCACTAGATTTTTCAAGCGCTAAAATGGTCTTTGAATTTCCAAAAATGAACACTGTTCAATCTATTCAATTTCAATTTTGAAAATTGTTCTGAATTCGTTACCTAGTCTTCTGTGTTTACACCAGATAATTTTTAATAATTATTATTTTTTAATTAAACACAAGTTATTAAGAAACTGATGTTTTAAGAATTTAAAACAGTTATAAAAAGCTTAATATTAGATTATTTCAAAATTTATCTGGTGTGAACTTAGATTAAGATCTTGGCTTTAATTTTGTATGGGAATGTTATTTCTCTAAACCTGCCTCAGAAGCCGTAAATATGGAAATACTAGAACATGTTTATTGATATAATGATAGATATAAAATAATTTGTTGCACAACCTGTGCTGCTCAACAATTTCAACGGCGACCACGATTATTAAATCTCCCACTCCTATTCCTGGAAATGCGTCGACGGTCGCGACTTGCGGCACGAGCGATAACATGACAGCCATATATAAAAGATTAATAGACATAGGCGGAAATGGGTTGGGGGCTTGGGGGACCCCCCCCCAAAAAAAAAAAATTTTGTCGTCTTTATGTGAAAATATATGATAATATAATAATATATTTACTAATTGTACAGTACTTATTCGCGAATATTCTCGTACGTTAGTGCTTATCGAGAACCTCCGAGAAACATTATATAATCGATAACGTCATAATATCTTTAAGATTATTCGAGAACAATCGAGAGCGTTATCTCGCATCTATATATATCAGAAAAATTAAACCGTCAGTCACCAGTCCGCAGCATAGTCTCGCACGAAGTAACATGCGTCGCATTGTAAACGAGTAAGCCGCCGCCGTTATAACTAATGTGTTAATCTGTTTTAATAGTGGCAACTCCCTAATTATTTTATATTTTTATACTAAACAATATTTCAGGAATCCTTTCTAACCTTGAAAATGGGTCCTTTTTGGTACACTTGTTCATTTTACATAATGTATTGTCAACTATAAACATACTATGTAATATGTTTCAAGAAAAGACTGCTACATTGGGAAAGGCAAATTATATAATAAAAGGAGTTATACAAAGTTTGAAAGAGGCAAGATCAAATGAGGGATTTAATGAGATATGGAAAAAAATTCAAAGTTTTGCTGAAAAATATAATTTATCTTAGGAAATTGCTTATGAAAAAAAAGCAAGTATTTCATTTTATTCTTAAATCTTAAGTAAATATTATTTTAACTGCGCATATTTATAAGGTACCTATTATTTTAGGATCAAAAAGAAAAATATATGAATCAAATTTACTTCAAGGTTTTGTTTTGTCAACAACCACTGGTGCAGAATGTCAGTCTACTGAATCTGACTCAGTTGAAACTCATTTTAGAGTTAATGCTTATTTCAAAATTTTGGATGCTGTTATAGTTAACATGGAAAAAAGATTTTCAACTGAGAGTTTACAAATGGCTTCTGCAGTTGATAATTTCTTAAAATTATACTTTAATGAGAGTAAATTCTTTATTGAACATTTTTTTTTGGGGGGGGGTCCCCCAAGCCCCCAACCCATTTCCGCCTATGTCTATTAATCTTTTATATATGGCTGTCATGTTATCGCTCGTGCCGCAAGTCGCGACCGTCGACGCATTTCCAGGAATAGGAGTGGGAGATTTAATAATCGTGGTCGCCGTTGAAATTGTTGAGCAGCACAGGTTGTGCAACAAATTATTTTATATCTATCATTATATCAATAAACATGTTCTAGTATTTCCATATTTACGGCTTCTGAGGCAGGTTTAGAGAAATAACATTCCCATACAAAATTAAAGCCAAGATCTTAATCTAAGTTCACACCAGATAAATTTTGAAATAATCTAATATTAAGCTTTTTATAACTGTTTTAAATTCTTAAAACATCAGTTTCTTAATAACTTGTGTTTAATTAAAAAATAATAATTATTAAAAATTATCTGGTGTAAACACAGAAGACTAGGTAACGAATCTAATATATTGTTATATTTTGTAATATGTCTAATATTTTATTATATTATGTTATATATTGTTCTATTTTGTATCATTTTAAATCATTTTATACTAAAAGTAATATATATTATGATATCAATTATTATAATTATATATACATACATCTAGTTTAATATTGTATTCACTAATTATTTTATTTTTTTTTTTTAAATCTTTTTACCATTATTACTTTCTATTTTATAATATTATCTTATTAATTAATATATTGTTCTTACTCGTTTACAATGCGACGCATTATATAAAGTTGGTACATTTAACGGGAAACGAAGTGCACGGGATCAGCTATACTCTGTACCAAATAAGAGCGCACCGCGTTGGCGCATCCAAATGAATCGCGGAGCGACGTCTGGACCCCCTGGTCGGGTCTATTCGCTCTGTGATTGGTCGTCGATCGTCAGTCGGATTCGCCGCCGTCGACGCCGCCGTGAATACAGGGAGCTGAAGTAATAATGCGTTTCACGCGTATTAATCAGTAAAATAATACACATACTTTTCGTTTTTTTTTTCTTAACATAGGTATTGAACTCAATATAATATTAAAAACATTCAAAATATTCACCAATGCGCGCAAAAAATATAACAACGTCTAACCGCGTATACCGTTAAAATTGGTGTGATAATATACAACACTCTGTATTCAGAGTTGACCTGGCCGGCGCCGGAATACGCTGCGGCAGCGCTCTCTGACATGCGCGAGTTTCGACCGGTTTTCGTGCGCCGCCCGGTGCGCTCTTATTTGGTACAGAGTATAGTTTTATATATAAAATATAATAATACATATTACATTATATGTTTTTAACGTTTCAACTATACCCATGGTATAAATTAATTAATTACCCATGCATGAATAATATTTTTTAAATTACAACAAAATAACTAATTTTGTCCAAATTTGAACTTAAAATATCTATACCTATAAAACCTGTGTTTATACATTTTTTAGAGTTTTGGGTTATAATATGAACTACTCATGAGAAACCTTGTAATTTTACTAGATAACTGTACAATATTGTGCATATTATAATTTAATAATAGATTATATTATGTTCTTATTAAATATTTAAATTTGTTTTTATTTTTATATATAGGCTGCGATAATTGGGTATAGGACAAAAAAAGTTTTATTTTTGGGAGTAAAAAATAAATAAAATATAAATAAAATAAATCTGTATTCGTTCTGGTCTTGGTTCAAAAGATGTTAAAGAACATTGTTGCACTAAAAATTGGTCGGATAAAAATGGATCGTCGGGTATGGAAGCAGCAGTAATAGTTGAAGGTTTTAAACAAAGTGAACCTATGTATGGTATAAGATATCAAAAGTTGATAGCCGATGGAGACTCAAGTGTATACAAAAAAATTTTAGAAGCAAGGCCTTACAAAAATTTAACTGTACAAAAAGTTGAATGTCGTAACTACCTTCTTCGTAATTTTTGTAACAAACTTAGAGATATGATAAAAACAAGCAGGTCAATTAGCGCATAGAAAATTGTTATCACGTAATATTCTACGAATGCGAAAAGGTATAGTGAAAGCTATTGAATATAGAAAAAAAGAAAATTCAGTTATAGGACTCAGAAATGATATTTTAAATGTTGTCAATCATGTTTTCGGTAATCATAGTAGTTGCTCAAAATATTTTTGTGACAAAACCGACTATAATAATTCAAACGATATTAATTACATGGAAAAAATTGTTAGTACAGATAGTGTTTATAGATAGCGTAATGCAACCTATTAGGTATCTTGCTAGACATACTTCAAGTTTGATACAGAATGTTGACAGCAATATAGTTGAATCTTTTAATGCCATTATTGCAAAACTTATAGGAGGGAAAAGAATACATTTTTCTCTAAAAGGGTCATACGCTGGACGTTGTGCGATTGCTACAGTAACTAAAAATTCTAAAAGACCTTTTTTATTCTTTGCACAAGACAATTTTAAAAAATAGTCCCTTAAAAAAATTGCCATCAGTGAAAATGAAAATAACACGACGAGATAATCAATTTCGTCAAAATAATCGCTTGACGAAAAATAAAAGGTTTAAAAAAAAATTATTTGTGGTGTAAATGACTCAAATGCTCATATGGAGAAAATGTAATGAAACCAGATATGAATGAAAATGAATATAATATTGAAAAATTGGAAGTCATTGAGTCCATGAAAAAAGTGGCTGCACAAAGAGAGGTAATAGAAAGACAAACTGTTAACCAAAGTTCTTGTCAGAATTGGTTGGACATTAGGCTTAAATTACTTACTGCTTCAAACTTTGGAAGCATAATTAACCGTCGTCCAGACACGGGTTGTGAAAACCTAATAAAAAATTTAATTTATACAACTGATGTTGATACAATAGCAATGGAGTATGGAAGAAATCATGAAAATGAAGGTAAAATGTGTTTAGAAAATTTACTAAGTATAAAAATTAGAGAGTGTGGATTGTTTATTGATGAGTTCAATTATTTCACAGGAGTAACTCCAGATGGATTAATTGATGAAGAAGGCTTGATCGAAATAAAATGTCCTTAATCAGCTGCAGATCTAACTCCAGAAGAAGGAATTGAAAAAAAAAATCAGCTGTTGGAAACAAAACTAATATGGGACCACTTATGAAATTAAAAAAAATCATAAGTGGTATTACCAAGTACAGGGACAGTTAAATGTTTGTCAAAGACATTATTGTTTTCTCGACGTGTGGACAAAAAAAAGAATGAAGTATGAAATAATTAAAAGGGACATCATTTTGGACTACTATCATGTTGCCGAACTTAACAATTTTTTTTCAATTGGTTTTTGCCGGAATTGGTCGATCCGAGGCACTTATGTAGTATGCCAATACGGAATCCAGAGTACATAATTAGAGCACAAGAAGAAAAAAAAATAAACGTTTAAAGCTTCTTTAATATTTTGTTTTAAGTAATATTGTGTTTTGTAAAAGTATATGCAAATATAGAGTTTTTTTTTATAATGTATCTTAATATATTATAAAATCGTCTATACGTTGAAATAAAATAAAAATATTATTTATAATATTATACTCGTTTATGATTTATTGTCTTACTTACATATTATACACATTAAAATCATAAATTAATATAGGTAATTAAAAATAGTAATTACTAGGTGGACAGGTGGTAATAATTTATATTCGTATTTTCATTCGTATTGCCGGTTGTACTAGCTTTCTGCTAAATGCAATTCACTGACGACTGACCGTGAAGTGGAACATTTAAATTATTATATTATCAATATACCTATTGATTTGCATAATAATCATATTGGAATACAAGCGAATATAATAATAGTAATTATACAGAGTGTAACAGAAAGATATGACAGATTTGTGTAAGATTTACATGTAAATCTGTCATATCTTTCTGTTACACCCTGAATATACACAAAATAAAATTAGCGAAGCGTATGCGAAGCATACCGTAGATTATTAAATAAATCAAAAGTTGCGTCACGCATGAATTGTGTAGTCACGAGTTTATGATATAACTTTAGTTATCAATGTATCATGTATGAGTTGTATTGAGAGAGTGAAGCGTCGCTCCCGGACTCCGGAGACGGGTTATAATCACTCGTTCACGGCTTTACGCATCGGTAAGCGACCGAAGTGGGCGTGGTATAAAGCATTGCGTGAAAGTCAGTACGAAATCTTGTTAGGTTTTAGTTTAACTGTCGAAGACCCTTAATATAAATGTTAAACAACAAAGGACCTAGGGAGGTCCCTTGGGGTACTCCACAATTAATAGTTTTAGTTTCAGATAATTTTGATTTGATTTTTGTACAACATATTCTATTATTTAGATATGATTTTAATAGTTCTAGGGTGTTTCCTCTTACAACCGATATTATCCAATTTCCTTATTAGTATATTATGGTCTACATTATCGAAAGCTTTTTTTATGTCAAAAAAAATTACCATTTTAAATTTTTTTTCTGTTTAATAACGACATTAATTTTGAAATTGCTTTTTCTGTATTTTTACCTTCTCTGAAACCAAATTGTGATTTAGAAAGTATTTTATTTTTTTCTAAGAAGTTAACTATCCTTGAATAAATAAATTTTTCAAAAAATTTTAGAGACATTTGAAATTAAAGGAATTGGACGATAATTATTGACGTCGTCTTTTGGTAATCCATTTTTTTTATATATTGGAGTTATTATTGCATGCTTTAATTGTTGAGGAAAATAAATTGTATTAATAAATAGATTAAATAATTCTGCCATTGAGTCTTTATTAGCTTTTAAACCTTTTACATCTACATTATCTGAGCCTGGTGCAGTGATGCTGTTCTATTTTTTATAGAACTAATTTTTAATTTTATTTCTTCATCACAAATTGGTTCAAAGAAGATAGAATTAGGATTAATATTAGTTTCTGACTTGGTTTTAGAAAAATGTATTTTTGCAGCTAAATCACTACCAATATTAACGAAATGGTCATTTAATTCATTACACTCAATCTCGTCATCGTTTTCATATTATATAATTTTTAAGAAATAATATAACAACTCCCATTGTTTTATTGGATAATTTGTATTAACTACATTGATTTGATATTTAAAAAAAATTACTCTTGCTAATTTAATTAAAGTACTATTTTGATGTATATGCTTAGCTAATTCTTTTTTTGTTTTTACTAGACTATTTCTAACTTTAATAAACTCAATAATACCTAGAGTAATCCACGGATTTCTACTTCTCGCCGGAACGAAATATTTATCTCAACTTAATATATACGTATCTATTACCACATTTTTTTTCACACTTATTTATGTGTGGAAGTCGCCATAGTTGTTGTTTCTTGTTGGTGATTCATTGGCTGTAGTCGAAATGTCGTCCAAAATTATAAGCTTTCAGCATCAATTCACTGTCATCGCAACTTAGACGACTAAAAACGGCCACAGTATGCCCACGAATGACTCAAAATTCAATAGTGGGTTTTATTTATAGCTCCGAAAAACATGATGCAATATTACACAATAATGACGTAAATGGTAACAAGATGGGTACAATCTAGAGAAAAAGAACCTTCTAGAATGTTCTATTAGACGTCACAAACTTGATATTACGAAATAATACCACTATCCTATAAACGGAATAGCTAATGGTGTGCTGTAATATACTTTTTCATATAATATATAAAAAAAAAACGAAAATACTAATAATAATAATAATAATAATAATATTTATTTAGCAAACAAACAAAATAAAACAATATTTACAAACAAATTATGGTAGGTTTGGAAGCAGGTCCAATAAGCATAGATATGCTTGTAGACGGATGAGCTGGGTTCATGTTATGAGTATTATAAAAGTATACAAATAAAATAAAAAAAAGAAAGAAAAACGTTCAACATTAAGAGTAGTTACTTAAAATTATCATTGAACTAAAAAGTGGACATTTACAACCAAGATAAAATAGTGTTAATATGTTTCTTATACTTATGAAAATTATCAAAATTAGTTAAATTAATATTATATTTACGAAGTACAGAAGTCCTTAATCATTGACTTTGTGTTCCAAAATTAGTATTATTTCGTGGAATAATTAAATTACAATTGTTTTTTATTCTAGTATTATAACAATGCAAAGGCTGAAATGGTCCTATATTTCATTTAAATATATACAATAAAATCGCCCGTTCATAAACTTGAAAAATAGTTCAACTTTCAACTCTAAGTAAATTGAACAAGTTGGATACAATTTGGTTTTCCCACGTTACTTTGGTTGTTATTTGTTACAATTTATTTATGATTGGCGGGGAAAATGTATATGTATTGAGAAATGTATTGTAATGTGTCTACATTTTTAATTGTTGTAATATTTAACAGAATTTAAAATATTTTGTGGTAATATATGTAATGTTTAAAATATTTATTGTAATATGTCTAAATAGCTCAAATATCTGTGTAAAATAGATTGTTACGTGCCAACTACTAACGTTGTTGAAATGTAGGAAGTAATTGAAATGACTTACGAAGAATGACCGAGAATTTGTATTTATTGTCCTCAAACACATAGTTATGCAATATTCTTCTACGTCTAGAATACTTAAGTTTCATTAAAACGGTTCATAAGCAGAGTTGTGATCTAAGTAATTTTAGCTGGTATCTGTCGAGTTGAGGCTGCTGGCTCGTTCTGACTTAACTCTTGGTCCATCAGCTCTCCTCGATGGGATCTCTGTCCCTTGTCCCCTTCCATTAATTTCTAAGACCATACATGTTCCTGCGGTTAGCTAACGGGATTCACACGCTTGCACGCGCCGGAAAGTCTACAATAGTCTACGTATACTATTTTGCGTGAATACGTATTATTCACGAGGCCGCGAGAGTGCGAGACGACAGTGTAGCCCCACCATAGTTACTGGCGCTCGCGTCGCCTCGCGAAAGATAAGAAATATACTCTGTTCAAAATGAGATGATGACTCGGCGGCCAAGTTGTGCGCATGGGCGTGGCTTTGTTCCATTGCAGCGCCCGACGCGTCGCCGTAGTGGGGACAGCGTCTGACCTTATGTCTGACCGCCGCCCGACGAAAACTGGTCGCCGCCGAGTCATCATCTCATTTTGAACAGAGTATAGCTAAAAATAAGTTCAGTTGAATTATTTATTATCGAATATTTACGAATATTGTTATTTTCACGTATATAAAAATAATGATAGTTATTGCTTGACAGTTTTGTGCTGGTAGTTTTTGAACAGTTCCCTTAAATTTATTGTTATTTAATATTATTTTACCTACGTGTCATGTTTGTCTATCGTCTACGATTTATTTAAAAACGTTCCAGCTCGCAGAGCAGACTTAATTCACTATTCTGGTTTATCTGAATTTCCATTGAAGTTTTGTGCTGTACGATGGTTGCAAAATGTTATTGTGGCAGAAAGAGCTGAAAAATATTACCCAATTTAAGAGCTTACGTTGAAGGTATAAAAAATACAAACAGAGAGCCAACATCATACAGTTAAAGTAAAATGGTAAAAGGATTAAATGATCCATTTATAAAACCCAAATTGGCATATTTAGAGACTATAGCCGGTCAACTTGTACCTTTTTTGAAACAATTCCAAAGCGATGAACCTCTTGATCCCTACCTTACACCGATTTACAAAACATTTTACAGTTTATGATGAGCAGCTTTGTAAAACCAGAAATAATGGAAAATGAAAACTTACAGAATAGATGTTTTGGATAAAAGTAAATTAATTGGTTCAAAAAAAATAAACCTTGGTTTCAGTACAAGAGAAGCTATTCGTTCTATTGATATATTTACTGACAAAGATATGTTAATTTTCAGAACCGATTGTCAATTAATTTTACAAACAATATGTTTGAAGTTATTATTAAAATCACCTATTAAGTATAAGGTGGTAAAAGGTATATCATTTTGTGATCCAAGCATAATTGTTACATCTGTAAAAGTGGCAAATTATAGATTTAAAACTTGCTTGGAAACATTTGTGGAAAATCATTGGGTTAGTGGCATAGTGGATAAATAGGTGATAAACTTGAAAGAGAATTTACTATTTTGTGCTCAAATAAAAGTTTTATAGAAAGAGCAAAACAATTTTCACGGTATGAAGTAATGCTTGACAGTTTTTGGACAAATATTGCCATTGTTTTCAACTATCATCTGCAATGATGAATGTTTTAAAAAAAGTTCTGATATTTTCACATGGTAATGCTTCTGTTGAACGTGGATTTTCTGTAAATAAAGAGTGTCTGATAGTAAACTTACAAGAAGAATCACTTATAGCTCAACGTCATGTATGGTAAGCTATTAATAAGGTTGGTGGTATAAGTAACATAGACATCTCTAAAAAACTTATATTGAACGTAAGAAATGCCAGACAACACTATGATGAAGCATTAAAATTGAAAAAAAAAAAAGCTGATAGTGAACACAAAGAAAAACTTTCAAAGACGAAACATATTATGGATCAATTACAACAATTAAGAGAAAAAAAAGATACGTTTAATGGAAACTGCTCAAATAGAAGTGGATTCTATTGAGCAAGAAATAAAAGAACTTAATAAATAAAATTATAAATACAACCTATTTTGTTATTTAAAATTATTATTATGTTATTTAAAATATTTTAATTTATTGAACAATTTTATTTGCTTTTAAATTTGTTAAAACAGTTGCTTTTTTCTTTAGTTTTCATATTAATTTTTAAAATGTTAAACATAGTTATTACTACTATACCAGTATAGGTACAATACTCTTTTTTAGATTCTGAGTGAAACGATGAATGTATTGATTTTACAATGATGTGTGTTTTTTTTTTAATTTAATTTTTTTTTGTGTCTGTCATCACGTTTTAGGACAGTAAAAGTGCTTGGATTTTCTTCAAAAGTAGCTTTTCTGATAGAAAAATGAATCTAGTTAGTACTTTGGGGGGGGGTCAAAAGTAAAAATTACTCAGTAGTTTTCACAAGCGCCGGGAAAAAACAACATAAAAATTAAGGAAAACGGGAATTTTTACGCAAAATCGATTTTTCAAAAAATTGAATTTGGTTTTTGGTGTAACTTTAAAACAAATGACCGAATAGATACATGAAATTTTCACTGGTTGTTTATATTTGCATTTTCTATACACGATAACATTTTCAAAATATTTGATTTATTTTGAACTGTTTAGGGACATTTTCAATTTTCCATTTTTTTTTAGTTTTTTTTCTAAAAATATCAATTAAATTGTATTTGTTGGTTGCGAAAGCTTGAAAATTTAATAGAAGGCTCCTAGTATATTGTTTCAAAGGCAGATGAAAAATATTAAAAATCCTTAGTCAATTTTTTTTTTTATAAGCATTTAAAGTTCAAAAATTGACAAAATATGGAAATATTTTTTCTAGCTTGTGTGCATCAACATCAGAATTTACGTCATATTCCATAGACGTAGCTAATGGTTGGGCTAGGTTAACATCATCTTGAGATAATGAACAAGAGACTTTTGCAGATTGGAAAATAGGTGTACAATTTTCAGTTAGAGCAGGATTTGAAGCTACATCAACAGGTACAGGTAGGACTGACATTTGTGAATTTGAAGAAGTTTGATCACTGTGCTCTCTGGATAAATTAAAAGTAAATGATTATATAAAACTAAATCACAATTATATTTTGTTGACTTGTTTATCATTAATATGTTCGTAATATTTACACCATACTAAAAATGTAGAAGTTGGTTTAGAAAAAACTGGGAACTCACTCTACTTTATAGTACGGTTGTAGTGGACTTCGGTCATAGATTAGGTCTCTATAATATGATGGTTAAGTCTATGATATATTATTACAGTTTTCAATTTTTTAGTTTTTTTTTCTATAAATATCAATAAAATTTTATTTGTTGGTTAAAAAAGCTTGAAAATTTAATAGAATGCTCCTAGGTTATTGTTTCAAAGGCAGATGAAAAAAATTAAAAATCCTTAGTCACAGTTTAGTTTATACGCGTTTAAAGTTCAAATATTGACAAAATACGGAAAAATTACGAAAATTAGCAAATTATTTTGTTCAGAATTCGTAAAAATTTTTCTTTTTAAATCTCAGATTTGAAAATGTAATACAAGATTCCTTATAAGATCATAAAAAAAAAAATGTCTATAAGAAAGTCAAATTAAATTTTTATGAGCGTTTGAAATTCAAATTTTTACAACATTGGATATTCACTCGATTTCTCATGTAGGTAGCGATTTCCTTATTTTGTTGTAATTCAAAAACGAATAACTGTAGATACCTGAAAATTTTATTGAATATTTATATTAGCATTTCCTATACACCATACAATTTTGAAAATATTTTGACTCTTTTTGAGCTGTTTACGGACATTTACAGCTTTAAATTTTTTTTAGTTTTTTTTTCTATAAATATCAATAAATTTTTATCTATTGGGCCAAAAAGTGTAAAAATGTAATACAAGGCTCCTGATAAATTGTTACAATATCAGTTGAAATACATAGGCACAGTTTTTTTTTTATATACTTTTAAAGATCGAATTTTGACAAAATTTATCAAAATAATTCAGTTTTATAGCTAAGGATCGCAAATTTAAGACATAGGTCCTCATAAATAGTTCATACTGTAACCAAAAAATCTAAAAAATATATGAACACGGTTATTTTTTACAGACATTTTAAATTCAAATTTTTACGAAATTACATATTAAAAAACCTAGAATAACTATTTTAGTTATTTTATTGTGATTGAATAATATTATTCATGGGTACTTGAAACTTCTAAAGGGTACTATTATTTATCTATGATAGTATCACGGTTTTTGTTGATATATAACGCGTTATAAGTACCTAATGGATATTGTGATATGATTAATTTGGAATTTATATAGGTACCTATATAGGTCAAAGTTTGGTTTAGTACCATAGATATGTATATAATATGTCTTATACATAGACTGACATACCGTCTCCGCTCAGAATCCTTTTTCTTATACAATGATATTATATCGTTGAATTCAAATTTAATATCATCCATTATACTTGTAATCTACTGTACAGCAGAGCGACACCCACTTGCCCACCTTTTTAATTTTAAAAACAACCTTGAATACTGGCCTACTATACTCTAAATAGCTAAATGCAAGCTGAATAGTTTGTTAATGTATAGCCTATTATAAAACAAATAGGAATATTATTTGTGTTGAAATCTCAAATCACTAACATTACCTATTTACCTAGGTACTCAGAATAATATACTTATTAGGGTGGTCCTTATTTTTGAACTTCAAAATTTTTGGTTTCTTACCTTTCCATTTTGTTCATTACTATAAGAAAGTAATTGCTTTTAAATTTGGTCATGATTACTCAACCCCTTCACGTGCCACAAAGGGATTGAAAAATTCCAAAAAAGAGTTGATATGTAATTTTTTAAGTTTAATTTAAAAAATGTTATACTTATCAATGAACGTATTAAAGGTAAATTATAGATATTTACTATTTATTTTGTCAATAAAAAATACATAAAAATACATTTATACAATTTCTTATGAATCTATTAATAGGTACGTAAAAATATTGAATAATTTGAGTATTAAAATTATTTCGAATGAATTTCGAAATATTGTCAATAAAAAATACATTTATACAATTTCTTTTGAATCTATTATTAATTTATAAATTATATTATTTCGATTAAATTTCGTCTGATATGATGGTTGATTTTCGAGCAACAGGGAATCTCTTTCTATGACTTTCGACGACTTGTAGAAGGAATTGTTTTTGACTTTCATTTTTCGTAAGAATCGAATTATAATTTTGAATAGAGCCACTCCTCTTTCAGCAAAGTCATTGACAACTTTCATATTTCTAACCACACTTAGTCCTAGTTGATAATCTGGCATATTTTCCCAAATTTCAGGATCAGACTTAAGGAACTCAGTTGGTATCTTCAATATATTAAAAAAATCAATTGATTTATGATTAACAAAATCAGCAACAGTTTTCTGGGTACAATTTAAATCTACAATATCAATTTTAATTCGATTTTTATAATCTTCTGAGCTTTTGTTGCTTAATGCAGTGACCATTTTTTTTTAATTGGATATGAAACATTTTGATCAAAAAATGAAAAAGATACAAGCAAGTCTGCTAAATACCACTGATGACGTAAAAAAGCCGTAATTCCTGCATTCGATACAGCTTTATCTGGGTACAATGACAGTTCTTTTAGTAAATTTAAATCGTTTACAGGAGCAGATATAGCACAGGGAGCTTTAAACCAATGAAATACGTAAATTTGAACAATAAATAACGAAAATCTTTTCATATAATTTATTGTATTTTTAGATGTTTTGAATTGATTTTTAAATATACATATTTTTATGGCATAAATAGCATGTGCCATCCATCGCTCCCGATGAACTGCTCCAGGTTGAATAAATATTATACCTCTTGTAGGAACACCGCCGAGATAAATAATTATAAGTTCTAACAGCTCCCTGTAATCGTCACGCGAATGAAATGAAATTAATTGTTCTTTGCAAAATATTATGACTTCGTCTCGATTACTTATTCTTTCTTCTAAGACTTGACATGTATTCATATCAATATTTTTCCACTGTTGTTGAAATGTTAGAAATATTTGAATATTTGGCCCAGTTGATGGACTGTTATAACAGATATTAAAAATAGCTCCTAAAACTATTTCTAATATATGATGTCGACATGCTAGGTATAATAATTTTCTACCAATTTTTTCCCCGATTAACTTACATGCTCCGTTTATTCGTCCTGTATTGCTGGCTGTTGTGTCAAATGATAGTGATTGAACGCGGTCTGTTATACCCCAATCAAATAATGACTCTATAACAGCATTTGACATCGCTTCCTCAGATTCAAGCTTTGGAACACTGAGAAGCTTACTCCGTCTCCGGATACTAAAATAGGAAGACGATCAACATGACCTTTCCCGGTAATATCGGGTAATATTTTGCCATCCCAGTGCACAGTTAGAGGACAATTTGGATTAAAAGATACTTTTATGTCATCGGAAACTCTTTGTCTTAAAATAATTCTATTTCTTCGAATAGTTGAGCGATTTATAGCGATGTTGTTCGCATTACTGCCAAGATTTTGAGCTGTAGCAATAAGAATATGAACTGCATTTCGATCACTTACTTTTGTACGATCTAATGCTGTTACAATTTCAGAACTCATAATATTTTGTCTTCCCCTTTTTCGTTTATTCGAAGTATTTGTAGTTTCTAATGTAAATTCAATATCTTCTTCATTACAACTATCAGAAGAAAATAAATCAACTGTATCAAGTACTGATAATTCATCTTTCGTTTTTTTTACTTCTGTTTTTATAATTTTGAAACGCGATTTCACGTTGATTTTTCCGCATTTCTTGTTTTTCTAATTTTCTATCTATTCCAATCATACACCCTTTTCTACCTTTCTCGCGTTGTGCTAATAAGAATTTTTTGTCTTCGTCAATATTAATAATTTGTAGAGCATTTAAATGAGCAATATCAAATAAATCTGTTAATTGATCTTTAAATACTTCTTCTTTTTTTTATTTGTGGTTGGGATCTACGTGACTTACCTTTTTGTAAGTCACGCCAGTTCATATATACTTTTTCTATTTTAGGAGTAATATTATAGTCATTCATTGTTGGTATCCTCGCACATTTCCAAAAATATAATAATTCTTGAGTTATAACGGATGAAGACTCTTTAACTGTTTTTTTTTTGCATTCCGTATTAAAAATAAAAGTCTACGCATAATATCTCCATTTGAAGGAAGCTTACTACCAGTAATTCGTTCTAAAGGCTGCCCAATTAACCATATATCAGTGTTTTGCCGAGTCGTCATAACGTTTCAAAACGTATATTAAATTTAAACGTTAATTAAAATAAATAAAAAGCCAGTAAATTAATTAAATAATTAATAATAAATATACTTAATACGTATTGTACCTACTTACAGTAATATTTGGTCATCTTTTCATGATGGCGGTTCAATAAATAAAACACTTATACCGGGTTGCATGAAACCGTTCCTTAAATTTATTTAATGAATAGTTTTATTGAATCATTAAATAATTTTATTAAGCGATTTGGGTTGCACAAACAGTTGAATAAAAATGTATTGGTTTCAAACATGATACCAAGGTTTATGTTGAAATCTGAAGCTTATCACAGAAAATTGATAACAACTAATCAGCTGTTGTTTTAGTTTGAAAATTTAATCGGTAGTTCGGTACAAAATAATTGCATTTATATTGTATAATATTATACTACCTAGTACCTAACTATTTAAAGTGTTTTTTTGTTTACCTACGTCCTACGTCCGTAATAAGTAGAGTATAATAATGTCAGAAGTGAATGTAAGTGATTTTAAATTAAAACGGCAACGGGGAAAAAACTTTACAGAATGGGAGAAATTGACTAATTGACTTGATATTACCTTTCAAGTCAATAATTGAAAACATGAAAGTAAGTACTTATTAAAGTATCTAATTTGTGTTATTTTTCTGTACGTATATATCGATATGTATTTTTAAGTCAAACTATACATACATCAATTCGATAAAATTGAAAAATATTGGTACCAATATATTATACCATGTTTATGAGTATAGTTGATGACGGTTTAAAAATGTAATTTGTCAATTTGTTGATTTGTATACATTATTCGGACAACTGAAATCGGTTTTAAGAATATTTTTATTGTATGTACCTATAATACATATACAATATACATTATAATACATAATAATTGTTGGGACTGAGGACTTTTTACTTTCAAAATATGCATGATATTATATATTTAGCCCAGTCCGCCCCTGATTATTATCATGTTATAGTTCTGCTACCTTACTAAAATGTTATGAAAAAGACTATAGGTCTGTGGTAGTAATAAGAGCATAGTAGTCCTCAGTCCTAATAATAAAATATATAAAACTAATTTAGGCATCTAAATAATAATTATTAAATATCTTTTTATTTTTAAGTTTAATTGTTTTAAAATATTTTATTCAGACTGATGCGGTTTGGAACCAAAAGAAAACTGAGGCCTGGTCTGAGATTACTTGTTTGTACAATATGCAACAAAAATCAGGCATCAGAATTGATGTACAGTTAAAACATTTGTACGATGGACTGAAAAGAGATGCTAGGAAAGAAAAAAGTCACGATAAGGTAAATTTATTATTTTGATGTATTATAATTTAATATTGCTAAAATAACATGCAATTTTTACTTTATTGGTTATTTTGTATTTAAATTAAATGTTGTATAATATTCAAATTTCAAATTTTGTTTTATATAATAATTATAAACTGTATTTACTGTTTATGATTATAATTCAACTTATCTCTTTATTGAGAACTGATTGAAAAAAAATTTAATTTTATTTATATTCTATATAGGTACAAAGGTATATAACAGGCGGAGGTACACACATTCCAAGTATTTCAAAATCTACGGAAAAAATTGTTGGTTTACTGGGAGAACAATTGGATCCACTGATTAATGCAATAGATTGTGATGGTGACTACAATACAGGTAGTTAAATATTTTTATTATATTAGTATATCATGGTCCATAATGTCAATTGGTATGTTATACAAATATGTTATTAATGTCAATTTATAATATATAAATATTATCATTTTATTAGGGTATCAAAGTATAGATGTGGAAGATACTGTAGATGATGGAACATCAAACAATTTGTATAATCCTGAGGTTACAGGATTACGGAAATCATTGAAACATATTTTTTTCTCGCGTTCATTTGTTAGGATGATAATATTTCCTATAAGCAGATTATTTCTAACGCTTTTCATCAAATGAGGAATATCATACATTAAGAAAATTTTTTTGCTGTTAATTACTGTATATGGATTTTCAGGAGTCCCTCCAAGCAAGGAAAACATTTTGCGGTTACTTGTACCTTGATCACACGTAATTATACTTGGTGAAAATTCAATCTCACATAGTTTCACAATGCTATTTCTTGCAATGTTGGCCATTTGATCACCTGTGACTCCAGTACTACTAATAAAGTAAGCAAAAGGTAGTTTCCATTTGTTATAAAGTCCATGTATCGTTACAACAAGAACAAGTTTTGCAGACTTTTCTGATCGACCCAAATGCCCTAGATCTTCATAGCCCTCAATGAAATCTAATGATTTATTATACTCCAGACACGTTTTTATTGACATTTCATCAATTAACACTACATATTTTTTTTCTTGCTCAGTCATTACTTTAGACATTAATGTCAATTGAGAATTATATTCTGTTACAAAACCTGGTAAATACATCATCGATTTAAGCCATCGCTGAATAGAAGTCACTCCGGGTGAAACTATCTTATTTCTTCTCATAAACCTATATGTTGATGGGGATTTAAAATATATAGAGGTAGCAACATTTTTCTCGGTTTGTTCTCCATGGCTTTTTTTTTGTTATGCAAAAGCTGCATAGTGACATGTGCTTTGGATTTTTTTTTGAGTTAAATACAGAGTTATTAATCAAAGTACTTGGATCCAACTTTTTTCTTTTTTGGAATTTGCATTTTGTTTAATCAGACGTGATATTTTAAGACACTTCTGTGCCAATAGTTTTTTTTGTTTCATGACTGTTTCTAAAAGTTTTTCATATTTTGTACTTTGTTTGGTTTTTATTGGGCTTGGTAGTTGTGTCAATTGTGACACATATTTTTTTGTACTTGGGGAAACAGTTTCAAAATTATATGTTTGATCATATTCTTCATCAATAATTTCTTTGATATCGGGACGTGTATCTATACATTTTTCATACGTTTTATTCGGGATAATTAATTTCAGTTCTTTTGGTGAAAAGTCCTGTATCATTTTATCACCAAAAGGACTCTTTTAAAATACATTTATGTGTTCTTCTCCTACAAATAACAAGAATGTAATTTTTATTTTATTGAAATTTGTATTTATGTATAACATGTAATGACAAGTAATTTGTTTTAATTTTTAATTTTTTTTATAAATAAGAAGTAATAATGCATTATTTTAAAATATAGGTATTGTAAAAATGTAATTTATATTTATTAGTATAAACAGACATTAACCAGTCTTCACTATATTTGTGTACTCTGTAGTCAGTAGTATATTATATTGTATTATATATTTAATCAGGTAACGTTTACTTCTATATCACCTTTTTTGTGAGGAAAATGTAATAAGACTAATGTTTCATACTACAAATTTTTTAGCTAAATGCTAAATATATCATGGCCACTTGGTACAAACTACATTACAATCTAATATTTAACAAATACTGCCAAATTCATATTTTCATAAAAATATAAAACAACTTTCAGTGGTAGCTGGTAGATAATATGGTAAATGTTATATTTTGTTATAAGTGTTTGTATAATTTTATGAAATATCAATAATCAAAGTATGTATACTTTGAGAATAACAATTGCATATAACATATGTTAACGAAAACCATTTACCATGTATAATTAAATTATCCATATTACTTAATAACCTATACATATTTTTGAATCCTAGTTGCAAGACATAAAATTACACTATTTCATAATCAATCTCTTACTGATAGAATTCTAAAATATGTTTAGGGTACTGAGTAATCATGTATAGGTAACTTAGTTAAGTAGTTTACCCAGTTTTCGAGGACACACAGTATAAAATATTTTTTTTAAAATAGAAAACATTAACACTTGGAGTAGGTATGTGTTTAAAAATTAATAATTATGTATTTTCCAAAATAATGCGAAATTAAAAAAAAAAAAAAAGGTGGGTAAGTGGATGTCGCTCTGCTGTACTGTAGGTTACAAGTGGGTCACTGTATAATGGATGGTATTAAATTTGAATTCAATGATACAATATCATTGTATAAGAAAAACGATTCTGAGCGAAGACGGTATGTCAGTCTAGGTTTAAGACAAATTATATACATATCTATGGTATTAAAAAAAAATTGACCTATAATAAATTCCAAATTAATCATATCACATTATCACAATATCTATTAGGTACTTAGGTATAACACGTTATACATCAACATCAATAACAAATCCTGATGCTATCATTGATATATAATAGTAAACTTTAGAAGTTTCAAGTAGGTACCCATGAATAATATTATATAATCACAACAAAATAACTAGGTTTTTTAATGTGTAATTTCGTCCAAATTTGAACATAAAATTACTATAAAAATAAACTGTGATTGTATATTTTTTAGATTTTTTGGTAAAAGAATTAACTACTTACGTGGAATCTTGTTTTAAATTTTCAATCCTTAGCTATAAAAACTGATTATTTTATAATTTATTAATTACGATGATTAATAATTTTCGAGATTTTGAAAAATTCTGTTAAAATTTGATGTTTAAATGCTTATAAAAAAAAACTGTGCCTATGTATTTTTAATATTTTTCAACTGATATTGTAACAATATATCAGGAGCCTTGTATTAAATTTTTACACTTTTTGGCCCAACAGATAAAACTTTATTGATATTCATAGAAAAAAAAACTAAAAAAATTTAAAAATGAAAATATCCGTAAACAGCTCAAAAAGAGTCAAAATATTTTCAAAATTGTATGGTGTATAGGAAATGCTTATACAAACATTCAGTGAAATTTTCATGTATCTATAGTTATTCGTTTATGAATAACAATAAAATAAGGAAATCGCTACATGAGAAATCGAGTGAACATCCAATGTTGTAAAAATTTGAATTTCAAACGCTCATAAAAATTTAATTTGACTGTTCGGTAGAGATTTTTTTATTGATAAAGGTAGACAAACTTATGAGTAATCTTGTATTACATTTTCAAATCTTAGATTTAAAAAGAAAAATTTTTACGAATACTTAACTCAAAATAATTTGCTAATTTTCGTGATTTGTCGATTTTTGAACTTTAAATGCTTATAAAAAAAAAAACTGTGACTAACGATTTTTAATATTTTTCATCTGCCTTTGAAACAATATAGTAGGAACCTTGTATTAAATTTTCAAGTATTTCTACTCAACAAACAAAGTTTTATTGATATTTTTAGAAAAAAAACTAAAAAAAAAATGGAAAATGAAAATGTCTCTAAACAGTTCATAATAAATCAAAATATTTTGAAAATGTTATCGTGTATAGAAAAGGCAAATATAAACAACCAGTCAAAATTTCATGTTCCTACAGTCATTTGTTTTAAAGTTACACCAAAAACCAAATTCTATTTTGTCAAAAACCTATTTTGCGTAAAAATTCCCGTTTTTCCTTCATTTTTATGTTGTTTTTCCCGGCGCTTGTGAAAACTATTGTGAATTTTAAATTTTGACCTCCCCAATGCACCAACAATATTCACTTTCTAATCGAACGAGATACTGAAGTCGAAAATCGAAGCATTATTTCGACTACTTATCGTGTATACAGACACAAAAATAAAAAAACACACATCATTGTAAAATCAATACATTCATCGTTTCACTCAGAATCTAAAAGAAACATGTTAAGTACTGAAGTACATTTTCAACAGCTTGAATAAAAAAAACTTTTATGACGATAAATGTGGATGTTATATATAATATTTACCTGTTTTATGAAATGTAATCCTTCTCTTAACTGGTCTTTCTCTCTTCACTGTCGTTTGTGACATTTTTGATATTATATCTTCATTGTCTAGATATATTTAAAAGGATAAGTATAATTATTATAAAAACTTCTGTATATATTTAACTTGGTACAGACAATTTTAGTTGAGTTATAATAAACTTACTATTTGCATTAAACTTCACAGGGATGGCTCCAGACATAAGCCTGTTATGATCTGGTCTGGTGAAATCATGTTCATTAAAATGATCTTCACACAGATACCTATTTTTAATTTTTTTCGGCGATAAACCATCTAATACCATGTTTCCTATAAAAATAATAACTTATTTATACTACATTCATCTTAATTCTTTCAATTAAAATGTATTTAACTTACCTGAATTAAGAATCCATTGTCTACACCTTTCTCTATCGGTAGGAAATCTCTACATTTTTTTTTACAATAAGAAAGATTACATAAGAATTAATCATAACCGATAACGTGGTTATTACCATGGTCGTTTATTATATTGATAATGAAATGGATCGTACAAAAATTTTTTCCTGCGAATAACCGTTCGTCAAATTTAGGAATACGCCATCTAACGGCCATCTCCCTTTGCGCGTATCACATATTTCAGCTATAGATGGTTTCTCTATACTATCTATACTCAATGGTAATACTAGACTTACAGTGATTAATAAATATTTAGAGATTTTAACTAACTATGAGTGTACTTTAAGCGATTATTTAGCAAACTGTTTAGGGATTCCGTTGTTCAATTCTTCCTCAAATTACAATTATACTGATCATACATTTAAACGAAGTGTAACTGGTACATTAATACCAACATTTTATACTAAAAGTTTCTTAAAAGACATAAATGGTGTTATTGAAACAAAAGATAGCAAAACTGTAATAGAAAAGAAAATTACACTATTGATCAATAAAATAAATATAAAAATATATAAAAATACTTCAGACAAATAACTATAATACAATTAAATCTAATGTTTATTATTTATTGGATGAGAATTTAAGATCAAGCTTAGGATTAGTTAATATATACAAGGTGATTCATTAAGCGTAAAACACTCATTATCTCAAAAATTATTAATGTTTTTGAAAATATTTTTTCACATAATTTCAAGTTGTTAAAAAACAACGTTTTCATTAAAAAATTATATTTTTAAATATTTTTTATCCTTATATTTTTTAAGTTTTTTACTTTTTTGAATGACAGCATAGAGTTTTAATTTCATATTCCAAAGTAGAATATTTTTCTTAGTATTTTGATACATAAAAATCGAACTTAGGACGAGTAGTTTATGAGTTATAAGTATTTTAAGTTTAGATGGGTCGTGTAGTGGATAAACATTTTGCGGGGTAACCCCATACCACTCCACTCCGCCCATCTAAACTTAAACTACTTATAATTCATAAACTACTCGTCCTAAGTTCGATTTTTATGTATCAAAATACTTAGAAAAATATTCTGCTTTGGAATATGAAATTAAAACTCTATGCTGCCATTCAAAAAAGTAAAAAACTTAAAAAACTATAAGGATAAATAATATTTAAAAATATAATTTTTTAATGAAAACGTTGTTTTTTTAACAACTTGAAACTATTTAAAACAATATTTTCAAAAACATTAATAATTTTTGAGATAATGAGTGTTTTACGCTAAATCAATCACCCTGTATATAACTATAAACATATTGGCTCGGATATTATGTAATTATTTTGAAAATAAAATTATCGAAGTACATTGTAATATAATTGAAAATTCTATTTCTAACCATAAAACTGAGCAATATTTTTGTATATTTTTTTTTTTTTTTTTTTTTTTTATTATTTTTTAAGGCTTCGACAACTGAGGTCATTAGCCTGACGGTTGGTAAGGTTGGTACAGTAGGGTTGGAAAAGTTAGTACAATAGGGTTGGAACACGTGAATGTTTGGCAGAATTTCTATTGGGGCACCCGTAGGTTTCTGCCATGCCCCGGAGTGGCCGCACTTGTTCTCCGGACGCCTATTTACGGATGCTACTCGAGACTGGCCAATAGATCCCAAATTCAGTTAGGGTTCGTAAAACAAATTTATTTTACGAATACTACTCGAGTCTGGCCACTATGCCACTGCGGTCTACCAAAATGGACGTGGTCTACCGTAATAATATTAAAGTAATAAAGTACAATAATATTAAAAGTATAATAAAGTATAATTTAAAGTATAAAAAAAAATTTATTTATTTTTTACTACCCTGTGACCCACTTGGGGAGGTGTTGCACAGCAAGTCGGGGGATATTTTCGATTTGCGGAGCGGAGCGACGGTGCCGAGGAGCGTAGCGACGAGTGCCGCTAGCACCGCATCACTGTACGATGTTTATTCAAATTGGTCGCTCGGTTCAACAAAAATGCAATTGATTGAAAAAATATCGTACAGTGATGCAGTGCTCCTCGGCGCCGCGCCGTCGCTCCGCTCCGCAAATCGAAAATATCCCCCGACTTGCTGTGCAACACCTCCCCAAGTGGGTCACAGGGTTGAGAAAATTGCATTTTTGTTCCCAGCTATATAGGTAGAACACATAACATTGATAGACCGCATACTATGCTCATGTTTATAGTTACGTAGCACACAAAACGGAGGTAGACCGCATATTGGGAGATATCCCAGCTTTCATATTGAACTTTATGAGTCTTTATTTGAGTATAGCGGTATATTACATAGTGGCCAGACTCGAGTAGTATCCGTAAAATAAATTTGTTTTACGAACCCTAACTGAATTTAGGATCTATTGGCCAGTCTCGAGTAGCATCCGTAAATACACTCTCCGGACACCGTGACTTGCCCGGAGAAAAATGCCGCCCAGTGGTCGAGGATCGAACCCGA
The DNA here is from genome assembly GCA_949089665.1 of Macrosiphum euphorbiae. Taxonomy (NCBI): domain Eukaryota; kingdom Metazoa; phylum Arthropoda; class Insecta; order Hemiptera; family Aphididae; genus Macrosiphum; species Macrosiphum euphorbiae. The sequence continues at coordinate 405,998 of CARXXK010001804.1, forward strand.
ACCGGCAGCGCCGTAGCCGACGCGTTGACCGCTCGGCCACCTCGTCCCCCATTTTTGTATATATTTGCATATAGACGATGATATTTTATGTGTTATCAAATGTGATATGGGTGGCCAATATATAGCTAATGACATTAAATATATTCCTCTAAATGTAATGGATTTTAAACATATTAAATTATTTATCACCGGTCAAGTATTGAAATAATATGTAATGATTTTGTTGCATATTTAATTCTAAAAAAACAAAAAAACAAAAAATATAATAATCAATACCTAACTGAGAATTTATTGGAATTTATGGGATTTTGTGATATTAGTGACGCGTGCCCGAATGGGGCACGTGTTAATTATAGATAATTATGTTTAAAAGAAGCAGATTTTAAAGAAACTATTAACTTTTTTTCTTAGACAGCATAATCGTAATAGAATTTAAAAAATAAGGCTGGGGAGATTATAAAAACGGTAATTGTGGTGTTTCGGACGATTGGCAATTTGCATGTAAATGTAAGTTGTCACGTGGTGCGGCCTACGTTATCACCTTGATTTCTATCTACCTCAACACAGTTGACGTATATAATCTCTTCACTGAACTTTAGATTTTTGGCTTTATTAATAGGTTAGCACAGAAAACTAGATGAACATCTGGATTCAAAAGCAGTGAGTGACCAAAAAATATTATTATCATTAGTATTATTATTATTACTCAAATTACATTTACATTTTCATAAATCTATCTATATTTATCTACTAAAACAAATAAGACCTTAAACTCACCTTTTTAATATAAATAAATAAATCAATTTTAGAAATGAAACCCAAGCTAAATAATAATAATTCATTAATTTATAAAAATAAAAATAATAAAAATAAAAATAAAATAAATAAAAAAATCTTAAATCCTTTCTATAACCTAGATGAATCAATTTTTGAGGAACAAACTAACAACTCGTTAAATGATAAATATGATTTAATAGAAGTAATTGATATAAGAAGTCAATTTACAACAAGATTCAATATATATGATGCTACTTTTGCTATTAATTTCAAAGAAAGCTTAACAGAAGATCTTATATCAGCAGATAAAAATAATAAAATTAACTATATTGATAAAGCATTAAAAGAAATGTTAAATATAGCAAAAAGTCAATCAAATTATGAGAAAGGCAATAAAATAAATATCATACTATTTAATGATGAGTTATTTAATTGTATATCTACGGGCTTAAAATCTGAACAATTCTTAGTAAGTCTTCAGGAAAAAGTATCTGAAATATTAACATCGGATCAAGAAATTGATATTTCTAAAACCAAATTTGTAGTTCAAGTAGTAAAAATTCCTAGAGGGGTCAAAGGGAAAAAAATATTAAACTTAGTTGATGACATAACAAAAAAGTCTAGTATTATTAGAATTAATAATAATGATGATAATTTATGTCATCCAAGAGCTATTGTTGTTGCTTTAGCTACTTCTATATAATATTCTGCTAATAAAACAAAAAATATCTTAGGTGAAGAATTAAGTAAAAATCAAATACAATATCTTAAGGAGGGTAGACTATTCAAAAAAAACTTGCCTTAAAATTATGTAGTTTATTAACAACATATATCTAACTCACAATGCTTTACGTTAGATGATATTTATAATGTCGAATGTATTTTAAATAGGTACTCAAATAAATATTATACCTGTGCTCAAAGTCAAAATAAGATAATCTATAAAGGAATAGATAAAGATATAGAAATCTATTTATTTAAAAGAGGTAATCACTTTGATGTTATTATTAAAATTAAAGGATTTTATGGCACTTCTTATTATTGTAATAAATGCGATACACCATATAGTAACAAAGATAAACATAAATGTAAAGATAAAAAAAAAATATGTTTATTATGTAAAAAACTTAAACATTTAAGTAAGAAGGAAAGAGTGTACTGCGAAAAATGTAATAGGTATTGCTTTAATCAATAATGTCTTGAAAGTCATCAGGAAGTTAGTGAAGTAGCTTTTAAATGTCTGGTTTGTAATAAAATCTGCATGAGAAGTGATGAACGTAAATGCGGAATAGAGAAATGTAGAAATTGTTGGAAAGAATTTGAAATAGCAAAACATAAATGTTACATCCAATGGCTTAGTCAGAAAGGATTTAAATGTAAAAGAGAAATTTGCTTATGTTAAGGTAACGTTGATAAATATATTAAACATATTGAAGATTGTAATCTTAAAGAACTAAGAACTAAAGCAAAAGAAAATAAAGTGAAACAATATAGTAAATTGAATAAAAAAGGATTATTAGATTTACTTTACCCATTTTCTTTTGCAAATGAGATTTTTGGTGAGAGTGAAGAACAAAAACTACCAAAATGTACCGATACAGAAAAATATTTATTTTTGTATTATGAGGCTCAACAAGACACTGCTACACATATTCCAAACTTAATTAACCGATTTTATAGGTAAAATATACAAAAAAATTGACACAAATTATCAACTATGTAAATGGTTAATATCAAATATAGGTACATAGAAATTTTACATGTATAGCACATAATTTGAAAGCCTATGATTCTCAATTTATACTAAAATATTGTGTTGAAAATACTCTTAAGCCTGTAACAATTTACAATGGTTCAATAAACTAATTTAAAATAACAAATCTAAATGAAAATAAATATTTTTATTAAATACAGATTTTTTTATTCAAATATTGTTGAAGGTTTAAAGTTGATCTGACAATATAGGCGAGGTAGGCTTCATGAATTTCCCCCTCCCATACTGCAAAAAGCTTGCCGTGAAAATAATATTTTTCAAATTCTGAAAATAGTTTTTAAATTTTTCCAAATTATTTTCAAAATATGGCTGAAGGTTGGTCGTTAGTTTTTTTATATAACTAAGTTTATTTTTTATTTTTTTTAGATCACTATGTAGTTAATTTTGCTCAGCAGGGACTATTAATATTGTAAGAAATATTTGTATGATTTTAATTTAGCATTACCTAGAGGACACCAAGAAGAGTCGAATATCACTGTCCTGCAAAAATTATTTTTTTTGGTTTAATAAATAAATAAATTAAAAATGAAAAAATTTAATTTTAAAATATATATATTATGTAACCTATATAGGTATATTTATTTTTGTTTGTTAATAAAAAATTAACTATTTATACCAATAAATGTAGAACAGTGTTTAAAAAAGGCATCCATAAATTCAGTGTCACTTAGGTACAAGGCAGGGCATTAACGAGTTAAAAAGTTAAAGTTAAGTTAAAAAGTTAATTTAATTTTAACTTTTTAACTTAACTAGTTACTTTTGGCTTTTCATTAACTTAACTGTTAGCTTACTAAATTACTTTTTTAACTAACGTGAAATGAACGAGTTAATTTTTCATTTTAAGAAGCAAGTTATGTTAATTTATTTTGTTTTTAATTTTACTATATTTCACTATTTCAGTCTATTTTGTTTTCATGTCAAAAAATATTAACCGTGAATTGTTTTAAGTTAAAAATTCATATCATTGGAATCTAACTTATATGAAAATCTGTATAAAGTATAAACACTATAGTTTATAATTTAGTTTTGGGTGGGAAAAAAATTAAGTATGCTAGCCTTGTATAAACAAATTAACTTTTTTTAACTTAATAAAAAGTTAACAAAAATTTTTATTAACTTTTAACTTAACTGAGTTAACATATAGTTAAATTAACTTTTAACTTTTTGTTATTGATGCATATTAACTTAACTTAACTGAGTTAAAAAAAATCATTAACTTGCCCAGCCTTGCTTAGGTACTACGGATGCAATATTTACTATACCCATTTTAGAAATCCAAAACTCCCAGGCGCAATTATTTACTATAGTATTTTTATTACCTGCTCACTGTGGGCGCAATTTATAAACACCCATTTTTAAATACTTAAAACTTATCATTAATGTTGAAAGTGAAGCTTGACGGACTAATGATGTTAGCATTAATATAATAAGTAATAACACGACAATATGATTATGTATAAGTATAATATATAATAACGTACAACTGGACAATTAAACTGTGACAGTACACACACATCGTATACGCTCTGTACAACGACGCCTGTGCAAGTGAATATTACATACATCAAAGGCCCTATATATATGCACGACCGAGGTCAGGTTACATCCGTAAAGAGAGTGTCTTATGCTCGTACATAACTAGTTACTATATTGTACACACGTGTCAAGGCTGACTACATATACTACATATTAATTGTATATTTCAACAATTAACATTGGTTTTATTTAGAATGTAAGTATAACATGAAAAGCGAGTAAGCGGGTGTCACTCTGATATACAGTAGGTTACAAGTGTAAAGTGAGTCTCTGTGATGGATGGTATTCAATATGAATTCAATGATATAATATCATTCTATACGACAGACGATTCTGAGGGAATACGGTTTGTCAGTCTAGAATATTTTATATTATATTTATATTGTAATTACTAATTATTAAGACGGTTGCACAATACACGGTAAGTTGAATTAATATTATAAAATTACAAATAAATAACTAAAATCGTTATTCTTGATTATTAAATATGAAATTAAATTAACTTAAAAACTGTGTCAATATATTTTTAGATTTTTTGGTTACAGAAAATCCTACTTACTTGGAACCTGTTTTAAATTTTTAATCATTAGCTATGAAAGTTGAATATTTCATAATTAATTAACTACAACATTATTTGTACATTTTCAATTTGATAAATGTAATCAAAATTTGAACTTTAAAAGCTTATAAATTGTGCTAATGCATTTTTAATATTTTTCAACTGCTATTTTAACAATATATCAGGAGCCTTGTATGGCTTGTATTAATTTTTCACGGTTTTTGACCCAACAAATAAAATTTAATTGACATTTATAGAAAAGAAAACTAAACAATTTGAATATAGAAATAGAATATATTGTATAGAAAATGCTAATATAAACATTCAGTGAAAATATAATATATCTACGGCCAGTTGTTTCCAAGTTACACCAATTCACCAACTAGATTCACTTTCTCATTGAATAAGATACTGAAGTATAAATTAGTAGGTACACGGCTAAAATATATTTTATTAGAGTGCATACACACTACTCAATAGGTGATTCGAACGCACGAGTCGACATTTTTAAAGACCTCATGATCTTAAAACTATAATAAAATAAATGTGACGTTTAAACGCCAAGTGTTGAATAATATAATAATAATATTGGAAATACATGGTTTAATTTTAGAGCGTTCGCACGATCACTTGCTCAAAATTAAACTAACGCGATTAAACGCGAACGAACGCGACAGAACCCTCGAGTATTTTGTCAATATGAATACATCCTGGCAATATTATTTTGAGCGATTAATCGCAAAGTTTAAAAAACGTCGACACGTGCGTTCGAATCGCCTAGTGTGTAATGCGCTCTTAGAACGACCTCTAAAATAATTTTAAATATACTTACGTTTTAATATGCTTACAGGCAGTGAATCGTATTTCGTATGCAGTTGTTCATGGTTCACAAAAAATTGAGACGATATTATTTTCCATTATGATAAAATGGTATTATAAAAATAAAAATGTCCATACCTATTAGGCTATTGTAGACTATTTTCCATACCTATTAGGCTATAGTCTATAGTGTCTCGTATGTATGATCTGTATTCATATACACTCGTCTATGGCGTACTTCATAGTTGTTGTTTTTATATTATAATTATATACCTACCTTATTAGACGCACGTCCCGTAGAAAAACCAAAATAAAAACAATACCTAGTCAATGTACCTACACGTCTTATATCGATTACGGTGTTTGGATTTCATAAGTCACCTCTATGGCTTTATAATTAATAATATCAAAAATGATAACAAAACAATTATTTCATAAATGTACCTACTTAATACCTAAGTATGCTAATAATTATAAAACATATAATTTGTATAGTATAAATTATAATACACACATACATTATACAACTGGTACAATCTCATAATAATATATAGTCAGCCTCAATATTTCTAATTCTAAATACCATAAATAAAAATTACGTACCCGATCCGTTTGACAATTGATTTTCATCAATAATATTTGCAGAAACAGGAAATGTTGTCGGTGGTAGAAATCCTAGTTGTTCCTTAATCCTATGTCTACCTTTATACACAAATGTATGGATAGCACTAGCTGACATTCGATTATCAAGCTTTGAGCTGATATCAGACCATACTGTCAGTAGCAACAGCAACTTCTAAATTAAAAATATAAATCCTTAAAAACACTTAATGCCTCACACAACCATACAATTGTTTGAGTGGGCGAATATTATAATATTTCATGTTTTCGAAACCAGAATGAAAAACCACTGTAGTACCTAAATATTTAAATATTTGTTACGATATAATAATATTACGATAATTCTAATTAAAAATGTAATAATCTTTCTTAACTTACTTTTTTCACCATTTTCGTCGGTGAGAATAACTGATTCCTTAAAGAAAATTACAGCATCGATAACCAATGACGGTTCAATAACACATTTTCGTCCAGCCATTTAAGATAGAAATGTTTTGCTTTATAATATTGAAATAATTAATAAAACACATTCAAATACTACAACAACAGTCCCATCAAATCAAATTTAAAATGAGAAATGACGAAGATCTAGTATCTACCATACAGTTGTAGTAAATACCAAAATAATTCAATACAGCAATAGGAATTAGGAATAATTATAAAAATAGAATTGTCTGGAATAATATTCGTTTTCGTTTTAATGGGGGATTCCACGGCGGCGTGGAGCAATGCGCGGTACTTAGGGACGTTCCGATATTATCGATATAAGTAAAGTATCGATACTTCCTTTCGATATCCTATCCCTAGCAATACTATACACACGCTGTGTGATCGGTGTTCCTCGGCGCGAATCGTGTATGTGAGCGCGTCTGTTTGCGATGATTCTCACCTAAAAGGAAATCCCACAACGCAGCGCCGCTTGTTCAATTTTTAAATTCGTATACATAAAATTTTTCTTAATTATTATTTGAATTTTGAACTGAATACTACATATGACGTTGTGTATGTCCAAAATAGGTAATACGATAGTAGTTGAAGCTAATAATAAAATTGTCCTCAGATTACCTCCTTACCACTGTGAGCTTAACCCTATTGAGCTTGCATGGGCTGCAGTGAAAAGATATGTGAGAGACAACAACAAAACATTTAAACTACCAGATGTCAAAAAATTACTTGAAGAAGGGGTGAACAAAATTGATGGTGATATGTGGAAAAACTTTATTCGACACGTGAAAAAGGAGGAAGAAAAAGCTTGGGAATTGGATAACGTGGTCGATGACGTTATGACTGCAGAGAACCAACCATGCGTTCTAACCGTAGGCAATAGCGAAAACGACACGGATGAAAAATCAGACGACGATGAAGACTTTAGATATTTATCAGACAATTCAGACACCGATTAAATTATATTTAAAATATGAAGTTAAAAAATAATTTGTCCATAACTATTTATGACTAAAAAATATTTTTTTTTTATTGTTAGGTATAATTTTTTTTTATTCTATATTATTTTTGTATTTATCTAATAGTATTTTATAGTCAAAATTATGTATGACGTGATTAAAATGTATTTAATTTTGATCAATATTTTGTATTTAAGATGATAAGTTGATTGATTTATTAATGTTTTTAGTCAAAATAAAATGTACATTTCATGAACTTTTTTTATGTTTATAATATTATGATTTGTACGGGCGAGGACCTTCAAACTGTATGATGGGTTCCCCGACACCTAGAGTTCTACAAGAAATGGACTGTATTATATAGGACTCTGCTTACACACAACCTTGCTTGTAAACGGAGGGTTTGCCTGCAGTGAACAAGAGGGTGTGTAAGACAGATGACAGAGTTGATGTGGCTAAATATCAAAATAATACTAGGTGGTAACAAAATATATAATGGTATATTAATATGACAAAAACTTACAGTATCGTGTAGTACAGGAACTGGCCAGTTACACACTATTATTATTGACACTTGCCTATAAAACTTACTGCTAACAGCAATACAGTAGAATTATAATAATATATACTACAGTATTAAGGTATAATATGCTAGTTACATCACATTTTGACTTTTGTGTAACATTTTAAATTATATAATTCACTAATACAACTATCTCTGTTGATAGAATTAACTAAAACAAAACTAATTAACAATATGAAATATACACTTCTAATAGCGATTATCATACAAGTTAAACAGTAACAAAACGCAACACTGTTGTGCGTGTTGTGCTGTTGACACAACAATTTATAACTCAATAAGAAACAAAATAAACTTAACTACATCAGACTTAATAATTTCTTACAAGGTATATAGAAAAAAACTAGTACCTACTAACATTAACTTACTTACTATAACAACATTACAAACAGAAAAAACAAAATTGATTACAGATACAATCCAGTGGTTGAGGAGCATAGGTGCCGGGATTACTGCTAGAGCGCAGCACATAATTGTTCACGCGTGAACATGATTATTATATTATACTTAACAAATTAATTTCGATAAAAAATAATTATGTCAGCATTCCGAGATAATTATTAATTTATATGAAATACAGTTGCAAACCACAAGCGTAGCGTACTTGTGCCGTCGGGCGACTGCCGACAGGTCACAGCCCACAGGTGGCTGGTGTATGCGCACTGCGCACGTGAACTTTGAAAGAAGGGGTATCGGTTGTTTCCAACTCACGACTTCGGAATCGGGCGTTGTCGCAGTGTTCGTATGGACTTTTGGAAGGGGATATTGGGGTTCAGTGTTGCCATATTGGCCATTTCATGGCAATATATAGCCATTTCGATGTCCAGAATGCCATAGAAATTTGGATCTAGCCTTTGGCCTCTTTACTAACTTCTTAGATTATTTTATCTACAATTTGTAGCCATTTGTAGTTCTGTACAAAACCTGTTATTTTTATTATTATTCACAAAAAAAAAAAAATCTATAAATAATTCTGTTAAAATAAATTGTATTGATATAATGAAAATACTAAATATAGGTAACGATCGTTTTATCTTTTATAATAGTACCCAGTACCCACTACCCAGTATTCAGTAACCACATACTGCAAAGTCTGCAATGTATTTTCATAGACCAATCAACATCGTATTGTATATTTGTATTGAACTGAACATTATTGCCGTATAATAATACTATAAGTCTATAATATTATACTCTTGACTCTTGTTGACAATAATTATTATAAACATAAATCACAATTCACAATATTAAAATAGTAGTAAACAGTAATTTTATTGTCTATAGTTTAGTATTAACAAGTAACAACTGTTCAGACTTACATCTTGGTGCATACATAGTGATTTATCTTTTTAAATTTTAAATTTGTTTTCGCATCTACTGAATACCGACTCACCGTCTTAATATATTTTTGTTATAAAATATTTGAAATTATGGCACCACAGTATGCACAAAAGTTCCGTGAAGAATGGATGAAAGATAAAAATTTTAAAGAATGGATAGTTGAACTGGATAATGACAATACTAAGGTAAGGTGTAGATTTGGTTAGTGTGATATTCGAACAAAAAAGTATGATTTAAATCAGCATTTAAAAACTAAAAAGCATTTGGAAACTACAAAAAACTTTTCCGCATCGAGGGCATTAACGACATTCATTAAACCAATTACCACCAAGACGGCTCAGGCAGAAAGTGCAATATGCTTATTCATATCAGCACATAGCTCAGTTTTATCATGTGATCATTTAGGAGAATTATGTAAAAATTGTGTTAAATCATCTGAGACCGCTGATTCGATGAAATTACACAGAACTAAATGCACTGGTATAATTTGCAATGTATTAGCTCCCCATTTTAAAAATGAATTAAAAAATAAAATCAACAATGGACCATTTAGTATTTTAATTGACGAGTCAACTGATATGAGTGTGCATAAGTTCTTGGGAATAACAATTATGTATTTTGATACAGATATGAGACAGGTGACTTCAACGTATTTATCATTAGTAGAAATGGAGTCTTGCGATGCAGAAGCCTTGGTTAATGCTGTAAAAACGATATTACATTGTAAAGGTTTAGATATTAAAAATTTGTGTGGGATTGGTACGGACAATGCTTCTTTTTTTTTTTTTTTTTTTTTTTTTTTTTTTTTTTTATTGATCTTGAATACATCGACATCTAGGTCACACACTTCCGGAGCGACCGGAACTACGGATCAACTAGGGGCTGCCACTCCTCAACCCGAGGATATGGAAATATCCCCGGAGGAGGAGGCACAGCTGTTAGGAGGTACGGGCACACACCTGGCTGACCACGAGGACATGGACGTCAGTCAACTTTACTACAGCCCCCCCACATCCCCCAAACGCGACTAGACACCGCCAGGGCCACGTCCGCTGAACACAGCCGGAAAACGTGCCCTCGGACAGGCGTCTATCACAACCACCCACCACTCATGACAAGGCACACCACCGGTAACGGCCGGAATACCAACGCCGTTGGCGGTTTGGGGGGGGAGTATGACGCGGTCCCGCGCAAAATCTGTTTGAATTCAAACAGCCTTTGCGCGGAAGCCGCGCCGTGGCTTCTCAATCAAACCGCCAATCGACGACGGACGACGCCGGCGCGCGACACGCGCGCCTGGAACCGTCGGCCGGCCGTCCGGAGAACCGGTATACGCCGTATACCCCCCAATACACCACTGAGTATACGGCGTATACTCACTTCTCTAGTTTTTTTTTTAGCGTATACTCTCTAAATAAACGGCGATACGCGGGTATACGGACGTATACCCCCGTATACCTATTAGAATTTTCGCTGATAAAAACAAAATGTTCTGTATATTTGTAATTTTCATTTCATATATACGTTATTATAACATATTATATTATAACATATTATACGTTATGGTGAAGATGAAATCAAACGATTATGTAAACTCTTTTTCAAGTCAATAAGAATGATGCTATCAATGGATTCAGACAAATAATAGATGATCAAACAGTTTCATTTAAAAATGTTATGCCTGAATTTTATAACTTGGTACAAACATTTCCTTGTTCAACAGCAGAGTGCGAACGGGGGTTCAGTCTAATGAACAATATATGCACTAAGTTACGTTCTACGTTAACTATTAAACATTTAGCCAATCTTATGTTTATAAATGTAAATGGTCCTCCACTAGATGAATGGGAACCAAAAAATTATGTCAGTTGTTGGTTGGTAAACCATAAGACTGCTGAAGATACCAGAACAAAAAAAAAACGTCAACCAGGAACCAGAAACAAGAGAGGAAAAAAAAAGCATATGGAAAATATTATAGATTGGTTATAATAATAATTATTAAAATACCTATGTATTATTATTAAATTTATATGAATTAATTTGTTATTAATAAAGAAAACTTTTATCAATTTGTAATTGTTTGGTTTTAGTTAAATGTTTTATATTTCAGTATTTTACTAATTGATAATAATTAGATACTCTGAAATGTTATGTTTAGGGCAAGGAATTGCATGCATTTACATACTTTGTAGTTTTTATGGTTAATTTTGTGACATGGGAGTAACAAAATACAATTCACAAAATTCGGGATGAAAATTGAAATACCTACTTAACCTATTTAGTGCATATTTTGACTATTTTGGTTTTAAAAGCAATATATTTAAAATAAAAAGTAATTTCGTGATTTAATTTGATTTTGTTTTTCATTCAGTTAGTAGTTGAAAGATACTTGTATATTAATTGTAATCTGATAATTAGATAATTTGGTCATTATCGTATTCGAGTGAAGCCAGAAAATTTTTTTTTTTGATTTAATGTTATAGTTATGTCATTGATACCTAAGATCTAGAAGGCGTATACCCACGAATATTTTTAGCAATACACCACTGTGTATAATAATGAAGGTGAGTAATTTATAATTCTTTTTTAATTTTCTAGAAACATACATTTTACCACCCATTTAAGTATCAATGATTGATTGATGTTGTTAGCTAAATTAACTTAATTGTATAATATTTGTTAAAATTTAAAAAAAAAAAAAAAAAAAAAAAAAAAAAAAAACATTAGCATGCACTATTTTCATTTAACATATTTTTAGTTTACTATATTATTGGGATTAAGTTTTTTCTGGAATGCAGATTGTCAGACTTGATTTTTAATCTTCTTTGAAATTAACTTGAGTAGTTGAGTATTTACTATCTAATAAATTAAAAAAGGATAAATATAACCAAATTATTTAACGGTAAAATAATATGTTTACATACTTAATTAATTTTGTAGTCTCTCCCAACTATTAAAATAGTACCTAAATGGGAAACAAAATTTTCATTTGTCATTGTTCTCGTTTGGAAAATGTAATGGAAGATAGAAAATTATGTGATTTCAATATCTATCTCCAAATCATTTGGCCAAGTATATTTGACATTTGTAGTAAATACAGATCAACTTAGTTCTTAACAATAATTACTATGCCAGAATGTAAAATTTGAATATATGCAACTTATAAGTACTTCTGAACAGAGAACATTATATTTTTAAGTATGTATATGATGTAGATAGGCAACCATCTTGTTGTGTCCAAGTAGATGGTAATAAGTAAATGAATAATAATATAATATATATTATTATATTTTCATATTATGAAGTTGTATTAGGTTTGTGCTATGGTGTATTGGTGTCGGCCAATAATTTTAGGAGTATAACAAATTTTGTGTTATCAAACTTTGAATAACATTTACCGGTGGTGTAACTGAATGAACAAAACTGATTTAACTGAAAATAAAATTTAAATAAAAACTGTTAAGACGTCATAATAATGTATGTACAAATTAATGTATTAATCATAACGATTTTCCTACATATACATTTTAAGAAAACTTACCAATAAACTTAATGTAGGTACAAATGTTGTGCTGTCCAAGGTGTTAGTATTCATGTATTATCAAGTTTACATCACACTTCATAATATAAACTTAAATACATATATTTTCGATTGAAATATCAAATAAAATACATAAATATATCCCAAATTACGACTTAGGTATAATGTAATTTTAAGTTTTTTGATAAATAAGATTTTAATTTTTTAGATTTTATACATCTAAATATAATAAATATATAATAATAATATCAATATATAAATTTATATTTAAATAATGGGTAAACTTTATAAACAATTGGAATCTTTTTCTAAAAAAGAAAGAATTATTATTAATAATAAAGGTATTGAAAATATTGATAATATAGTTAAGCAAAAGAAAAAAATTCTTAATTTGTTAATTAAAAAATATAAAAATATAATAAATACGCCCAAAAGTACTTATATTTTAATATCTTTATTAAACATGTTAGATAGGCCAGATAATTTATTCTGCTATGAGCGTATTGATAATTTAATGGAAAAAGGTATGCCTATTTAAGAACACAATATAATTAAATGACGTGTGCGATATTTACGCACGCGTCAAATATAGAATTTATTTTACAAAGTACCTATCTGACGCTCACCCAATTTTTATCATATACTTTTGGATTAAATATTTTAATATTTTTTCAGGAAATTGTTTTCTAAGTTCTAAACAACCTCTTCGTTCGATATCCACATCTGAAGTACAGTAATATAATATAGTACAGCCTATAATTCTTCTTTTAAATTAAATATATAATTTTCATTAATTTTATCATTATACCATTTTTCAAATTCTAGTTTATTCTCTGGCTTCATTGTTTCGAATCCATAATATTTTTATCAGGTAACATACCAATATATTTTTGATTTTCTACTGTATTAAAGAAATGCGGAAAGTAACCTTTTTTCAGTTCTTTGAGGCCAAACGTTTTGGGAAAACTACTGAGAGGGCCTTGAATAAAATTAGAACTATCTATTATTCTTATACTTAAATTTTTAATTTCTAATAACATTAGTTTTGTACCATTATAAATTGTAAATGGCTTTATAGTATTATCAACCAAGTATTTTAAGATAAATTGTGAATCATATCCTTTTGCATAATGTGCTATAAATGTATATCCCTTATAATCCTTGGATATTATATGTTTACAAAATTCTTCATTTGTATCAAACATAATTTTGAAGGAATTAAATTTATTTGCAATATGTGTTCCTGTTTCTTGTTGAGCTTCATAATCAAAAAACATATATTTTTCTGTATAAGAACAAAATTTATATGGGTCATTTGTACCACCACATTTTGTACATCCTACAAAACATTTACCTCCTTTTCCTATTCTACGTTGCATATAACATTGATGTTCGTTTATTTTCACTTCTTCATGGTAATTTATACATTCTGTATATCCACATTTATGTATATCATCCAGTTTAGTAAATCTTTTACATATTTTATTACAATCAATACATTTACGTACATACATACATACAAAAAAATGATCATCTAAACATTCTTGATTATAACAATATCTGTTACATTTTTGGCAATATATTTTATTTTTTGTACTACTTGAATGTTCAGGTCTCTGACACAATTTAGTATTTACATACATTTTTATCTTTAACACATTTATGTTCATTTTTATTTTTATATGTTTTATTACACTTTTCACAATAATAAAAAGAACCATAAAAACCTGCCATTGATGTAATAACATCAAAATGATTACCATTTTTATATAAATAAATTTTAGTTTCTTTATCATCACCTTTATAAATTAAAGCATTTAAACTTTCAGCACAAATAATATTTATTTGTATATCTAGTATTTTTTCCACATTTTGAATATCATCCAATGTAAATCCTTCTTCGTTATATTCTGGTAACATATTACATAACTCTAAAGCTAAATCTTTTTGAATTTTTCTGCCTTTTCTCAAGTATGTAATATTATTGGAATTTAATTCATGGCCTAAAATATTATTTGCTTGAGTAGATAATGCAACAACAATAGCTCTCGGACAACATAAATTATCATCATTATTAATCTTAATAATACTTCTTTTAGTATGGATATCTTCTGATAAATTTATTATTTTATTTCTATTTGAACCTCTGGGTATGTTTACTATTTGAACTTGAAAAGTAGTTTCTGTAATATCAATTTCTTCATTTGAAGTTAATAAGCCATCAACTATAGATTTTAAGTTTACTATGATATCGTCAGATCTCATTCCAGTATATATGGGAGTTTTTATATTTGGATTAAATAATGCAATACTTATTCTATCATCTTTTTTATATGCTGAATTGCTTTTAGCAAGTTTTACCATTTCATTTAAAGCTTTATCTATATAATTAATTCTGTATTCTGAATTACATTGTTTTAGATCTTGTAATAATGCTTGTTTAAAACTAATTTTATAATCAGCTTTATGTATCCTAAATTTATTTTGGACTTGTGGATTCAATTGAATTACGTCTATCAAATCATAAACTTTTGGTCTTCTTTCTAATGAAGTATTAAAATAATTTTCTTTAGTAAACAATGATTTATCTAACTTAAAGAAGGGATTTTTATCTAACATTTTCAATGCAGCTTGCTTTTTTATATTTTCTATTAAACAATCTTTTTTCATTTTACAAACATTTTTTATATCATATTGCTTTGCTATTAACTTAAGTTCAGGTACTTTCATTTTTTATAATATAATTTGATTCTGTAGAGGCATTTTTATTAATTTATTGTATACAATTTATTTTATTTATTTTTTATTTTATTTTATATTATTTATGGAATTTATTTTTTAATAACAAAATTATTTTTATAATTTTATATTAAATGTTCTCTTTCTTCATGTTTTCCGTTCTTTTTTTATGATAGTTTGATGTTAAATGTACAATATCTCAAATGAATTTTTTTTCCACATTCGCATATTTTAATCATTATTAACTTTGGTTTTCATACAAGTCTTACACCACTTTTGATTTTTACTAAATTCATCAGTTTTCTTAAAATCTTGACATTTTGTATATAAATAAACTTCCCCTAATTTTAAAGATTGTAATAATGAGTTATTATTATATATCATCTTTTCATAAAGACTAATAATTTTGCTGTTACGATTCATTGTCTTATATTTATTTTTATTTTTATTTATAAAGAAAAAATTTTTATTTATTTATTTTAATATCAATGTAATTGTATACACTATGGTATTTCAGGGTGTATGGAAATACACCCTAAAGATATTTAAAATAAATATAAAAATTAGTACTATTGTAAATGAATTTGAGGTGGCTGGTTTGAAACCAGTCACTTATAATATTATAGTAAAAATCGTGGTCTGTTTTTCAGGCCACGATTTTAATAAAGAATTTATGGATTTTTATACAAAACCTGACGTACCCCTAATTTCAGGGGAACGTAAGATTAATAAAATTAAAGAGAATTTATGGGATTTGGTGACAACATTAATAACATGCGTGAATTTCACACGCATGTTAAAAATAGAAATAAAATGCATAAATTTATAGAATTTTTATAATGATATTTTGTGATATTAATAACGCGTCCGTAATTTACGGACGCGTTAAATATAGATATAATTATAAAATACATAAATTTATAGAATTTTTAAAAAATAATGATATTTTGTGATATTAATAACGATTGTCCGAATTGGAATTATACATTCTCTATATCCACATTTATGTATATCATCCAGTTTAGTAAATCTTTTACATATTTTATTACAATCAATACATTTACGTACATACATACATATGTTAAATATAGATATGAAATGCATAAATTTTTAAAAAATAATGATATTGAATTTGAACAGATTTGTTTAAATTTTTTGTAATTTTAACAGATTTGTTTAGATTTTTTGTAATTTTTAACAGGAAAATATAAGGTCGGTTTTTTTTAATGTTTTTTCAATGTTATTTTAGATGTTTTTTATGCTTTTTTGTGTGTTTTTTATGCTTTTTTATGTTGTTTATGCATTTTTTTAATGTTTTTTATTCATTTTTTAAAGATTTTTTAAGGTGTTTTTTTTGTAATATTAAAAGTGTCCTCAAGTGCCCCATATACTACTTTGATACGATAACCGTTCAGTTAGTTGATCAAGATCATAATCCGATTGATAATTTTGGTGAGGCATTGACAATCGTGTTACATATTAAACGTTACGGGTCTTGAGATGGGGTTGAAATTCAATATAAACCCGCTACGTCGGATCAGCACATCTAGTCATAAGACTAAAGTGCTATCAGCAACATCAAATAAAGTAAAAAAGTTAACGGTACAGAATAAAAAAATTTTACAAGCTTTGGGTTATCAATTAAAGCAGAATGCCCGAAAGTGATATTTTAGATATAACGTCACAGTACGAAACGGATTCTAAAATTACGAAAATTGAATATCATTCATACACACCGTATACTACATCATTTAATAATAATGATGAAATACGTATATCAATCCAGCAAACTGATGTCTACCCATATCTACACGAAAGCTTTATTTTTTTGGGAGGAACAATTACTGATGCTACCAAAGTGAAACTATCTAATAACGGTTACTCTTTCCTCTTCGAACAAATACGATTGGAAATCAATGGGATAGAAGTAGATAGCACACGTGTTCTTGGAATCACTAGCTCGTTGAAAGGTTACTTATCCTGTACACCAGACAACTATAATTGTTATGAAAATTCTGGTTGGAATTTTAAAAATGCAACGCAATCGGAAAATGAGAAAGGTGAATTTAGTGCTTGCATTCCATTGAAATATTGGTTAGGTTTGTTTGAAGACTATAAAAGAATATTGGTGAATTCTAGATTAGAATTAATATTAACTCGAAGTCATAGCGATTTAAATGCTTTAAGTTGTAAAACTGGTGCAACTGCTACTGAAGGTAAAGTCGTTTTAAACAAAATAGTCTGGAAGGTCCCACATATCAATGTTGACGATGAAGAAAGGTTAAAATTATTGAAACTTATAGAAAAAGAAAAAAGTCTATTTATCCCTTTTAGATCTTTTGAAACTTTTGAATATCCTGAACTCGGAACCACTAAAAAAGTTGTATGGAATTTGAAAACTGCTTCAAAATTAGAAAAACACGATTTATCATAATTGGATTACAAAAAGGACGCAAGAATGTCTTAACGAAAGATTGTAGTATATTTGACCCTTGCAATTTAAAAAACGTTAAAGTATTTCTGAACTCTATAGCTTATCCATACGATAATTTGAATTTAGATTTTACTAAAAATAATTTCACCTTATTATATAATATGTATACATCGTTTCAAGAATCGTACTATGAAAAAAGTATTCGTAACCCGATATTGAGTCCTTCTACTTTTCTGACAAACGCTCCAATTATAGTCATCGATACTTCGAAACAGAACGATTCAGCCACACCCTCAGCAGTGGATGTTCAATTGGAAATTGAAGCTTCAGATTCCCTTACAGGTGTAACTGCTTATTGTTTATTAATTCATGATCGTATTGTAGAATATGTACCTTTTACTAGAGAAGTAAGAAAATTAGTGTAAATAATAAATCAAAATTGTATATATTTAATATTTGCTGTAAAATACTATTAACTGATTAAAAAATAAATATATAATGATAAGAAAAAAAAATATTTTTATTTATTTCAGAAAATTATATTATACTGCTTTGAATTTTCTCTAGAAAATGTTAGGGAGATTGGTTACACTACCGGGATTGGCATTCCTACTTGAAATTTTTTCATCTCCCCGTAAACCATACCGTCAACCATACTTTTTAGAATTATTACCTATACGGCGATCAAATGTGCTGCAAGCGGGACTTTCCTCCTTGAACTTTTTTCATCTCCCTGTAAAAAGTGTTACAGAAGCCCCAACCCACCTTTTTAGAATTTTTACCTATACGGTGATCGAATGTGCTGTAAGGAGGACTTTCCTCCTTGAACTTTTTTTTTTCCCCTGTAAAATTTAACTCAAAAGCCCCAACCCACCTTTTTAGAATTTTTACCTATACGGTGATCGAATGTGCTGCAAGGGGGACTTTCCCACTTGAACTTTTTTTTCCCTGTAAAATTTAACTCAGAAGCCCCAAATTACTACTACTCTATATTGATTAATTGGTACACCATTATATTTTGTATTAACTCTACAAGGTAAAATTGTTTGATCTATATCATTTTTTTGATGACGAATAGATTTTAAATGAGAAGCCCAATTTTTGGAACAAATTGTTAAGTTACATTTATCACAAGTTTTAAAAGGATATATTTTTTTATTTAATACAACCATTTTATTATTGATATCAATTTCTTTAACTAAAGATTTAATTTTATTTAATCCTGCCATTCTTTTTTATAGAAAATATTATTATTTTTTTATATTCATTTTTCAATAAAAATAATTTTTATTTAAAATTCTATTTAAATAATATTAAAGATTTTAGGTTATAGTGAAAATAAAAATACATTGAAAGATTTTATAAAAATAATATTTCAAATAAATATAAGAAATATAGGTGTCCGGAGCCACCCAACCCTTACCTATATTTCAAATAAATATAAGAAAAAAAGAGTTGGTTGGTTCCAACCTACCCAACTCTTATATCCTAGTGTTAATAACAATAAAAACAAAGAAATATTTATTTTAGAAGGAGGTTTATATAGATATCACTTCCTTTAACTTAGGTCATATTATTAAAATTTTGTTTTTTGTAACTCTTGGTACATATTACAGATTGGGCATCTACAGGTCCTAAAAGTTATTATTATAAAACAAACGATAATAAACATCAAACGGTTATAAAGGGATTTACTTTGAATTATCAAAATTTGTTAAAACTTAACGGTGAATCAATGTTAAAATTAATTGAACAAAAAAATAAAGATAGTAATATAGAACTAGAATATAATCAAATAACACGTGATACGCTTACTAAAAATATAGTTAATAAGAAAGTTACAAAAAAATTCTCGTTTGGTTATGATAAAAGAATAATATTACCAGATTATGATACAATACCATACGGTTACTAGAATATGATATCCTAATGAGTTGGGAGACACGGTGTCTCCCAACTTTATAATTTCATAATCATGGGCTTGATACCGTAAATATTTTATAGTATACTATAATATATTTATAAAATATACTATAATAGATATTCTATTATAGATATCACTTCCTTTAACTTAGGTCATATTATTAAAATTTTGTTTTTTGTAACTCTTGGTTATAAAAACTCCCTATAATCTCTTCATTGTTTAAATCTATAATTTTATAGGTAATAGGATTTGTGTTTAAAATTTCATTAACTATAAATATTTCTTTTGTCCAATTATTAATAAATTTATTACCAAATGTTTTTTTAGAAGCTGTTATTCTTACTCTATCACCTACACTAAATTTAATTTTTGGTTTAGGTTTGTTTTTTGTAGAAAATAATTTGTGAAAAACAACATCTTCGTTAGATTTATTTACTTCACAAGGTCTCATACCAATAGATCGATGTATGTCTTTGAAATTATATTCATATATTAAACTTTGTAAAATTTTAATCCATTTTTTAGAATTTGTAACTTCAAATTGTAATCTCATTTTACTGTTTAATGTCCTATTAAATCTTTCAATAATTGATGATTTTTCTTCATTTTGGGTGTGATACATTTTAATTTCATATTCTTGCAAAACTTTTTTAAAATGTTTATTTTCAAATTCTAAACCTTTATCTGCGTGAAGTAATTTTGGTGCTTGATGATTTTGTGATATAGCTTGTTTTATTATTTTTTTAAATGCTTCTGAAACACTAATTCCATCTTTCATTTTGAGTTCTAAAGCCCCAGAAAATTTTGAAAATGTATCTATAACAGTTAATATATAAGAATAACCCTCATTTTCATCAGAATAATTTCTCATTATAACTAAATCAGCAGCCCATAAATCATCTATACCTTTAGTAATTATTCTTCGTTTAGGAAATTTTTTTCTAACTGGTTTATGAAGTTCTTTAGCTAATATCATTTTATCTGTATCATTTAATTTTTTATTGGAAATATTATGTCCAATTGTAGAATTTTTTATAAATTTACTTTTATCTGTGTTACACTTGAAACATTTTGATGAAATTCTCCATCTACCATTAACTGTTTGAATTTTAGTTGCATTAATATTTTTTGTTTGAATTTTACATTTAAGACAATATATTAAATCGTCACCATTCATTTTATATTATATTAAATTTTAAATAAATTGTTTATAGTTTTTAATAAATTCTAAACATAAATGTCCACATATAGGTGGATCATCATAATCTTGGAATTTATCATCAGTATATTGAAGGTTATTTTCACCTAAATATTTTACAAGTTCTGGAGGAGGAGGCATTCCAAATGAATCGAAATAAATTTTTTATTTTTATTTTTTTCCATGCAACCCAATGTGACCCGTCTTGAGTAGAATTATTTAAATTCAATATTCCACATTCATTTAACAGTGGTTTAAGAGGTAATTCATCTCTCATGAAACAACCTCTGAATATTTTTATATTATTTCCAAATTTTATTATATCAAAAGTACTTAGCGGTTCAATTTTTAGATATTTTTTTTTCAAATTTTTTATAAATGATGATTTATTGAAATTATTCATTTTTTCGATTTTTTTTTTTCTTCAATCCAGAACCTTTATTTTCCATTGCTTTATTGTGTCGAATTGTTTCTTTTACAATTGCATTTTTAAAATTTTTATCATTAACACTGTTGTAAATTGCAGATACACCTCCAACTAACGCGCTAGCTGCACCTATCCCTGCAAAAAGTAATGGTAAAAATTCACCTTTTTTATCTTTAATTTGTGAATTTCGAATCTCTATCCTTACTCCAGATTTTTTTAATTTATCTAATTGAATTTTATCTAAATTATAAATATTTTGTTACTAGCAAATTGAAGTGTTGCATTAGTATTATTTTTATGAGCTTCTTGTATTTTTTTAATTTGATTTTTATTTAATTTAAAATAGTACGTCATTTTATAATACAAAATATTATAAAATTTATTCATCTATCAAATTCATTCCTAAACGTCTTTTTCCTTTCATTGCATATGCAGATAAAATAGCCGGAATTTTTTCAGATATAGGACTATCAGGATCATTATATCTTTAGAATGCTTTTTGTTGTAAAATTTTATCAGCAATATGTCTTGATTTAATGTCTTTATGATTTTTGTAAAAATAATCATGTTCTCTTGCAGCTTCGTCTAATTTTGTTGATTGGTTGTATATTTTGTTCTTCATTTTACTCTAAATCTGTAAATGGTCCTAAATATTTATCTTTAGGATAATGCATCGGAAGTAAATATTTACAATTCAAAAAATCATTAAAAAAGCCTGCACCTTTTATAATTAAGAATTTTAAGTTTTTTATTATGATAATAATTATTTCCTACTCTTTCTTCACTAGATATATAATATATTTGTTCTCTTAATTGTTTTATATGTATGTCATTTGTTATTTCTTTTGGTAAATTTATCACATATTGTAGTAAATATTCAATACCTTTAGGATCATCTATTAAATGTTCCATTTTTGTTTTAAATAATTTAAGAATCCCATTTAGTTCATTGTGATAAGTATAATTTCCTGCTTTTTGTTCAGCTGCTATTAAATGTAATCTTTCATTTAATTGTTTCATATTATCTATCCAACGATATTCAATTTCAAATTCGATATTTATTTTATTTGTATAATTCATTAAACCAGCTCCTTTATTTTCTGTTGCTTTTGTAGGTTTTAAAATTTCTGTTGTTGGTTTTAATGGTTTTAAAATTTCTGTTGTTGGTATTGAGGAAATTCTGGTATTGTAGGATTTAAATTTTCTGTTGGTGTTGTTGGTGTTTTTTTTTCTATTTTAATTTTTTTCCAAATAGGACTAATCAATTTTATATATTTGTTACCTCCACTTGATCTAACACTATTTGTATTTTTATCAAATTGTTTGTTTATTGCATCTGTTTCAAGTAATATTTGTGTATATTTTCCTAAATCTTCTTCATTATATTCATCTTGTTTTGGAGCATCTGATCTCGTTAATAGACTCCACATATTGTTTATTTGCTGAACTATAACATTGATTTAAAAAAATAACTGAAATATTTTTTGGTCTTGATCTATTCATATATTCATAAATAGGTTTTTGTTCATCTTAAGGAATATCATCAAAAACAACTAAGCTATCACGTTCACATTCGTCTACAGATATATAAAAATAAATCTCAGGTATATCTTCAAATATTTCTATTAGATCATTATAAACTGGTTGGTCGATATTTTTTTAAAAATATATAATTTTTCATAATTAGTCCAATGATTTAGAACTATATTCCTCAACACCTCTGTTTTACCAGAGCCTGATGGACCAGTTATTTGAAGTCGCATAGGTAAATGAAATAAAGATTTTATTTTATTTTTTTATTTTATATGGTTTTATTATAAAAAATTTTTATAATACAATTTTTTTTTTTTTTTTACTATTATAAACAATGTATAATATTTTTAAAATGTATGATCAGTTTATTGAAAGTGTTCAATATAAAACTTTTACACCTATGAGTAACACTCAACTTAATACACCTAATAAAGATACCATTTTTAAAATAAATAACCAGGATAATTTTCTGGATATTAGAAAAACAAAGTTTAATATGTCTGGTAAATATTTGCAAAAAGATGGAAAAGAATATTCTAAAGATTCAAAAATACAACTAATTGATGATTTTCCTAAACATTTATGGATTAAAGTTCAAGTTAAAATACATGGTAAAACAATAACTGAATTTGAGAATGTAGGAAAAGTAAGTACAATTAACGGTGTGATAGGCTGCAACTCTTTGGATTCAAATGGACCAAGTATAAACTCAGGTTCAGTAAGCAAATTTAAAGGTGGAGGTAATTTTAATGTCATGGGTCTTTTATCAGAATTTGGTTTACCATTTTTCAATGACGTTTCAATTCCTGTTATCAATTGTGATATGGAATTATGTTTTACTAGAAATACAGATGATGATGCATTACTAAAAAAAGATGTAGTTATTGAAAATAGTAAAGATTTAAGAAAAACTGTTGTAGGAACAGACGATGGTAAAATTATTATTGATGAATTTTAAATTAAAATTCCAGTTGTACGATACGCTGCTTTACAAAATGTTTTATTGGTAAATGAAATAACTACATTTTCTAAAGAAAAAAAGTATACTTTTAATTTTAAAGCGTGGCAAATGATTGAGGAAAGAAGTATAAAAGGAAAAACTATTAAAATTAATGTAACAAATGAATATCGAAGTAAAAATCAACCTATGTTCTGTGGTTTTATATTTCAAACAAATAAATTAAATACTCAAGATCATGACCCTGGTGAATTTGATAATTGTCGTGTTAGAAGCTATAGTTTTGAATTAAATGTAATAAATTATCCTGCAGAACGTCAAGATGAAGATTTTAATAATAATAAGTTTTGTCAATTTTATGATGATTTGATGTCATATAAATTAACTTATCATAAAAATACTCAAGAACTTCCATTGATGTATAATGATCCAACTGATTTTAAGGATTATAGATCAATATATCTAACTAAAACCGTTTATCAACCAGAAAATATCCTTTTAAATAAAAAAAATATTATTTTACATATTGAGGTACATGAAGATTTACCTAAAGATACAATTTGTTATATTTTTTTCATAAGAGAAGATGAATTTTTGTTTGATGTTGAAAGAGGTACTATTGAAGAAGTATAAAAATAGAAAAATAGAAAAAAGAAAAAGTTGGAGTACTCCAACCTTTATCTCCTAGTAACTATTATTTTCAATAGAATATTTCTATTGAAAAATAATTTAATATTTATTCTTTAATTAAATCAAGATAAACAATAAAATCATCATTATTAAAAACATATTTTTTACCATTTTGATCTATAATATCTATTTTTATTTCTTGAAAA
The DNA here is from genome assembly GCA_949089665.1 of Macrosiphum euphorbiae. Classification (NCBI taxonomy): domain Eukaryota; kingdom Metazoa; phylum Arthropoda; class Insecta; order Hemiptera; family Aphididae; genus Macrosiphum; species Macrosiphum euphorbiae. The sequence continues at coordinate 431,001 of CARXXK010001804.1, forward strand.
TGTCCTTTAACTGGTATGTATATTATTGAATTAGTTTTTGTATATGGATTATCATAATCATAATAAAAATTACACAAAACATCTTCCTCGATGTGATGACTATCCTTAACAGATGAAAAAGATTTTTCAATTATATTGCAATGTACTTCTAATAATCGTTTATTTTTATTATTATTATTTAAGACTTCTCCAATGTGTTTATATAAAAAATACATTTTATCAATCCCTAAACTTGTTTTAAAATTTTGATCCATCAAAAAATCAGTTTTTGAAGTAAATGTAATACAATTATTATCATTTTGTAATTTGATACCTGATGGTAATTTACTATTCAATTGATCAATTGAATAATTTCAATTTATCATAGTTTTAATGTTATTACTTCGACTCGTTATAACACCAGTACAATTTTTAAAAAAACCTTGTGTATAATAATATAGGATTTATTAAATAAGCATCGATATTATAATCATGCAAGTTACTATCAATAGTTAATTTATTTTTTTCATCTATTGAAAGTATTATATCATCATTTCTATCAGTATTCAATATTGCTTCTAATTCAGATAATAAATAAATACCAATAAGTATTTTATAATTTGTATTTGAATTTACATCTTCATTAAATATTTTAATCTCACATTCTTTCTCTATATTTATATATTGATCATTGGAAGTAGGAACATACATTGCTGATTTATTAATAGTTAATAAAAAATCAATTGTTATGTTTTGAAAACCTAAATAATTTTTTTAATTTTCATCTAAATTATAATAACAAGGAGATTTTATTTTAATTTTTTTATTAACATAAGATAATACTAAAGGATGAAATTGCTTGTTTAATTCATTAATACTATATTCCCCTTTTGTTATTTCTATAAATTTATCATTAATTTGTATTTTACAATCTGTTTCAATATTAAACCAATTTAACCCTTTAATAAATATTGAATCCAGACCTATTTTATAATTATTATTATTATAATATTTGTTTGATAAATAAATACAATCGTTTTTAACTTTTATAAATACCATTTATAAAAGTAATTATATATATTTATTATAATTATATATTATTATTTAGTTCAAATTGTATCAATTGCTTTGTGCTTCCGTTATCTAAATTTTGCAATTCATTATAAACAAGATTAAATTTTTTCGAACTTAGATTATATAATGAATTATTTTCTTTTGTAAACACATCTAGAAATCTATCTGGTAAAAATACTTGCAATTTTTTATCTAATATAACAACTATTGTCTTGCCATAAATTGTATCAATATTTTTGAAACGAGTACCTAACCTCATATTTTTTTCCTTTTTCTAAGTCACATACTTTTACAAAATCATATTGATCGTTGCATTATTAAAGTGTTTCAAATTTTCCATTTCTATTATTTATTATGATAGAGATGTATTTTTTTTTTTTAATCACGTATTTAAATTATATTTATTTCTAAATAACATAACAATGTTAATATTTACGGACAGACAGACAGACAGACGGACGGACAGACATAATAACATTGAACGTCCGTCTGTCCGTCTGTCTCATGAACCGTGTGAGTCCGGTTTTTTTTTAATAATAATATATATATGTCAGACACTTTGATGTATGTTTTAATAATTCGATGTTAAAAAAATATATTTACTAATATAAATAATAGAAATGGAAAATATGAAAACACTTTTAAATATGATTGAACAACAACGTACAATCCTAAGACCTATATTTAATGATAGTGATATTGATATTGATATTGATTCTGAAATTAGTAATATGTTATGGAATCAAATATTGGATAATTGTTGTTACGAAAATGTTGCAAAATATGTTTATTACAAAAAACATAATAAATTAAAATCATTTAACTTCTATTTCATTAGTAATTGTTGTTTCGAAAATATTTTAAGTTTTATTAAAAACAAAAATTATAATGAAATTAAACTTTCACTAAACGAATTACGCAAATTAATACAAGAGGAATTACATGATTCGAATAATAATAATAATAATAATAAAATAATAATAATAATATGGAGCTAGACTGATTATTTTTTAAACTTCGAAAATTTAAATCGAATATAATACTTACGAAGTATTATATATTTATATATTATAGTACCTATACAAACTATAGGTAAACGTTGATGTTGTTTTTTACGTTAACGTTGTTTTTTAACAACTAGTTGTTTTTAACATATTCGATTATTTTTATTTTATTAGCAATTTTTATTTCACAATTAATATTTACACATTCATATTCTTCATCTGTATCATCGTTTTGAGGAGTTAGACCATATGTATATTTTATAAAATGACAACTTGAAATTATATCTGTCTGATAACCATAATTTATCTTTAATATCTATGTAATTATAGAAAAAAAAATCAAGTATGTCCTTAAAATCATCATTAAAATTTTTAATAAATTGGGATATTGTAATTTCAGACTTTATCATACGAAAACATTCCCATTGATCCCAAGTTGGAATATAATCACCACGAACTTGAGAATACAAAATAGGATATTTCTAGTTTTTTCGAAAATCAATAAATTCAGATATTGCACCTTGATTCCAATCATGACTGCAATAATACATTGCTCGTATCGGTATTAATTTCTTCCATTTCTTCCGATGTAAAAGTATTTTCTTGATTATTGTACTTTATTTGTAATATTTTATTAAATTTATTGAATATTACACATGATTTGCGAAACGATTCCTCTTTATTTTGCTCATGTTTGTAAATTTTATGCTTGATTTCATATGGACCAAATTCGTTTTTTACATTATTAGCATCTATCGTTTTTTTTATAGTTTTTGGCAGAGATAATTCATTAATTTGATTTTTATTTTCCATTACTATTAGGTATTTATTATAAAAAAATAAAATTTTTTAAACATCGAAAATTTAAATCGAATATAATACTTACGAAGTATTATATATAATATTATAGTACCTATACAGTGTGGTATAATAATAATAAAAATAATAATAATATATATATATATATATATATATCAACGTTGGACTGATTATTTTATTAACATCCGGTATTGAATATCTTATCATAATATTTATGTATAGTTTATATTATGATGTTTTTTTTTATCGAATTATTTAAATAGTGTTTAAATAATCATTATACATGCCCAAGTGTTGTAGCTCAGTGGTTAACGCGTTTGATTTAAATGTGTTCTTGGTCGGATTGAAACTAGAGGGAGAATGTGTGGCGCCCATATCACCTACTAATTTCATCAGGCTTTGAAGACATTTACGGTAGATTGTATAGGTGGGTGCACACACCTATGCAATCTACTGAAAAACTGTCGTTGACCTGCTGAATAAAGCACTTGGGTAACTTCACTGCCACGATAGCCTTGCAGATATCTGTAAAAGAGTTCCGGCCCCCTTTTTTCCTAACGGGTATCTGCAAAGCTGGGAATGATTTTGTAAATTGTTTGCATTTTTTTCCGTTGTTTCCATCAAAATTATTAAAAATAATACGGTCGTATAAGTCCTATATTTCATTTAATATTTGATATTCTCAAGTCGGATCAACACAGATATGTTTTATATGCTTATCTACACTACATATTAAAAGTTTACCCCCCGCTTCATATTTTTCATTTAAGTATAAATCAGTTGCAATTTATGCTAGAATCTTCATTTTTGCATTAAACATTTTTGATTTTAATTCTTTATTAGTCCCCCTCATAGTATCATAGTGTAAAATCGTTTTCAAAGATTTTTGGATTTTAACAACGCGTGTCCGAATGGTACACGCGTTAAATATTGAACATTTTTTAATAGAACAATTGTATTAAAGAATTAAATTAATAATATAGTTATATTCTAAGTTTTGCTATACCAAAAGAACATATTTTAATATCTCCTAAAGTTTTCATTACACTAATATTATAGAGATATTTGAATGAATCTGGACTGTTTGTAATTATTTGATCATTAGCTATTTTACAAAGTTCTAACCAAGTTGGTAATTGTAGACATTTAGAAACATAAGTTGGTTCTGATTGGTTCCCGATGTTAAAATTTTTCCTTTAATTGGAATTTCATTTAGATTATATTTTATTATTTTTTTTATTATTTTCATAATATTCAAAAGCACAAAATTGCACATAACATTTTTTTATTTTTTTATTTAATATATAATTTTCTACTTCGTTTTGCATTTCGATTTCTTGTAACTTATTATAATTTTTTATAGTTTCCATTCTTTTATTATAAATAACAATTCCTTTAACTAAGGTATTCAATTTATTTTAAAATATTTTTTAATACACTATATTTCATTTCGATTTTAATTATTAATATCATAAGTATTATGAAAAATATTTTGGGGGTTTTTGCATTTAATAAGTTTTGCAAAAAAATGTTTTTATTATTATTGCATTTCGATTTTTATTTTTAATAATTAAGTTTTGCGAAAAAATATTTTTATTATTATTGCATTTTTTTTCGATTTTCTGATCTTTTTGCACATTGTTTTCTTTGTGATCTTTTACTGATGCATTATTATTAAAGGCAGTGGCGGATTTAGGGGGGGGGGGGTGCTTGGGAGCTGAAGCACCCACCGCTCCGCGTATTTTTATTAAAAATTATTAATAAATCGCCGAGTGGCAAATTTTTGGTACGGGCTACCAGAACGAGCGACGCTGCGTAGCAAAAACCGGTCGGCGACTACGCACAATTTTGAGGTACACTGGTTTTCTATAAGTTAGGTTAGGTTAGAACAGATTAACTGATAAGTCAGCTGCTCGGCTGTCAAAACATTAGTTTTTGTATATTATCTATATCATCATAGAACATGCTAAACATGATATTATCACAGAAAAAAAATATTTTGCCATGATAGGTACTGTTAACATCTTTGAATTTGTATTTTTATGCTAATAAATAAAAATAATTCGTACATCACTCATTACCTAGCTGTTGAACAACGGTCATTCTGCTTAGTACTTATTATAATAAATATAAGGAGGTAACGTAACTGTTGACTAGTGATTAGTGATTACTAATTAACCATTGTCCATTCGTAAATCTGAAATCATAAATCATGAATGAAAGTGATGAATCTAAAAGGTCCAAGAGAAATGGCAGTATAAGTATACTATCTTATTTTTGTAAAAAATCTAGAAACAATGAATGTGTTGAATCGGATAATAATAGTTGCTCTACAATTTCAAATAAAGTAAGTAGTACATGTTCAGACTAGGTATTCAGAATATTTATTCAGTGAATTAATCTTATTGTTTTGTTCATCTTTATTCAAACTTAGTTAGCAATTGAAGTAAATCAAGTAACTGATCCATGTAAAGTCATATTAGACAATAATACTGTGATAGATTTTTCTTCAGTTTCTCAGCAGGTAATATTTCTTTAATAAAATAAAAATAGTTTTATTGATATTAATGCTTGCGTTTTGCATCTAGCTTTGCTTTTGTTATTTTGATGCTTTTTTTAATTAGTTAGAAGTTGATATGCATGTGCAAAAATCTACACATATAAATGCCTATGATATAGGTCATTGCATAGATAAACAATTAACTGATGAGGAAAAATTTGTATATTTAAAAAATACCTGGACTCCCGCAGTTGGGTATGCTTTTCCTATTTATAAGTATGGAAATCAAAATAGACAATTTCAACTGGACTGGCTTAGACGCTTTCAATGGCTATCTTATTGGCCTTATATTATTGGCACTTAGTGGCCATCAAACAAAAAGGAATAACATTAATGCCAATGTCAACCAAAATCCTATGGAGTGGTTTAAAATAACAATTTTTATACCATTTTTAGACCATATGATCCAAGAATTAAAATCAAGATTCAGTGATAAATTTGTTAAAGTTATTCCACTCGAAGGTCTCATTCCAATTCATAAAGATTCATATAGCACTGAAGCTATATTAAATGCTGCAATGTTCTATGATCAAGATTTACTTTCAAATTCAGATTTAGTATTAAAAGCAGAAATTAATCTTTGGAAAACTAAATGGAATAAAATAGAAACAAATATTCCTCATACTGCTGTTACATCACTCCCATACTGTGAAGAATATTTTCCAAACATCAAAATCCTCTTACAATTATTTGCTACACTTCCAGTATCAACAGCAACTGCTGAAAGATCTTTTTCTACCTTAAGAAGATTAAAAAATTATATGCGCTCTACAATGACTGAGTCTAGACTAAATGGTTTATTTCTATTAAATATTCATAAAGATAAAGATATAGATATTGACAAAGTTGTCGATCAGTTCTCAAGAAAAAAAAGAAGAAGAATGCAAATGGAGGATTGGTCAATATAATAATTGTAAAAAATTCAAATAATATTATATTATATTGCATTGTAAAGTACTTAATAATTAAAAAATAATATATGTTAAATTGTTTATAATTTTTATATTGCTTAATTATGTTTAAGTATCAAATTATTAGTTCCCCCCCCCAAATTGTTCATAGTAAGTACTTTAAGGCTATTATTATTAACAAAATAGCACACACCATAAAAAAATCCTAGATCCGCCACTGCTCACGATGTGGCACGCTGGACAACAACAAGACTATTAATCTTTTTTCAATACCTTGGGTTTGGCAGCGCACTTAACGATTAATGTACGAATCTTCGCTTTACCAAAATAATGCAAAAATAAACCTATAAAGGCACTCAATCTTCGCATGGCCAAAATTATGTGAAAACAAAACTATTAAAGTTTTAATAGTTTTACGTGGAATAAGACTATAAATGTACTCATCTTCGCAGGGCCAAAGTAATGCGAAAGCATTAACATTAAAATCATTAATAGGTTTTCGCAGAAACGAACTATTAAATTGTTATAGTTCAGGTCTTTTGGCAATAACAGCATCTAGCTCCGGCTCCTTTCAGATATCCATCTCCTTGACTCTACCGTGTACGTTTATATCCGCATAGATTTCATATAAATATAAGATGATGTCTATAGCAAAATTAGAATTAGTTTAGAGTTTGCACTACGTACATACTGTACGTAACTAACTTCTCGGGCAGATGCTTTTCGCTCTGACCTCAAATTTATAATACACTTAATTGTGATCATTTACTTTTTAAAACGTTAATAAAACTACTTATACCTAACTTGTGTAACTTGTCTCTGCAACCTTTTCTCCTATTCAACCGTCAACGTCTTTGAACTCAAAAATATAAGCGTTAGTGAGGGATCACTACACGTCTTTTGGTGTCAGGTGTGGGGTCATTTGAAGGAAGTTTTCCAGTAAACAACCTGGATCATCAGCGGAACTCGAGTTCATCCACGTTGCTGATATATAGGAAGGAAGCAAGCCAAGCCACCAACTTCAACCAACTTCACTCAACAAGCCAAGCGGAGCATCAACGACGAGTCAGCAGGGCCGTCAGCACGCAAGCAATCAGGACCAGACAAAAGTCGCAATGAGTAACACATTGTAAGTTGTTATTATTAACAAGCAATTATATAGTATATGTCTGAGAGTCCGAGGTGTTGGGCAGTAGTTAAATATAACCCGCAAACTTTACAAACGACAGTCATGAGCGTAATATTAAGAATTGAGTCCGCCTTGCGCGGCATACCTAACTTTAGCGGGGGTACCGAGGTAGAACTAGCCTCATATATAACAGAATGTAATTACGTAATGGAAAATATCCATGAAAATCTTGTAACAGTAGTATTTCGCAATATACTATCCAAACTGAAGGGAGACGCTTACCAAGCTACTCGTTACCGAAATTTCTCGAACTGGTTAGAACTCAAAAACCACCTTAGGAACGTTTTTGGGGCACCACATTCAATTAACTATTTGCAATCACAACTAGTAACATTAGACAACGATCCGACGAGGACGTTCGTAGTTTTGCTGGGCGAACTGAAAAATGCTATCATGAATTAGTAGGAGCATTAACACTAGGACTAGAGGCAGCATCAGCAGCAGCGGTAGCCTCATCACATAAATTGGGGGCGCTTACTGCATTCGTTAACGGGGCAAAACCCGAAATTAGGTCGTTTTTACGAGCGCGTGACGTATCTTCGCTCGAAAATGCCATTACAATCGCGATCGAGGAGGAACAGGACCTCCAACATATTAATAGACGGAGTAACACGGGAAATAATTACGGGAAAAATAACGCGAATAAAAATAATATTAAATGTAATAAATGTAGCAAGATGGGCCACTATGCAAATGAGTGCCGCAGTAACGCCGGTACATCATACAGCACAAATTTTAGGAATCCCATTAACAGTCGCGATGACAAAACCAGTATAGTAAAACGCGAATATCAGGGACAAGTTCGATTCTGCGCGTACTGTAAAAAAACAAACCACAATATAAAAGATTGTAGGAAACGTATTTATAACGAAAGTAAAAAAACGAATAATAAGGAAGGTGAAAGTTCTAGCACCAGCCGCACAGTAAATTAAATTAGCCAAAATCATGTAAGAGTTGTAGCCAATTTCGAGGAGGAACATATAATATGTGCATCAGATAATTTCAAACCTCGTAAAATTAAATTATTAGTCGACTCCGGCGTGGAGATGAACCTTATTAAAATAACCGCGTTAGAAGGACATGTCGTAGTAAACGAATCCGCGAAACGCACAATAAAAGGCATTAATAAAATTCCTATATTTACCATAGGTACAATACTAAACAGTATGCAAATTAACGATGTAGAGGTCCTCATAAAATTCGACGTCGTTTTTGGCGATTTTCCAATAAACGAGTCAGGCATCATCGGTCGTAACTTCTTAAAACAAAATAAGGTCATAATGGACTATAGCCAAAATTTATTAACTATACCCGAAAAAACTGGTTTTAACGAAATTATATTACCACCGCGTAGCAATTGTGTATTACTTATTAAAAACGACGAAAACATAAGTCACGAGAATATTACTATAAAAAAACAGGACGTAAACGAAAACGTAATAATCGCGAACAGTATAAGTCCGGTCAATAAAGATAACATTAGTAACGTAATAAATATTTCGGAAGAACCTTTTGTAATAGACGAGCTTACCATACAACATATCGAGTGGGAGCCGTATAACGAAAACGTATTAACTGCATCTTTCGCAGATACCGAACCAAGCGATCGTATAACACAGATTAAACGCGAGATTAAAACCGACGATTTAAATAAAGAGGAACGCGAAAGTATTCTCGAACTCTGTTGTAATTACGCGGACCTGTTTTACCTACCGGGCGACTATTTGAGCGCCACAGAAATCGTGACACACACAAATAAACACACCGCGTTGTACAAATCCAATTAATATACGACCGTATCGTTTACATTGGGCGTACCAAGAAGAAATTGAAAAACAAATTAAAGAGATGAAACATAACAATATTATACGAGATTCTAAATCACCTTTTAATTTTCCACCCGTAGTAGTGAAAAAGAAAAATCTAGATCCGACAGAGAAACCCAAATTACGAGTATGCGTAGATTTCCGAAAACTTAACGAAGTAACCGAGAATGAAGCTTATGGCCTCCCAAATTTACTAGAGATATTAGAATCCCTAGGATCGTCCAAGTACTTCAGTACGTTGGATTTGGCTTCAGGGTATCATCAGCTGCATATAGACCCTGCTGATACCCATAAAACAGCCTTTTCTACGAAATCCGGTCACTACGAATTTTTACGCATGCCTTTCGGGCTGAGTTCAGCTCCGGCTACTTTTACACGCACAATGAAATCAGTACTTATGGGCCTTGAGGAAATGTGTACCGCGTATCTTGACGACATTGTAGTACACGTATCCAGTTTAAGGGACCACCAGAAGAAATTAGAACAGGTATTCAATAGGCTGCGAGTGCACAAACTTAAATTACAACCTAATAAATGTTCTTTCTTAAGGAAAGAAGTATTGTACTTAGGCCATGTAATAAATGAAACAGGAGTTTCCCCGGACCCAAACAAATTAAAATGTATCCGAGAATATCCTCGACCGAAAAATGCAAAGGATATTAAATCATTTTTAGGACTACTTAACTATTTTAGACGTTTCGTCGACAATTTTGCGAAAATCGCAAAACCACTAACTTACTTACTTAAGAAAAACGTACCATTCGTATGGACCGATAACTGCGAACATAGTTTCGAGGAACTAAAAAAAGCTTTAATGAACCCACCATTACTGGTCTATCCAGATTGGAAAAACGGGGAGTTCAACTTAATGACCGACGCGAGCCAATATGCAATAGGGGCCGTCTTGTCACAAGGGACCGTTCCTAAAGACCAACCTATCGCATACGCGAGTAGGACATTAAACAAAGCTGAATGCAACTATAGCGTTATCCAAAAAGAATTATTAGCCATCGTCTGGGCCGTAAAATATTTCAGACCTTATTTATATGGTCGTCATTTCAACATTATAACGGATCATCGACCATTAACATACCTGTTTGGTATTAAAGACGCATCGTCGCAACTTATGCGCTGGCGGTTACAGCTAGCCGATTACGATTATACTATTACGTATAGGGCGGGACCCGAACACTCGAACGCCGAGTGTTTATCGCGTATACGAATAATACAAACGGAATCTACGAATTTCGATACCGAGTTCAAGGACTTCCGTACCGCCGAGAATAAGCCAATATTTAATTCTAAAATTCTCGAGATCGAGGGCGACGTTAGCAAGGTCACGGAAAGTGAAAACATTATAGTCACGATTCCGGAAGACAAAATTATTACTCATCCGACGATACGTGCAGTTACCGAAAATATTGCTTTTAACGAAATACAGTTTACAGACGAAAACCGGTTCTGTACTTACACCGATGGTACAAAATTAATTATATTTTATAACATTTCCAAAACACCCACAGTACCGTTGGAAGCGGAAACTATTTATAAAGCCATATACGATATTCGTGAATATTGTATTGCGAATCAAATTAAATCCTTTTCTACTGTCAAGATAGACGGACCTACTTCATTAACAAACTTCTTAAGAATTCGAACGATGTTTCGGTACTTGTTTCGTTCGACCGACATCGTAGTAAAAATATATACGGGTGAACGTTTTACCGACGAGGAAAAACAACAAATTATTTACGAGCACCACGATTCACCTTTGGGCGGGCACTCCGGTGTATCACGCACATTAAAACGATTAAAACTTAACCACGACTGGCGTAATATTAAAAAAGACGTTAAACGTTATATTAAACACTGTGAACTATGTCAGAAAAACAAATCACATGTTAAAACAAAACAACCTATGTTAATTACTAGTACAGTAGTTAAACCTTTTGAACGAATATGTCTTGATATCGTAGGACCACTACCGAAAACTTTAATGGGGAATATGTATATCCTAACTTTGCAGGACGAATTATCGCGTTACGCACTTGCTATTGCATTATCTTCTACTGACGCTCCAACCGTAGCACAGGCATTCGTCGAATGTTACGTATGTACATACGGAATTCCGAAATCAATTCTAACCGATTGTGGAACAAACTTTTTATCCGACGTTTTTAAAGGCATGTGCAAACTATTGGAAGGTTCAGACAACGGCATGGCACCCACAGGGAAACGGGTTTTTGGAAACTTTAAAAGCTTACTTATACTCGAGAATCTTCTCCTCAGCCATGTATTGGGCTATCAGGTCTTGAGCCGCACTACAATGGTTGAGGTTGCTTTGGATGAAGCTTAGCTCCATCATTTGGGAATGTCGGGGTTCGCCACAGGCGGTTCAACCGACGGTTCCGTCTCTCCGCGGTTCGGCGATGGGGACTGAGGATCCCTAGTGTTGGCAAGCTGCTTCTGCTGCTGTTTGCGCGTGCAAACGCTAGCAAGGTGATCTTCACCTTGACACCTGTGGCAGCGTCGTGCCTTCGCCTCGTTCTGGCACTCAGCAGCAAGGTGGCCTTTCTAATGGCATCTATAGCAGGTGGGTTGGCGTTTATCCAGCAACTTGACCCTGCATTTCGTCCACCCTTCGACGACTGCATTGCCCTCCGCCAACGCGATGGCGTCCTTGAGAGGTAGGCTCAAGCTAGCCACCATTTCTTCACGGCCGCCAGAATTCCTCCGTATTTTAACGTCGTCGGCTACGACGTCGGGAATGCCCGTGCGCTTGAGTACGTCAACGACCTCTCCAGCCTCGACCCACTCCGGGATGCCAAGTAATAGGACAGCAGTCCGGGGGACCGGGAGCCTGACTCTGGCTGAATCACCGGCCACCGCCCTTATCTTTTTAGCCAGAAGGTCGGCTTTGTCCACCCCTTCGACTTCGAGCAGAATGCTGCCGGTCCTAATTTTCCTCGTCGTTAGTACGTTGATTCCGAGGGAATGGAGATTAATTGCTCCGGCTATCTTTTTCATCAGGGCGGCGAGTGAATATCCATCATCCGGGCAGTCAATCGTGACAGCGGCAGTTTTTGGGGCCCTGCGCCGCAGCAGGGCGATTTTCTCTGCGGCCGAAGGCTGAGCCCTTGGAGGGGGAGAGGGAGGATTCCCCTTGTTCGCCTTGCGAGATCTTCTAACCACCTGGCTCCATGAGGGCTGAACACCGTTTGTTCTACTCGGTCCCGCGTTTGTGCTGACTTTCTAGCCCTATGAAAATCAAATTTTAAGTATAGCGGGGCTGAGGAAATGTTAGCCCCACCATATTGGAATTCATTTTCATAAATAGCTCAAAAAGAGTCGAAAATAGTTTTAAAATCTTACCAAAAAAATATTTGGTGAACATTTCATGAGTCTACGGTTATTTGTTTTTGAAATACAACAAATTAAAAAATCGATTAATAATTTACCACTGATTATCAAATATCGTAAAAGTTATTAGTTCAAACGCTCATAAAAAATGAATGTTAGTTTCCGGTAAACTTTTTTTGAACAGTTTAGTTGAGTGCGGTACCTATATAGGTTTTGGCTGTGTACTTTTTCTGTTGTATAAAGATTTTGAATTTTTGAATATTTTTAAACTGGATCATTTATCAACTCAATAGTGGGTGAGTAAATAACTATTTTAACTATAATATTATGTAGCTACGTCTTTACAATCATCACTGAATATTAAGTGAAGATTGAATTTAAATCAATGATTAAAACGATTGACTTTTGTAATTGACCGACTTCGACCTTATTTAGTTTTTAAAAATCAAAATAGTTAGGGCCGTTACCCCAGTACCACAATGTTTGTTCTACTCGGTCCCGCGTTTGTGCTGACCTAATAATTAATTTATAATTCAAATAACTTAATAATATTCATAGTAAATATAAAAGTATCTATCATAATAACATTGTATAATAAACGAATCCAACAAAGTTTGTAAGAAATATATAATAATAATAATAATAATAATAGAAATACATAATAGTAATTATAAAATAAAAATAATGATAATACCCTTCATAATATGAATTATATTATATAAATATTAACAGTTGAAACAATTTAATTATATGTATAGTTACGCTAATAGTATCCATCACAATAACATTGTAGGTATAATAAATGAATTTAACAAACTTTGTAAGAAATATATTATAATAATAAAAAAATATAATAGTTATTTAATAATAATTCTAGTTCTTCCATAAAAAAGTAATAGTAAAATATAAAATTAAAATAACGATATCCATGTCCTCCATATATTATTTAAGTATTATATTGTAAATGTACATATTATGCATTACATTTAAATAGTGTAAATAATCATTTCTGCATTAACCACTATAGTGTCTTTACATTTTTGTGGGATATTGTTATAATCTTCATATAATTCCCATGTGTTTGACCCTTCTCGAAAACAATATGACGTATAATTACCAATACTATCCACAGTTATATTTGTTGGTTTTAAAAAATGTATGACCCCACGAAGTTTGTATATTTGACGTTTAATTGTGATAAAAGCTGGTATATCTTTTAATTTTATTTGTATTCCTGAAACATATGAATTTTGATCTTGAATTACCTCAACATCTGGGTTGTCGATGTCAGGAATTTTTGCAAAATCTATGTTGGGCGTGGTCATTATTAAAATGTGTTCTCCGTACCTGTAACGCGTAAATCAAATTACATTTGTAATTACTAATTAGTAATAATAAAAGAGTTATTCTAAAACAAACATGAGGACATATTCTTTATACCTTTTCTATTTAAATTGTTCCTATCAAATTGTCAAATGATGTCTTATAATATTCTGATTTATAAGAAATTATCTTTAAATAGGTACCTACTTATTTATATATATTATTATGATTTTTTATGAGTGCGAAATGTCTAAGTTTTTACTTATTTATAAACTCCCGAAAGCTTATAGTATCAAAGATGAGATATTATGTATAAATATAGTATATATATATGGATAAATAAAAGTGAAGTTAAATGTACACAGAACATATCAAAAATAAAACTTAGGTAAATATAATGTTATATTATATATTTATATAAAAACGTTTATAATGGCTATAAAATATAGGTATTCTTTATAAGCAGAAGGAGGTCAAGGATATTTTAGTTCTCTAGAATATATTAAGACTTCCTTGAAATTTTATATTTTTTAAATTAACCATCTATAGATAAATAGTGAATACCCATGTATATTAGATATTTTGTCTGCCTACAGGATTAAGTATAGGTATGCCTAAATTATCATATTATATTTTTAAATATATGTGAATTACACAACTTGAATAGAAAATTAGTAAGTCCAATCATTTTTAAATGGCTGTAGTTTACTATATTATTTTATAAGAAAAAAGATATTCTTACTTGTATGGATTAGTTAAACGACGATTGCATTGGATACATTTGTTTACATTTCCGTCAGCCATGAGCAGCACGTTTAGATTTTGAATATCATTCACATTTACTAGAATTGGCTGCTGGCTAATTTGTTGACGTGGGCAACTGATACAATTCTGGGTGTCCACGCGAGATGGCCATGTTTCTAATAAATTTCTCGCCATGACTTCAATAGTGGTGTCAGCTTGAATGCAGATCAACTGCTCTGGAAGTTCTTTCAGATTACATATTTTTTTTAATATCATTGACCGTTTTCGGTATGTCTGTACATTAATTCCGTCTTTAATAGCATTAATTATAAGTTTAAAAATTATATAATCATTATTGGAATTAACGAACTCAGCATACAATTTACTGTCACAGTAGCTTGTACATAATATATGAATGATAGAATCAAATGAGCATGTATTGGAAGAAATGTAAAATTTACCATCAATCTGGATACTTTTGAGGTTTGAGCGGTTTCCATTTTTAAGGATTCCAATTACGGGAGATTTTGTTTTGTTGGAATCATTATAAAACAATATTGTTGGATCTTTTTGTAAATAATTTGACCTCTTTTTATTTTTTTCTGTCTCTCCTCTCCAGTTTTCTTCTGCGTTTAGCTCATTTCTCGCACGATAGAATGACTTGCTCTTACATTGGTGACAAATCCGTTTCTCACCAAATCCTTCTTCTTCCCCAAGTATATTATAAGAACATCCTTCTATTATGTGCACAGCTTTCTTACATAAGTTACATCTATGTGCACCGGTTGGTTTATGACCGTTAATACAAACCATACAAATGTTATCATTTCCAGTACATAGTGTTTGTATTGGCTGGTTTTTGTCATGGTGTAAATATTGTGGTTGACTTAAATTTTCTTCAGTTTGAATTTGTATATTTTCATCAACATTTATTGTAGGTACATTTTCATCTACAGCTTCCATTTGTTTATCCTTATAAACTTGCATTTGGGAATTTTCTCCTAGTTCCATTAGTATGTTTTCATCATCATTATTTAATTGATTATTAATATCTGATGCAACTAAATTCATTGTACCTGTAAAGGAGTTGATGTGAGTTGTTAAAAATCGATCGATTCTTAATGGAAGTGTTGGATGTTTAAAAACCCTATTCTTTAAGTCATTGAATTGACTTTCAGATGATGCACTTGTTTCTGTAATGTTACCAAAACCAAAAAAAAGGAATCATCACAGCTGTCCAACATGGCAAAAGTTTACAAAATTGCAATAATCTTTTTGCAATTTTAATATTGTGTTGATGATTATCTTGATCTCCATGATCATGTATTTTGGACAAATCAACATAATTATTATACAAAACTTTAATGTTCTTGAAGTATTCTGGATCAGAGTTAAAATATTTATATCTGAATCTGAATCTGTTTCATACTCGTTTAATTCCAAAATGTCTTCATTATTTAGGTAATTTGGTGTATCTTCAATTGATGCAATTTTTATTTTTAATTCAGTTTTATACCGTTCACATAAGTTCAATTCTCCGAGAATTTCATTTATCCCTTCTGTTTCAAACAAAGCCACAATAAAAATTGATTTAAGCAAATACTTTATTGTTTAAAAATCCCTTGACTGAATAACGAGAGCAATTGATCGTAGATAGAAATTTTTAATTCTATATGAAGATGTCTTGAATTCTGGCCATGAGCTTAATAACTTCATTATATGGTTAAAATCGTTCCTGATCATAGTCGTCGGAAGTGGATACTTATTATCACCGATAATCCAAGATGAACATACATCTAAATACATATTAAGTGAACTATATTGAGTAAATGATTTCACTGACGCTGACATTAATGCCAAAGGTTGATCCATAACTACAATTTTTGGACAGGGTGCACCATCTTTAACCCATTCTTGTAACCAATGAGATATACTATTAGTATCATGACGCTCAGATAACATATGAGCTACTCCATATTGTCTTTTGATAGTATGATCCATTACAACAACTTCGTATAAAAAAATATTCGCCGTTTTTCGACCAGAAATAAGTACAGGACGCTGTACAACTCCTCCGGTTGCATCAATACTAATAACTGAATTGACATTTTGTTTGATATATTGCCTGTAAACATCTAACTCATTACCAGACCAATAATGAATGTAAAAACGGTCATATCCTATATCACGTATAGTGGAGTTTAAATTATTTGTTTGCTTTAAAATAGAAATAGAAATTATTGGATCTTTATGAAGATTCTCTTTTTGTAATGCTTTAGATTTTAATATTCTAAGAGAATTTAATGTTGGTATATGACTAGGCTCTTTTTCTCCAAAATGCATGATTTCTTTTGCTTCTATTCTTTGTATGTAGCTAGCAGACATATTTTCTTTTAACAACTTATTTTTCAGCTCGTCTCGTTTTCTCCCTATCAGTCTTCTTTTATTTGTTCCTTTACACTCTTTATACATTCCTTCATACTTACATGAAATTACAATAAGTGCATTTTCACCAGGTTCATTTTCCATTTCTCCAGTGAACCTACTATTACAAGAAGAACAACTACCAACAATTTTTAGATACATATTTCCTCCAGGATGCACATTAGCTCTTTTGTATGATATTGCACACGGAATGCCACAATGTGCATGAAAATGTTTATGTATATCATTGGTCCATTGATATGGTTCAAGAACAAAATAACTTTTTTGATTTGTTTTTGAAAATGTTTTATTCTGGCAGTTGTATTTCGTTATTTTAGGTCCAATCTCTTTCCATTCGTCTACAGTCAAAACTATATTAAACTTCATGATTTCTTTACATTCATTGCTTTCGATTTCAGACTCTTCAGATGAAATGTTCTCAATCGTTAGCTCTGTATGTTCTTTTGCTAATACTTGTTGTACATTATATCTATTATTTTTAACAATATTATATAAATGCTTCGGTGTTAAAAGGTTATTTAATGTGTTGGCTATTTTCGTTCAACTTAAATCACTTGGAACAGGTATACCACTTTGAAAAAACATTTTATTGTCTTCAATAGCTTTAATGATATCCGTAGGTAATACTGATGGAGGTCGAGGCATAGTTAAGTCCTAAGAAAATATGTTAATTATTGTTAATTTTTATAAACAACATAAACCAATAAAAATAAGTGTGAAAGTAAAAACCCTAGTGAATAAAAAGTTTAAATTAAATCTAAATTTATTACAAAATTAAAAATGATAAAAAATAGCCATATTGAATAAAAAAATTATAGGTCACATAAATAAATCTAATTTGAGTATTAACAAACTATTTGAATAGATATGTTAGGCCTAGTTAAATAATAAAACCAAAATAAAATAAAAATGCATAAAAATTTATATTAAAAACCTAAGTCGAATAAAAAAAAAAAAATCTAAATTGGATAAAAAAGACGTGCGTGAAGTTGGCCACCCCACCATGACCATGTCTGAAAATTTTGTTATCATTTTGCAAACAATTTTCAAATTTTTGCAAATCAGTTTTCAGATTTTGTAAATAAATTCCCTGCCATGTTTAAAAAAATAGGACTGGAGGCTTAACTTTAAACAACCCTTCCCATCAAAGTTTGTCCTACCATCATCATACTTGTGCCAATATTTAGCAACATATTAGCAGCTAATTGCAATTTTCTTGAGAAAAATTTAAACTTTTTTATTAAGCATTATATTTTTTTATTTGTTTTATTTGTTTTCTATTTTTTTATTAAACTAGTGTTTTTTATGTGATTTAGATTTTATTTATTCAACTATTATTTTTTTATTCTATATGTATTTTTTACTCAAGTTAGACTTTTATGAAATATATACACTGTATATTTACATATTACAACATAATATATTACAATAAGTTGTTAATCATTTTTTTTAAAATAAATATAACCAATATGGTACCATAATCTGCAACTGATTCGCAACCTAAAAAATGTATTTATTATAAAAAAATCTAATTATAATAAAGAAATCATAGTTGAATTTATAAAATCTAAATAAGATAAAAGCCTAGTTTAATAAAAAAAACATTAATTTAATTTTAAAAAAGGTGGGCAAGTGGGTGTCACCTTGCTGTACAGTAGGTTACAAGTGAGTTACTGTAATGGATTATGTTATAAAAAATCTTTATTTAATATAAAATTTAAGTAGAATAAAAAATTCTGTTTTCAATAATAGTCTAAATTTGATAAAAAATCTTTTATTGTTAATAAAAAAAAATCTTTATTTTGAATAAAACAAATATAAATATAAATAAAAATCGTAATATTGTCTGTTTGATAAAAAATCTAAATTCAATAAAAAAAATCAATGTGATAAAAAAAAATCAATAGGTATTCCATCAAAAGCGGTTTGATAAAAAATCTAAATTTAAAATGAAAATTTTGGAAAAAAATGTGATATTTATTTTATAAAAAAATAATTTGAATAAAAAAATGTTAAATGAAAAGATAGGTAAATAAAATTTTCAACTAGGTATTTTTTGTTCTAATAAGATCTTTTTACTAAGCAGATATTTTTATTTAAATTAATTTTTTCATAAATAATTCAACTAAGATTAATTTTATATGAGATTTTTTTTTTATAAAATCAATTTTTTATTAAAATTATTAAAAAAAAATCTATGTTTTATATAAAATATAATGAATTTTATTCGATAAATAAAATTTAAAATTAATAAAAATGTTAAAAAAAATCTATATAAAATTATAAAATCTATATCGAGTTGGCTAAAAAATCCCGAAATTAACCTTTTTTAACTTGATCATTTGTTTTATATTATATACTGATTATGGATTTAAGAATGAATATATTTAAAAATTGAGGGGGCTTAAATTAAACTAGGGGGAATTTCCTTGGCACCCACGGTAAATCGGCTATTAGTCGGGAACGGTGATCGAACAAACGACGAAATTTTCGGAACAAACAAGAACAAATGAAGAACAATCGAAAGCCCCGGGTTTAGTTCCAAAATTCAAAAGTGGGGGTTGCCAGGGAAATGGACCTGATGAATGTATTGATTTTACAATGATGTGGGTTTTTAATTTTTTTAATTTTTAAATTTTAAATTTTAATTTTTGTGTCTGTCATCACTCATCACCTTTTAGGACATTAAAAATGCTTTGATTTTCTTCAACAGTATCTTTTCTGATAGGAAAGTGAATCTAGTTGGTTCTTAAGGGGGTCAAATGTAAAAAATTCTCAGTAATTTTCAAAAGTGCCGTGAAAAACAAAATAAAAATTAACGAAAAACGGTAACCGTAGATACATGAAATGTTGACTGATTGTTTATATTAGTATATTTTCTATATACCATACAATTTTGAAAATATTTTGACTTTTTTTAATCTATTTACGGACAATTTAAAATTTCAATTTTTTTAGTTTTTTTTTTATGAATATCAATAAAGTTTTATTGGTTGGGCCAAAAAGCTTGCACATTTAATACAAGGCTCCTGTTACATTGTTACAATAGCAGTTGAAGAATATTTAAAATACATTGGCACAATATTTTTTATAATCATTTAAAGTTCAAATTTAGACGAAATTTAGCAAATTGAGTATTTACAAATTATGTAGTAGTTAAAAATTTATAAAATGTGCAACTTCTTTAGCGAAGGATTAAAAATTTAAAAAAAGGTTCCACGTAAATAGGTTATATATAAATCACTTTATTCACAATAATATACTTAGTAATATAAATATATCATAAGCTGATTGACCATTTTCACTCAGAATCGTTTTTCTTATACAATGATATTATATCATTGAATTCAAATTTAATACCATTCATTATACAGTGACCCACTTGCAACCTACTGTACAGCAGAGCGACACCCACTTGCCCACCTTTTATAATTTTAAAGTGAATTTTGTGGGCTGCTTGAACTTGGCCCAATCATTCTTATTTTTTTTTGTACCTTAAAATGGCTAAATTGCAAATATTCATAAATAATACGCTATTGTTTGATACTAATTTCAAAATTAATGGACAACATGGGTAGTCCTACATCAAGATTAAAAAGTGGATTTTGTGGACAAAAGATTGACTCGCAAATTTTGAAAAAATTATAAATAGGTATTTAAAAAAATGAAAAATAAAAATTACACGATTTTAATAAATGCGTTACCATAAAAATTATAGTAAAAATTAGATAAACAAATTTGCTATTATGAATTAAAAATTTATTTATTTTTACCTATTTAAATAGTATTAAACATTTAAAATAAATCATTCTATAATCTATACTATAAACGTAGACCGTAGTGAGATGGTTTATAAATTTAATTAAAAAAAAAAAATATTATTAATTAAAACATAAGTATTATTTTGTTAGTCAGTTCTTTCTTTTACACCCTGATCGTACATGAGTAATATAATATCGAGTATGCAGACATGCAGTTTACCAAATAAATATGTCGAAGACTCAATATTCAAAATGTTTTATTTTATAAAACATAATTTTTCTAACAGTCATATAATATTTTATAACATATTTTTCCTAAAACTTGTTATTCTCACACAGTTACACATGACTCTGATACTGGCCTCAGTAGCCAGTACCAACAGAACTAGGAATACGTTAATATGTTAAATCAAAAAAATAAAACAATATTCATGGGAAATGTATTATTTTCTTTCGCATAATACTTGGATACTTATAAACTGCACACGCCTCAGATAGAACATCGGGTTTATCTTATTACTTACTTGGGAATGATAAATTAGTAGGTACTAAAAAAAGTCTTATGATATTTTAATATGCCAATTTTATACGATAAAAAAAATGAAAATTACAATCTGTTCCAAAGATTTTTAGTGCAATATATTATCATGTTATTACCAAAACTGTTTCTTCGATTCATGAATACAGAGTACCTTTATAGAAAAAAAAGCATGATTTTTTTTTCTAGTGTGATGGCCTCTGAACAATTGCTACATATCTTTTATCCGAGAGTATATAATTTCCCAGGAATAAATGATATCAAATTAATAAGCAAATGTAATTTTTACTTACCTTAGTCCTATAGTTGTGTTTAAAATAATATGATAATGAATATATTCAGGCACTATAAACTTTTTTGATTTTGTCAAACAATAAAAGTGTATACACGTTAGAAACAGTCAGTACTAGACGTGACGGTAAAATGACGATACTTTCTCAGTCCAATATAGTATTTAGCATAAACTCATAAACTATTGAGTGATCCATTTGATTGTTAGCTAATAATAACTATTGATATATATTATTATTTTGTATACAAACTGTATTATCCTACATCATCCGGGAATTCCGGAAGACCGCTATTACCATAGCTTATGTTTTCCCAATGAAGTTCATAAAATACGATCAAAATAATTACTCGTCAACAAAAATATCTACACACTGGCATACACACCACATACATATTATAATAGCATAATAGGAATAGCTGGCCGTACACACGTAATCACTATTATTATTTATTAGTTATTTTTTTATTTGTGTATGTATTAAATTTATTTATTTATTTATTTATTTATTTCAGCAAAATCAATATCATTATTTCAATACAATAATACAATAGTCAAATTACAAAAGTTAAATTACTACAATAATAGTGATAAGAGCTGATACGTATACCAACTGAGCAAGCTCGTTTCTGGTATACGGAAATGTATCTTGTACTCTTGTGAGTTATAAGTTATATAGGTACCTGCTACCTAAATTAATTATTCAGATTCTTTAAGAAACGCTATTGCACGCCGTTAATAACACTGCCGTCGTAATGTTTGTCCTGTACTGTACAGTGCACATCGACGAGTTACCATCGACATATTATTTCACAATAATACATTGATTTATTATTATGATTGAGTACACAGTACTAAACTAGACGTAATAGGCTCATGGTGTCTAATTTATCGTTATTAAACAATTATAGTCATTAATCATTATCATTATTATTCCAACATAATAAATAATCATAGTAGGTACATACAATTTACAAACCATATTGTGTTTAAATTATAATATAAAAAAATATTTAATCGTACCCTTAATCTTTATAAAATTGATTTGTTAGTGTTTTTGGTAAAATATTGGAGTCGAGAAAACGACTAGTATACCTACCTAAAAGCGTGGTATTTGTTTATCAGTTAGGTACCTACACTAATACGCCTGTACCGCCACGGGAAAATGGATTTTCCCGAGTTTGGGAAGATGTACAGATGTTCTAATTAGGATTACAAATGTGTACAAATGAAGTAACAATTGAAAGGATGTTTTTTGACCTGACTATTTATACTTTGGTGGTACTGGGGTAACGGCCCTAACTATTTTGATTTTTAAAAAATAAATAAGGTCGAAGTCGGTCAATTACAAAAGTCAATCGTTTTAATCATTGATTATTTAAATTCAATCTTCACTTAATATTCAGTGATGATTGTAAAGACGTAGCTACATAATATTATAGTTAAAATATTTATTTACTTACCACGGTTTAAGATAGAATGGTTAAGCGACGAGGCCTGTTATTTCGGCGGAAGAGTTTCTTATCAAAAATATGAAAAACTCACTGCCCCGTGGCGCGATCTACTAAATTACCACGATAATCTTGATATTCTTTATTTATTAAATAATAATAATTCTATACTATAATATAATACTATATTATAAATAATAATTATTATTAATTATTAATTATTATTATAATACCTACTTCATAATCCTTTATGATTGAAAACCACGGTTTAAGATCATCTATCTTAAACCGTGTTGAAAACGTAGAAGAACTTTACAGTGTATTTTTTTTAACAAATGTCAAATTTATTTTTATTTTGGCATTTAATAGCTTTCCAATCTAATACCAGCTGTATGAAATGTTAACTAATTTTACAAATAAAAATAAAAACCAGTTGTTAAATAAACCGATTTTTTAATTTCAATTTTTCTATTCTAAACCAAAACAGATTACCAAAAGGAATAATAGATAAATCAAAATATAAATATAGTTTGTATAAAACATAATTTTATAATTTGTAATTGTTAATATCTTACTATATATAATACACTATAAACCAAAAGCCAACCAATGTTGGCACCGGAAGCGCTAGTATCCAGTGAGTAAAAACATTTATTTGATAAGAAACTTTTCCGCCGTAAAGTACCGTGGGATTGTATGGATCGTCGCTTAACCATTCTATCTTAAACCGTGTTACTTACCCACTATTGAGTTGATAAATGATCCAGTTTAAAAATATTCAAAAATTCAAAATCTTTATACAACAGAAAAAGTACACATCCAAAACCTATATAGTTTAACTAAACTGTTCAAAAAAAAGTTTACCGGAAACTAACATTCATTTTTTATGAGCATTTGAACTAATAACTTTTACGATATTTGATAATCAGTGGTAAATTATTAATCGATTTTTTAATTTGTTGTATTTCAAAAACAAATAACCGTAGACTCATGAAATGTTCACCAAATATTTTTTTGGTAAGATTTTAAAACTATTTTCGACTCTTTTTGAGCTATTTATGAAAATGAATTCCAATATGGTGGGGCTAACATTTCCTCAGCCCCGCTATACTTAAAATTTGATTTTCATTGGGCTAGGAAGTCAGCACAAACGCGGGACCGAGTAGAACAAACGGCACTAACGTAGCACAATCGAATGAAAAAAAAAAATTTCGAAATTCCAATATGGCGGGGCTAACATTTCCTCAGCCCCGCTATACTTAAAATTTGATTTTCATAGGGCTAGGAAGTCAGCACAAACGCGGGACCGAGTAGAACAAACGGCACTAACGTAGCACAATCGAATGAAAAAAAAAAATTTCGAAATTCCAATATGGCGGGGCTGGGGAAATGGACCTAAAAATTTCCGTTAATCGTATTTATATTTAAAAAACGCGAAAAAAAATTCGATTTATCACGGCCGCCGTAAATTTTCAATAATCCCGAACGGCCGGGATCGAAACCACGACCCTCGGGTCACCCGTCCTAACGCCTAATAGCCAACTACCGAGATGAAAATCTGAGTCAAATATATATATTAAGCCGTCGCGCCATCCCCGCGAATGGCGAAATCGGGTTGCGAATTTTCAAAAAAACGGCAAATACAGCAGTCATATAGTCGTACTATTTAACTGCCAGAATTCAATCAGTTCTATTAGATCCATTAGTTTATTAATATCGTATTAAACAGTATTTATAATCTGTAGCAGTATTTTAACCTAACCAAATTGGAATCACCTAAAAACCGTAATATATCAAGTAGGTACTACACGTAGGTTAGTTATAATGTATTTTTACTATTGTCCATTCAGTATAAAAAAAACAGAGAGGTGGGCCTAAATAGTAAAGCGTTATACTGTTACATGCGGCCCTTCAGGGATCCAAAAGCTGGTGTACTTGATAAATAATAATAGTCAAATTAGTATGATAATCAAATGTAATATATTAAACCAGGCAAAACAAGCAGAATAATAGTGTTGATTGTAGTGAATTTGTAGCTCGTTCCGAAGTTGATAATCTCCGTGTAAGTCGTGTGTGATGGCTGGGCGGCTAAGCGAGACGTGTGGTGTTCTCGTCTCTGGATACATCTAACTCAGGCTGTCTCGCTGTCCCCTATATATATGGTGGCGGCGTCCTTTGAAAGTGAGCGGCGCGTGTACAGTCGCCCTTGATATGGACCTCACGATTATGAAAGTGGTATTCGTAGTCGAAAACACTTTTGGGTGTGGTCGCATTCCTGGTTGTTATTATGAGCAAAATATATGGTATTGCGTAATCCCATTACACCTCCCTACCAAAAAAAAGATTGTTAACCTTTAAGGGTTAAGAATCTTTAACATCGTTAGTTAATAGTTTACAATGGCTGAATTACATTGTTTACATTGACATTTAAATTTTGTATACAGTTAATAATTTGATTATAGTATTACATTTGATTACAATAATGTGAACATTTTACAATTTTTTAATGTCATCATTATTATTATTATTGTTTTTCATATTACAATTTTAATTGTGGTTAGTAAAATAAATTAATACATGATTTAATTAAACAAATAGTGTTAATAAAAATGATTAATAATCTTTAATAAAATAATATAGGTACCTGAAATTATAACATTATAAGCGTTACGTAAGTATACAATTTAAGTATTTCCCTTTTTATATAATAATAATATTTATCTTCCACCTATATACTAATCTATGTGAATAATTGTTAAATTTGTCATAGACATATGCAACTATAGATTTACTTAAGGTAATTCATTATGTAATTGGATATATAATGAATGTTAATTAATTTATTTGTTTTCATTGTTTAATTTATTTTGTGTTAGATTTATTATTAATTATAATAACTTATTTATTTTTAAAATTTCATAATTATTATTTTTTTTTTTTGCTAAATTGAATAGTTTAATGGCTTTATCTTCGTTACTATTACGTCTGTAACTGGATCGTGACAATGTGTAATATTATGATTAATATCGCATGCTAGTTCATGAGCTTCTGATAGTCCTAATATTCTACCATTTTTATTTAATTTACCTAAATAACCTGAATATAAAACTTCCTTAGTCTCTAGATTTGATAATTCTAATACAAATTCGTCATTATTCCTAACGCTAATTGCCGATATATTTAAATATGCTAAAATTCCTGTTAATCTTAAACGCTTAATTATCGTGATATCTGACGTTCCGTTCCAAAATACTATTAGCGGCTCCCTATCGTTTATGTGCAAATATCTTTGCAAGTATACCGTAGACAAGGTTGATCCCCCCTGGCGATTTATACTGTTGTACAACTGTTCCAGCAATGGTTCAATCACTCTTGCCCTTTTCCCTCGGAATACTCGTTTGATATTCTGCACTGTTTTCTTTAGATCGCATCGGTGGAATCTTCTTAACTTATCATCCTTTGTAAGTATAAGAGGACTCCCCTCCAATTTCTTGGGTTGGTATTTTTCTAAACTATTCGATATCGCGCCGGATACCAGTATCGTTTCGTTCTTACTGACGGTAAAGAACTCGAAATCCATTATAAAAAGCGTACCTGTGAGCTAAAATAAATAATTATATATAAAAACTTAAATTGGTTTTTTTTTTTTTTAGTATTTATTGCTATGTATATGATATATGATATATGATATATGATATTTTGATATATGATATAGTTTCCTGATTTATTCTTCGAAAATCGTTTCAATGATTTCTCGTCGTCTGATTAGTTGTTCTATCAGTAAACCCAACTCTACACACATTGGTCGATTATGATTTGGTCTTAAGATAACTGTGCGTACAAAATCGTTAACATGGATCATGACCCGTGCTAAGAAATTCGGCCTGAAAGGTATGGTCATATTACTATTTGCCCTTCTTATATGTTCTGGGAAGCAATGTAATCTGATCATTTCCCCTCGCATTATTTGTGTATGATTGGTTGATTCAATTAATTCGTTTTTTAACTCTCTGAGAAACTCAAATGTTTGTAGTTGCATTCGAACGGTTCGTGCTACAGGTGGTATGTTTTCACCCATTTTGTACTTAAAATTTCTACGTTTGTTTTTATATATATTTTTTGTTTTCTTCTTAATTTCTGAAATAGTTAAAAGTTATTGTTATATAAGTATTATTTAGAATATTATTTACGTATATGTATATATTATTGCACGTAATATTATTTATTTAAATTATAGGATATTATTTTACGTATTATTTCTTTATGCACGTATTATATTTTATTATTATTTTATTTTATATTTTGTTTTGTTTAATTTATTTATCGAATATGTTCTTTACTGTAAATTTGGTGTTGAATATAATATTGATCTAATATTTCTGCGATTTTTAAACACATTGGATTACAGGCTGGTTCGCGGTTACATCTAGTACAAAAGAAGGCTGTTAACGGACCCATAACGTTTTCAAGTTCAGTTTCGTTAAAAGGTATTTGCATATTATTATTTGCGTCTATTACGTGTTGTATAAAACAACGTACATATATTGTGTTCCTTAGTACCATTTGATCATGTGTATCATTTACTAACCTATCCCTTAGTTCCTTATAAAAAACATTAGGCTCAGGCATTGGTGTGGGTTCGCTCATGTTTATGTATTTTATTATATTTATTTTGAAATCCTTCTTGTTTGTTTCCTGAAACATAATTATATATATAGTATTTCTCTAATAGTTTACATATACCTAGTTCTTATTTATTTATTAAATTAATTGTTTACCTCTATTTTAATTATTATTATTTCTATATTATTACTATTTTTCTAACTTATATTTTATTATTCTTTTTTTTATTTATTGTTATTATTTATTTTATTAATTTATTTATTTTATTATCTTGGTGAAGGGGGTGGAGTAAAGGGTGTCTCTTCATAATTTCGTATGTAGTCATTTCTATTGGGTGCCCTATATCTAACTATTCTGCCGGGAAATTCCATGACTTCTGTGGACCTGATATACTTGCATTTTATCATTATGTAAATCGCTATTATTAGTATAATAGATATTACTGCCAGTATTATTGTTACATATAGTAAATTACTGTGTACAAATTGATGCTTTTGATTTTGTTCTCTTGAAAGTTCTTGGTTAATCATTTGTTGCACTTCGTCTAAAGATTTGGATGCATCGTGTAAATCTGTGAATTGCATAGCTAGTCCCTTTTCCCATTTTTCATCTGTTTCGAATTTGTGTATATGTTCGGGTATTTTTTCTAAAATATTATTCATGTTAGTTACAGGTGTAAAGTCTTTATATTTTGTAATTTGGATTTCTTCCGTGGCAGTTAATACTGCGTCCCGTGCAAATACTTGACAACTAATGTCGTTTATAGCTATTTCTCCTGCTTCATTTGTTTGTATTATAAATGAGTCTATTAAGTTCGCGCAACTTACAGTTAAAGTCTCTTTTCCTGCGTGAATCCATGTATTTTTTCTTTTTAATTTTTGGTATATGCTTCTTTTTAAATTTATTTTCTTTACTGTACATAACTCAGGATTAGCATACGTGTCAGCTTTATAAAGTTTTGTACTTCGCATGGTTGGCGTTCATTGTTGTCCTGTATAGGTTGTGGTGTATTACATATTTTGTATATTGATGTTTCTTTACATTCGTTTAATTGTTGATCTGTGTATGTAGTAAACCTTTTGTAGCCTTTGGTTACAGCAATATTATTATAAGTAATGTCCATCATGTACCATCCACTAGAATTATCTTGGTTATGACGCATTGGTACTGGTGTTAACCTGTATAATGTGAGTTCAGTGTCAATAATTAGTGGTATTACTATATCGAATACTAATCTGTCGTTCGAATAGTAGATTCTTATTTTTGTAATTTTTTGAAATTCATTTATTTCATATCTCTTTGTTCCCATCGGAATACTGTATATTTTCTTTATATTTTGTTCTATTGCTTTTAATGTTGATGCTAGTTCTTGCGGTGTCATAAGACTTGGATGTATCATACCTTCTCTAGCGGCAGTTACTATTTGTCCTAATATTTCTGTTTCGTAGGAATATTGATTAATAATTATTGTATATAAATTATGTATTTCATTTTTCATTAGTAAATCTAATATATCATTTGTTTTGTTTTGTAATTTTGACATTTTTTCGTTTAGTTTTTGTTCCTTTTCCGTAATATTATTGTATAATTGTTTGGTTTGATTTATTGTGTTACCAATACTTCTTATTGTTGATTTTACTACAGTAGTTTGAGCTGTCATTATGTGTAATATATTAGTTCCTGATTCTTCCGTTTTTTGTATAGCTTCTTGTGTTTTCTTAGTGCACTTGTCATCACATATGCCAAATAACGTATGCATGGTGTTACCTATTATATTTATTAATCCCCTTTTCTTTCTGTTGTTTTTAATGTCCTCCATAGTACTTCCTAGCGACATATATGTACGTTCTTTCTGTTTAGTTATTTCGTTATATAAGTCTGTAATTACTAATTGATATTTCCCACATAAATCTTGATGTTTTTGGTCAGTACATAAATTTGTTATATTTTTAATTTTTTCCCCCAATAGTTCATATTTCGTGTTATATTCCTTTAATGAGTAAAACATTACAAGATTGTATTGAGCCCCTATTAATCTAACTGGCCCCAACCCTTCATATTGTATACCCCTGCCAACTCCGTAAGGCGTATACGAAAAGTACTCTGATGTATTTATTTCGTCAGAGTCAACAATATTGACTAGAAAACTTGTCACCATCACCAATCTAAAAGTACAAAGTATATTTATATTAAACTAACTATCTTATTATAATTTTATAAAATTAATACCATCTTACATAATCTAAAATATCTCTAGCATCATGTAAGAGTTTCATATAGTCTATTAACCGTTTACACAAAGTATTTGTGGATGTTACCGAATCTGATGACAAGTCGTACATAATTAGTGTTATAATTTGCGTAATTTTTGTTATTTCGAGAGTACCAAATGGTTCCTCCATAAAATTATTTGCTGTATTAATATGTCCTATTAGACACCTCGGTGTGTGTTCCGGTCCTAAAGTATAGGTTTCGTGTATTTCTTGTTCGATTGCCATTTTTAGTTCCTCAATGAATTTCCTTTGTCTGTCCCTAAAATTAAAATTTATATTTTTTTTTTTGATTAGATTTACTATTAAGAAACATGGAACCTTATGAACCCGAACTCGGATATATGTCATTCGAAACCGTGCGTATATATATTTTTTTTGTTTTGCTTAAGGATTTATTTAATTATATTTTTTTTTAAAAAAATTATTTTTATTAGCTCGAGGGCCGGACATAATTATGGAAATTGAGTGGCCGGAGTGGTTTACCCCTCCGCCGCAACATATTGTGTCAAGAATATTAATTTCGGACGATGAGGAAGACGAATCCGAATAATAATAAAAAAAAAACTTGTTTATTGAATTTATTTTCATGATGTTAACTATCATGTATATTTTGTTTAATAAATTGGTTTTTCATCTATATCTGAATCCGTTTTATTACATTAGTTTATTATTTATTTTCTGAGAATAAGGTTTTGTAATAAAGTAGGTCTTCTGGCTCTGGTATAACGTCGATAAATTCAATTAGGTCCTGACAATTAATTTTTTCCAGATTTTCTATTCTATTTTCTGTCATAACATACAGAAACCCCTTTATGTTACGTGTGATTTCACTTAAATCCGCTTCGGTGTACGGTTCGGTTAATTTATTATTTGCTATAGTTATGTGTTCTATAAAACATTTCGGAAATTTTTCTATGCCTAAATCGGTTGTATCGTGGTTTCCATTTACTATTTCTTCTTCCAGTTTCAAAATGAATGTTCTGTTTCTATTCCTAAAATTAACATAATTATTCTAACTTAATGTTTGCTATATACTTATCACTATTATTTTTTATTATTGCTATATTTTTTTTTAATCGACTTGTGCGTCATTATAATATTTTTACGTTATTTCTATGTACAGTGATGACCTTGCGGCCTCGCTGTATAGCTACATTCTCGTTCCCTATAACTGCTGTGACCTCGTACGGTCCTAGCCAGATTGGATCGAGTTTCGTTCTATGATTATTATCTTTTAATAATATTAAATCATTAACGTGTAGTTCTTGTGGATTTTCATTTTTATCATAACGTTCTTTACTTTTTATTTTATTTTTAATTAAATGATCTCTAGCTATTTATGCGAAATCTGCATATTTTCTTTTAGATCGAATATATAATCATCATAATTGTAACGTGATTCAGGTTTGGCCTTCGAGTTAATCGGTACCTCCAATGTACATCTATGAACTAATGCGTATGTTTGAAAATTAGTAGAAATATGTATACCGTCGAATTATATACAAAGAATGTAAAGGGTAGTAAATGATCCCAATTATTTAAATTCTTATCTACATAATGTCTTAAGTACTCGGCCAAAGTCCTATGAGCGCGTTCTACGGGGTTACCCTGCGGTCTGAATGGACTTGTGTTAACCTTTCTATTTTTAATATTTTACAAGCATTTGCAAACGTTTTCAAGAGGAAATTAGTTCCTTGATCCGTGAGTATTGTTTCTGGTATGCCGTGTACACAACGAAGTGTGTAACAAAGGCTTCCGCAACAGTATTTGCCTTCTGGTCAGGAAGTGGAATTCCTAAGTGTAACGTGTCAAATCGTCCTCCATCGTTAAAATGTATACATTATTGGACAGTGTAATCGGCAAGGGCCCTACTATATCCATAAATATTTTTCCGAATGGTTTAGACGAGGTGGATGTAATAGCCACTGGTTGTTTTATGTGCCGATTTGATACCTTATTAACCTGACATAACGTACGATTCCTTATATATTATTTAACATCTTTTTTTTTTTACCCTTCCATAAGAATTGTTTTTTAATGCGCTTAATGGTTTTATTCACACTTAAATGTTCGCCTAGTTTTGAGTCGTGAAATTGTGATAAAATGATTGCCTTTTCTTCTTCACTATATTCTACATTCGCACATGTAATTATTGCATTTTTTTTTTTTTTTTTTTTCGAGAAATTTTTTATATGATTCCGAGATATTCAACATGCTAACTATTGCCTACTATTATTAACGATTGATACTGTACTACTGAAATATACGTTTTTTACTAGTTCTTGCTTATGTATAATTATTTCTTTGCTTTCTATGAGTGGGTCAGCTATCTGTATTCCTACAATAGTTTCAGTCCGCGGATTTGATTTAATAAAACTGGTTTTGTCGGTCTCCTTGAAATTTGTTAGCGCATGAGAGGTCGTTTGAATAATTAATTTGTTGTTTGCTACATCGATTATTGCGTTATTTTTCGACAAGAACTCGTTTCCTAATATTCCGTCCTTGGGTATTGGAAATCGTGCACTTACGATATGAAATTCTGTTTTAATGTTTTCGCTATTTAATTTAATTAATATTGATATTTTCCCTATGGTTTTTGTAAGACATTCATTTATACCGCGTAGATTTATTTTTTGCGTTTCGTCTACTTCTAGTTCTTCGCGTAAGCAATTTATTTTGAGAATATTTACCTGACTACCTGTATCTATCATTAAATGTAATTGATTTGTTTTTGCGGCATTAGAATCGAATGTTATATGATTATTTCCTAGTTTTGCGAATATGTGAAATATTCGTTCGTCGGTTGTTCCGCGATAATCTGGTTTATCGTACGAGTACCGCGCCTCTCGTTCGACACGTTTTCGTTTTCCGAATTATTAACGTTCCTACTCTCATCGCTTCTCTTTTTATAACACGAGTCGATATTATGACCAGTTTGATTACAGTATGAACACGTAACTACCTGTATATTATAATTCGTAAGTGGTTGCGTAAAATTATCCCTATCAGGTGGACGGTTGTTATTGCCATTGCTCGCATAACTAGGTCTCGTATTATTCCTACATTGAGATGCAAAATGATTACCATTACAATTGTAGCATTTTATTGCTGGCCCATTGATTGGTTGAGAAAAATTGTTTGCTCGCGGATGATTATTTGTCCTTACAGGGTTATTTGGTCTAATGTTTTCGTTGTTCCTATTTTCGTAATTCGATCTGCGCTGGTTATAATTTTGTGAATGAATATTCGAAAAATGGTTTCTATTTTCCTGTTCTAATCTTAGTTCTACTTGTTCTGACATGGCGATTTGTTTCGCGATTTCCAGAGTTTTAGCATTGTGAGATTTTACTATTGTTCTAATCGGTTCTACTAATCCTTTAATAAATATCGCTAGAGTTTGTTCCCTTAATATATCATATATAATTTTTGCTTCTGCAGCTTCTTTGCCTAATGTACTTACGGTACATAACTGATAATATAGTTTCTCTACTCTATGACAATAATCATTTGCATCCTCATTGTGATACATTCTAATCGAATTTAATTGAAGTTGTAACGACGATGCCGTGGTTGTTACCTCAAATGCGTCTGTTAAATAAATTTTTATAAACTGCCATTTCGATACATTTTTGTATTTAATCATTTCTAATGCTCTACCCGTTAAACGTGTGGTAATATATTTTACTAGCGTTGGTGCACTGTTTGTGTCGACTAAACTTACTGCCATATCGCATGCATTTATGAATGGATAGATATCGTCTATTCCTGTGCATAGTGGAATTAATTTAAAAGCGTTTTCTAATTTTATGGTTACTGTCATTTTTTTTTTTTTTTTTAGTGCGTGTTATAGGTAAAAATACTAATGACTGGTGTTCAAAACTATCTGTAACTTGGCTACGTGTGATTACTCCTGGACTTGGGTTTCTACTTGCGCTATCTCCTAACTGGGTATCTACTATAATATTCAACTGGGCTTTAAACTGGGCTTGGGCTTCTCTGGGCTAATAACTGGGCTTCTAACTGGGCTTCTTCTAATACACTAGTGTCATACAATGAATTAATTACTTTCAAGGGAGATGTATCTTTTTTGTCCATAAATTAACTTAGCCACCTATTTAATACGTTAATAATCATAATAATACTCAATAAAATTCAATAATGCCCTGTAAATACAATAATAACTTCAATAATATGCCCTCTAATAAATTCAATAAACTTCAATAATACTTCAATAATAAAAATGCCCTCAATAATCAATAAACTTCAATAATAATCAATAATAACTTCAAAAAATATGCCCTCAATAATAAAACTTCAAATAATCAATATGCCCTCAATAATTCAATAAACTTCAATAATAATCAATAAAATATGCCCTCAATAAAATTTAAAACGGTTTACACCATTACACTTATAATCAACTACCTAGATTTATCTTAATATGTCTTAATCATGTTGCATACGTCTATGTAACAAATTTAAATAACTATTCACTCACAATAATGCTGTGTTCATGGCTGATGATGACATGTTGCCGTTGATGATGCTGCTAATGGATTTGTTGGTACTGCAATGTGACTTATTTGTTTTTTTTTTTTGTTGGTTCCTCCTGGAGTTGTCTTCGCCAAAGAGTGATCAATTCTTCGTTGTTGACAGTAGCCTTTGATGGTTGCCTCCTTTTGGAATCCTTACCGAACTGCGCCAGTGTTACATGCGGCCCTTCAGGGATCCAAAAGCTGGTGTACTTGATAAATAATAATAGTCAATTAGAATGGTAATCAAATGTATTATATTAAACCAGACAAAACAAGCAGAATAATAGTGTTGATTGTAGTGAATTTGTAGTTCGTTCCGAAGTTGATAGTCTCCGTGTAAGTCGTGTGTGATGGCTGGGCGGCTAGCGAGTCGTGTGGTGTTCTCGTCTCTGGATACATCTAACTCAGGCTGTCTCGCTGTCCCCTATATATATGGTGGCGGCGTCCTTTGAAAGTGAGCGGCGCGTGTACAGTCGTCCTTGATATGGACCTCACGATTATGAAAGTGGTATTCGTAGTCGAAAACACTTTTGGGTGTGGTCGCATTCCTGGTTGTTATTATGAGCAAAATATATGGTATTGCGTAATCCCATTACAATATGAAAATTATTTTTATTATTTAATTTAAAAAAGGGTTAATTTGACAAAAATAATTAATAACCTAATGAAAAAAAAATATATTAATAGGAATATTAGATTTACATACACCTACTCTACTTAGTTTTATTTAAAATTAACAAATTAAGCATTTAAAACTTTTGGAAAAATATTCAAAATATTTCTGGAGACTGTCAAGTTAAGATATTTTCTATTATTACATTTATATTGATCATTTTGATGAGTCTTATACAAATGTAATCTTTAAATAATCATAAATAATATTGTTTGAAGTTTCTTTATAAATAATTTATTCTCAATAACGATACTTATCTTATTAAATTTAAATAATTCTACTCAAGACGGGTCACATTGGGTTGCATGGAAAAAAATAAAAAATAAAAAAATTTATTTCGATTCATTTGGAATGCCTCCTCCTCCAGAACTTGTAAAATATTTAGGTGAAAATAACCATCAAT
The DNA here is from genome assembly GCA_949089665.1 of Macrosiphum euphorbiae. NCBI lineage: Eukaryota > Metazoa > Arthropoda > Insecta > Hemiptera > Aphididae > Macrosiphum > Macrosiphum euphorbiae. The sequence goes on from CARXXK010001804.1 coordinate 466,781, forward strand.
ATACTGATGATAAATTCCAAGATTATGATGATCCACCTATATGTGGACATTTATGTTTAGAATTTATTAAAAACTATAAACAATTTATTTAAAATTTAATAATATAAAATGAATGGTGACGATCTAATATATTGTCTTAAATGTAAAATTCAAACAAAAAATATTAATACAACTAAAATTCAAACAGTTAATGGTAGATGGAGAATTTCATCAAAATGTTTCAAGTGTAACACAAATAAAAGTAAATTTATAAAAAATTCTACAATTGGACATAATATTTCCAATAAAAAATTAAATGATACAGATAAAATGATATTAGCTAAAGAACTTCATAAACCAGTTAGAAAAAAATTTCCTAAACGAAGAATAATTACTAAAGGTATAGATGATTTATGGGCTGCTGATTTAGTTATAATGAGAAATTATTCTGATGAAAATGAGGGTTATTCTTATATATTAACTGTTATAGATACATTTTCAAAATTTTCTTGGGCTTTAGAACTCAAAAAGAAAGATGGAATTAATGTTTCAGAAGCATTTAAAAAAATAATAAAACAAGCTATATCACAAAATCATCAAGCACCAAAATTACTTCACGCAGATAAAGGTTTAGAATTTGAAAATAAACATTTTAAAAAAGTTTTGCAAGAATATGAAATTAAAATGTATCACACCCAAAATGAAGAAAAATCATCAATTATTGAAAGATTTAATAGGACATTAAACAGTAAAATGAGATTACAATTTGAAGTTACAAATTCTAAAAAATGGATTAAAATTTTACAAAGTTTAATATATGAATATAATTTCAAAGACATACATCGATCTATTGGTATGAGACCTTGTGAAGTAAATAAATCTAACGAAGATGTTGTTTTTCACAAATTATTTTCTACAAAAAACAAACCTAAACCAAAAATTAAATTTAGTGTAGGTGATAGAGTAAGAATAACAGCTTCTAAAAAAACATTTGGTAATAAATTTATTAATAATTGGACAAAAGAAATATTTATAGTTAATGAAATTTTAAACACAAATCCTATTACCTATAAAATTATAGATTTAAACAATGAAGAGATTATAGGGAGTTTTTATAACCAAGAGTTACAAAAAAAAAAATTTTAATAATATGACCTAAGTTAAAGGAAGTGATATCTATAATAAAATATCTTCGGTATCAAGCCCATGATTATGAAATTATAAAGTTGGGAGACACCGTGTCTCCCAACTCATTAGGATATCATATTCTAGTAACCGTATGGTATTGTATCATAATCTGGTAATATTATTATTTTATCATAACCAAACGAGAATTTTTTTGTAACTTTCTTATTAACTATATTTTTAGTAAGCGTATCACGTGTTATTTGATTATATTCTAGTTCTATATTACTATCTTTATTTTTTTGTTCTATTAATTTTATCATTGATTCACCGTTAAGTTTTAACAAATTTTGATAATTCAAAGTAAATCCCTTTATAACCGTTTGATGTTTATTATCGTTTGTTTTATAATAATAACTTTTAGGACCTGTAGATGCCCAATCTGTAATATGTACATTTTCACCTAATTCATCAGTCCATTCTCCCAACATTGTTCCTGTTTTAATTTTATTAACACCATTATCTATATAGAAAATAGAATCGGTATCAAAATAAGCAACAGCCCTACCTAATTTATCTAACATTTCATATAAACTTAATCTGGCACTAGATGTTGTAAATAAAGCTATTAATATATTTGTATTATGAAAATTCTCAACGTAATAATCTTTATAATTATAACACATTTGTATCATATTGTCGTTTAATATTTTTATATTGATATTTTCTAATCTATCATCTAATAATATTTTATAGAATTGTTGTGGATCTGTAACAAACTCAGTTTTTTTCATTTTTTGTCGTTGTCCAAATTTTCCCCATAAACTATTTAAACACAGCTTTGCTACAGCTCTCCTACCTGGATTATCACCTAATTTTAATTTATCTAATAAAATACCCATTTTATCGAAAATTGTTTTTATATACTCATCATTACAGCTATAATTATGTTTTGAACTTTCTAATTTTATTTTTATAAAATTATCTACATAATCTTTAAATAAATCTGTTGATTTCTTTTCAAAATGCCACACTTCATAAATTTTTGTTATAATATATCCTTTTTCCAAAGCTTTATTAACTTCATCTGTTGTCCATGTTCCTATAAGTTGTCTTTCATTTTTAGAATGATCACATCTTTGATTTTGGTCTACAGCACATTTATAACACAAAGGAAATAATAACTTTTCACTTTTTTTCGTTTTTATTTTAACTGGAAGTACAGGATGATAAAGATTTCTTGGAGGTTTTTTTATTGATGTACTTCTTTCAATTGTTTTTTGAAACAAATCATCCATTGTTTCATGATTTATATTATTTATAGTTTCTCGATCTTTATAACATTTAGTACAACCGTACCAAAAACATCCATGATATTGATAAACCGTTTTTGATTTATTATCAAATCCATCTACTTTAGCTCCTGCTATTATTATTTCGTTCCCATTTAATGCATGTGAGATATTTTTATTATTAAAATTTTGTTACCACGTTATCGATTGTTTTGAATAATTTTCATTTTTTTCTTTATCTAAAACAGCTATAGTATCTTCTAACAAATATTTTGATCTGTAAATACTCATACAAACACCTGCTATAGTTGTATAGCAAAAAGGATCAATGCTAGCTATATCCAAAAATTGTTTTCTTAAGTCTAAACATCCTCTTCGTAAAATATCTACATCTGAATTACAGTAAGCCTCTAATTCTTCTTTAAAAATAAATATATAATTTGCATTAATTTTTTCATTATACCATTTTTCAAATTCTAGTTTATTCTCTGGTTTCATTGTTTCGACTCCATAATATTTTTTTATCAGGTAATTTACCAATATAATTTTGATTTTCTACTGTATTAAAGAAATGCGGAAAGTAACCTTTTTTCAGTTCTTTGAGACCAAACGTTTTGGGAAAACTACTGAGAGGACCTTGAATAAAATTAGAACTATCTATTATTCTTATTTTTAAATATTTAATTTCTAATAACATTAATTTTGTACCATTATAAATTGTAAATGGTTTCAGAGTGTTATCAACCAAGTATTTCAATATAAATTGTGAATCGTATCCTTTTGCATAATGTGCTATAAATGTATAACCCCTATATTCCTCAGATATTACTTGTTTACAAAATTCTTCATTTGTATCAAACATAATTTTATTTCCTTCAAAATCATGAGCAATTATTTTATTTGCGATATGAGTTCCTGTTTCTTGTTGAGCTTCATAATCAAAAAACAAATATTTTTCTGTAAAAGAACATTGATATGGTTTATTTGTACCTCCACATTTTGTACATCCTACTAAGCATTTACCTCCTTTTGCTAATCTACGTTGCATATAACATTGATGTTCATTTATTTTCACTTCTTCTAGACAATTTCTACATTTACTATAACCACAACTATGTTCCCTATCTCTAAACAATATTCTATTACAATCAATACATTTATATACATATTCACATACATATTCGTGATTATCTAAACATTCTTGATTATAACAATATCTATTACATTTTTCACAATATATTTTATTTTTTGTACTAATTGAATCTTCAAATCTCTCACCATAATATGTACACAATTTACATATATTTTTATTTTTATTTTTATTTTTACCACATTTATGTTTATCTTTATTTTGATATGGTTTATCGCACTTATTACAATAATAACACGATCCGTAGAAAGCTTTAGCTGATTTAATAACATCAAAATGATTACCATTTTTATACAAATAAATTTTAGTTTCTTTATCCTCACCCTTATAAATTAAAGTATTTAAATTTTCAGCACAAATAACATTCATTTGAATATCTAGTGCAAGTTCCACATTCTTAATATCATTCAATGTAAATCCTTCTTCGTTATATTCTGGTAACATATTACATAATTCTAAAGCTAAATCTTTTTGAATTTTTCTACCTATCTTCAATTGTTTAATTTTATTGGGGTCTAATTCATGACCTAAAATATTGTTTGTTTCAATAGATAATGCAACAACAATAGCTCTCGGACAACATAAATTATCATCGTTATTAATCTCAATAATACTTCTTTTTGTTTTTATATTTTCTGATAAATTAATTATTTTGGTTCTCCTTGAACCTCTTGGTATTTTCACTAATTGAACTTGAAAAGTAGTTTCTGTTATATCAATTGTTTCAGCTGAAGTTAATATGTTAACAATAATTGATTTTAAGTTTGTTAAAAAATTATCAGATTTCATGCCAGTAGATATAGTATTTTTTAAATTTGGATTCATCACTATAATATTGATCACCTCTTTCATAACTTGAATTTTTTTAGACAAGTTTTAACATGGAATCTAGAGCTTTATGTACATAATCAATTTTGTATTTTGCATTACACAGCTTTAGATCTTTTATTAAAGCTTCTCTAAACCGAATTTTATATTCAGCTTCATGTATTTTAAATTTCTTTTGGATTTGTTTATTCATTTGAATTATATCTATCAAATCATAAACATCTGATGTTTTTTCTAATGAACTATAAAATAATTTTCTTCGGTGAAAATTGTTTTTTCTAACTTCTGAAATGGATTATTGTTTAATGAACTATTAAAAACTTCATCCTTGAATATATCTTCTTGAAATTTACGAAAAGGTTGTTGCTTTCTTGTTAATTTAATTTTTTTTATTAAACATTCTTTATTAAGTTTGTAAATTTGTTTTATATCAAAACTTCGAGCTATTGACTTAAGCTCAGAAGTTGTTAAATCGCGAATTGTATGACCTCTCCTAATTCTTGATATAAGATCATTTTTTTTAAGGGTACTATAACCCTTAAGTTTAGCATCTTTTGCTATTAACTTAAGCTCAGAGACTTTCATATTTTCTAATATGCTTATAGAATTTATATTTGCCATTATTTTTATTATTTATTATATTTTTAATTTTTAAATTAATTTTTTAAATTTCTTTTTAATACATTTTGCAATTAAATATGGTATTTCGATTTTTATTTTTGATAGAACAATTCTATTAAAAAATGTTTTGGTGCATTTCAGATTTTTGAAAAATATTTTAAGTAATTATTGCATTTAAATGTCACGTGTGCCAAAGTCCCCCATAGGAAAATATTTTTAGTATTTTTTGCATTTCAATTTCTATGAAAATTATTTTTAGTATTTTTGCATTTCAGATTTTTTGAAAAATATTTTAATAATTATTGCGTTTCACGATTTGCAAAATAATTAAAGGAATTTTGCATTTAAAATGAAAGTGTACCATAGTGACCCCTATACTACTCATATTATTATTTAATATGTTTAAACATCGGAAGACCACTGTAGAAAAAGTGAGAGACATAAAATGTTTTTAATTTACTGGAGGTTTATAATTATAATCTTAATTGTATTACAGCTACCTACTATCTATGTATGCGCACCGGACGGAGCTATTGACGTCGTCTCGCTAGCCGGCCGTACGACACTTGCGACGGGTAAGAATATCTCGTAACCGGTGTGTGACTAAGAGTAGGTAACCTTACAACTTACAAAACTAGTAAATAAGCGAACAAATTGAAGGTGTGCCCTGGTGGCACTGAACAACTGTATTATTACAAACTAGTCAAAAACAATAGTGTTATAATCGGGGGGGTATGATCATACCGTACAACGACCTACTGACGGGGAATGGCGATGTACAAATATACTAAGTAAACAATAACAACATAAATCTTATCTGCCGGTGGTGGTGGTGACAACGGCCTGGACTGATAACAGCTGACCCCTGGACGACTGGACACGACGATGACAACACTGATACCAACTGACAGCAACACGATGGGAACGGTGCACCGTTCGAACGCACCGGCGATGACGGAATTGGCGCACCTGACTGGTGCGGCGCTCGCGGCGTAACGGCGTACCACAGGGTGCAGTAGCAAAATTAGGGAAAAACCCGAATTCGGCCGATCGCGATCCACGATGGATCAGCGAACGGGGACGCACTTAACAACGCGAAAAGCGTACACGGTATCACGCACGAACGCGATCGAAGATTATTCACGCGTACGGTGATGGACGACAAGGGGGGTCCGAACACGCACTACGGTGAATGAGAATACAAACAACGTTACCTAAGTCAGTAACGGACTGGCACGTTGACACACGTGGAGGTCGGAAACGGCCAAGTACGAAGAGAACACAACGAGCGGAAAACGCGCGTATACAAAACGGCGTGTGCGCGAACGAACGCGGTCTACGGACGGATCCGGGCACTAGAGCAACGACAAAGATGGCGCGGGTACGAAAACGACAATTCGACCTGCCAAGCACGGACGTGCGGAGAGAACTAGTTTTGCGGCGATAGCCCGCGGCTGGAAGCGCGACGCGGCGCGATCCAGGGTGGTGGAGGGGGTCGGGGGGTCAACTTCGCGAATGTTCGACACCCGACGCGATGTCCAGCGGAGCAACGGTGGTGTTGCACAAACATACTCCCCCCCATGGGAGGCGCAGCCTCACATCCGCTGATGCATTGGTATAACTGGATGATGACGACGGCTTCACGGAGTCAGTTCTGGCCTGTTACCACTTACCACCAAACAACAAAAAAAAATACAACAAAATATAAACTAAAATAAGGGGGGTGCTGTTACAGTAGCACAAGTATACAAAAAAACTTAAATATAATGGAATTCGCGTATGTAGCGGGAAAAACACATAGGCGAACAGAGCGTGGGTATCACCTAACAGGGGGTACCTGGGCAGGTCCCTTCGGTGGGCAGGACGACCAACTTCACTACAGGGCGAGTCACTTCGCCGTGGGCGGTTCGCAAACGGACCACGCGTACTACACCGTCGGCTCCTGGCAACAGTGCGATCACCCGTCCCATTCGCCACGACAATGGGGGAGACTGGTTGTCCCGGATGACGACGACATCGTTTAGACGGATATTGGGGGACCCGCTCGACCACTTTGTGCGTGCCTGCAGTGTGGTCAAGTACTCGGTGGACCATTGTCGCCAAAACGCCTGGTGACATTGGTCCAACAACTTCCACCGGTTCACCAGACTAGACTTGTCCTCTGTCGATGTCCGAGGCGGCACGGCAAGTAGTGGTTGGCCGATAAGAAAGTGTCCCGGCGATAGGTAGTCCAAGTCGGCTGGATCGGATGACAACGGTGTGAGTGGCCTGGAGTTGAGCACGGCCTCCACTCGACACAGCACCGTCGTGAATTCTTCGTAAGTGAAGTGATGACGACCCATGACGCGAATCAATAACCTTTTTGTCGACCGGACCGCAGCCTCCCACAATCCGCCGAAATGTGGCGCACTGGGCGGGTTGAAGTGCCAGGAACAATGTGGACGAGAGTCGCCTAGCGCGGATTGTCCCTCCGGGCTATTGATCAGCGTATGCAATTGTCGATCGGCACCCACGAAATTGGTCCCGCAGTCGCTGAAAATGTCGGATGGCAGACCACGCCGAGCAACAAATCGGTCGAATGCGGCAAGGAACGCGGCCGTAGATAGCTCGGTCACAACCTCGAGATGACACGCCTTCACCGCGAAGCACACAAAAACAGCTATATACACTTTATACGACCGTGATTTGCGAAGGCGGGTCTCTTGTAGCTGCAATGGACCTGCGAAATCAATAGCCACTCGCGCGAACGGCCGGCACTGTTGGACACGGCCTGGTGGCAGATCAGCCATCAACGGTTGAGGTGGTCGATGGTCAAATCGGACGCAGCTGGTACACTCACTGCTGACTTGATGTAGCACTGATCTCACAGACATGATCCAAAATTGCTGGGACACAATGGCGGTCACGACTCGAGGTCCGGCATGACAGCTGATGCGATGCCAATGACGACACACCAACAAGGCCAAGCGTGAATGTTTTGCTAATAGTATCGGGTGCTGACGGTCATATGGCAGCATCGAGTGACGCAATCGCCCACCCACTCGAATGAGGCCGGAAGGATCAATAAACGGGCATAAACGGCCGAGTGGTTTGGACGACACACGGAGACGGTGAGATAACTCGTGCCGTAATTGTACAAAAAACTTACGCTGTGACTCGATCACCAGCGCATCAAGTGCCGCGTCGAGTTCATAACGGGTGAGGACCGCCCGTCGCGTAACCAATGCGCGGCGGCGGCAACGATCTATAAATCGATACACACGGGCGACAACGCGAATCAATTTGTCATAAGACGAAAACTCGTCGAACCATTCAACAACGGGAGGTTGATCGTCGACGGTCACTGACAAAACCCGCACTTCGGGCAAATCGCTCAGCGGCAGCATGGTGGCCCCGACCGGCCACGATGACGGACAACGACGTAGAAACTCAGGGCCCTGCCAATAAAGCTTTAACGCTGGAAGCTCGGACGGTAACACACCGCGCGAAGCACAATCGGCGGGGTTGTCCGTGGACGGAATGTGTGCCCACACGCAACTCGGTAGTAGCGTGTTAATTCTGTGTACCCGATTTGACACGTATATTTTAAACGATTCGTGGCGATTGACCAACCAGGACAGGACAATCGTTGAGTCCGTCCAAGCATGTACACCGACGATGTTGACCTGACGGTCGAGAATACACTTGACGCGGTATAACCAACGCGCCAACAACTCAGCGGCGTTCAACTCGAGCCGCGGGATGGTCAATGATTTTATCGGCGCTAGCTTGGTTTTTGCGCCGACCAACGAAATCGAAACGTCCTCCCGGTCGTCCAACACGCGGAGGTATACGACAGCTGCGCAACCATGCTGTGACGCATCACAAAATCCCAACAATAAACAACGGTCGGCGGACTGCGTGTTGAAGTGTCGCGGAATGTTAATCTGAAGGAGGCAGGCCAATGATTCAACGAAAGTGGACCATTCTTGATGGAGATCCTTCGGAAGAGGGTCATCCCAGCCAAGGTTGCATGACCACGTCCGTTGCATTATGTGCTTCGCGTAGAAAGTGGCCGGCGCGAATATGCCCAACGGATCGAAAATGCGCGCGATTAATGATAAGACGCCGCGTTTGGTGAATACGGGTGGCGCATCGCACCGGAGGGCACACCTAAAAACGTCATCTGTCGGCTGCCATTGCAAGCCGAGAACCTTGACCCCGATCCCATCCACAGCATCGAACGATAAAGGACCGGTCACACAGTCGGACGCGGGTACACTTTCGAGGATCGCGGGACAGTTACTCGACCACTTCTTCAACTCCAGACCGGAGTTGCCGAGCACCGCGATCATCTCCCTTTGGAGCGTACAAACATCGTCGATTGTGTCGCCCCCCGTACATATGTCGTCGACATAGGTTTGGTGCAGCAACGCCTGCCGTACTCCCTCATGACCGACGCAATCCACCTCGGCGATCGCAGCCAGCACGCGGAGTGCGGAGAACGGAGCGCAGTTCAGGCCATACGTCACGGTGTTTAATTCGTATTCGACAAGCTGGTCGTGAGGTGACGCACGCCATAGGATGTGTTGCAGCGGCCGGTACTCGGGCGCCACCATCACCTGCCGGTACATTTTGCAGATGTCAGTGGTGAACGCGTACTTGTTCACCCGGAACCTGGTTAGAATGTCGACGATGTCTTGCTGCAACTTCGGACCTTGCATAAGACAGCCGTTTAGTGACGTCCCGTCATGGGACACTGCCGAAGCGTCGAACACAACGCGGATTTTTAAGTCTCCGTTGGACTGGTTACATACGGCATGGTGGGGGATGACATATCGCCCCGGTGTCGCTGCCACGGACATATGGCCGAGCGACAAGTATTCAGACATAAAGGCACAATATGCCACGCGCAAAGTCGGGTTAGACATCAACTTACGTTCGAGCGACTCAAAACGTTTTAGCGCGACGGAACGCGAACCCGGGAATGACAACTCGGATACCGGCTTACGCGTCGGCAGCGGCACTTGAAATCGCCCAGACGGTAAACGTGTGTGTTCGGCGCGGAAGTGATTCTCACACCAACCGTCGTCGGTGAAGGAAGGAGGTGCAGCGTCCGGTTCTTCGACTGACCAAAACTTGTCCATTAGAGTCTCGATGGATGTCGCTAATGACACCGGTGTGGTGAGGACATGACAAGTGGCGGTCGCTGGAAGTGGTCCAATGAGGACCCAACCGAAAATCGAACTGAATGCCGTGGGCAGTGCCTCGTCGATTTTGATTTGACGACCATCCAATATCGCGGAAAACACGTCAGCCCCGAGTAACATGTCGACCGGTGACGCGACGTTGAACTGCGGATCGGCGAGCGCGAGGGTGGAAAATCGGTCCTTAATGTCGACGGGGATTGAGGTGCGCGGCATGTCGCTAGTGATTGAAGGCAGCACCCACGCTTGCACAGTCAGCGATGGTTCGGACGCAAAACGCGGCCGGATGTGACATTCGACGATGCCCTTCACGCTGACGACAGGTGTACCGGATATGCCACTGACTGGCATGGTCCACGGACGGGGCCGGAATCCTAAGCGGGTGGAACACTCGACTGTCATGGCACTTATCTGGGACGCGGAGTCGACCAACGCGCGAACTGTTTGCCACGTACCGGCCCTGTCGCGAGCGTGAATCAACGCAGTGCCTAACAAAACCGTTGGTATCGCACTCGCGCGCGGTGCCAACGCGGCCGCGCAACACGACGGTGTTTCCCCCCCACTTTCACCGCCTTCCTCTTGACGGTTGGGAGTAACACCATGTAACAACGTGTGATGTTTTTTCGAACACTGGTGACATCGCGACTTGGACGAACAGGCGCGGATAAAATGATTACCGCTGAGGCAATTAAAACAAACTTTATTTTCATGGGCCCATCGATTCCGATCGTCCAATGACCATGATTTATAGGTAAGTTAGAAACTTTTTGAACTGATTCACACGATCTGGTTGAGTCATACTTTCATAGGAATATATGATACCTAGGTGAAAGATGACAGTATATTTCTCTAAAATGGTATCGCACAATCTATAGCAATAGGTACCTATATTGTGCGTGTACAATTTGAAAAAAAAATAGTTTATCGTACATGTGTAAGTCAGGCTGAGCTACCTCGTGTCTAATAAGCATGTAAGATATAATTTATACTTATTACTGTAAATATCAATATCATGGTGAACATAATATGTATCCAAATTTTGTTACTCACCGCCAGCCCATAAAAAAAAATTGTGACGTAGGTACATAACTTTTCCAATTCCCACTACAACAACCATCACCTTAGACAATTCAAAAGGTTTCACCTCAAATATCATATTCATCATGTTATTCGTAAAATATATTATGTCATTACTGTAGGCATGAACCTAGTGAATATTATTTTATTTTCTTAGATTTGTCGGACCGTAATTTTATTAAACGGTATCGACTGTCCAAAGATTTGGCCAAGAGAGTTGTAACTCTGCTAACACCTTTTATGTACGCACCATCTACATCGAGAGGAATCAGTATTGAACGCAAAGTAAGGACCTATATCAAATTAATAACATTATAGAAATATTAGGTCTTGGAAGTAATAGAAACTAAAAAGGCGAAATATGCATTAAAAGTGTAATAAACATGCAAACAATTTTTATTCAAAAACATATGTCGTTATTATTGTTTTTAATGTGTATAAAAACAATAAATAACCATGTTAGATAATATTAAGTTTCATTTTCAATCATTAAAAATACATAGGTTAAGGAAGAAAAAAATTAACCTTCTATTGCTTATTTGTTTTGAAAATATTATGTATGAAAATCGATGATAATCAACAATATATATACAATTTTCTCCTAAAATTAAGGAAAAATGCATGCATTTAAATTTTTTAAGATCAACTTACGATTTCTTCCTTGGTCTGCTATAAATCGAGAGAATACAGAACAATATGCAACTCCTAAAACTTAAAAAAAAAATATTGCCCTAATGTGTTTTATTTCAAAACTTTTTGATGTGGCTTCACAATACTATAATTATTATTAAACTAACTAAAAAATTAAATAATTAAATATAATACATTAGAAGTACTTACATATAGTTAGACAAAAATAGTTACAATTATGAAATTTTTATACTAATATATAAATTACATATTAAATAAATTATACAAATATTTTACATATTATTGTAGGTTATTGTTGCTTTAAGATTTTTTGTTGCTGGAAGTTATCAGATGGATGTTGGTGAAAATCGACATGCAACTGTATCTCAACCTTCAGTTAGCAGAATTATTGAAGAAGTGTCAAATGCGTTTTTTAATCCGGTTATATTTAATCAATTTGTTAATTTTCCAAGCAATTTCAATGAGCTTGATAGTGTGCGTACAAGGTATACCTCAAAATTCTTAGCTTAATATTTAAACTATTGATGTTTCATTGAAATAAATATTGATTTATTAGTTTCTTTGCCAAGTATGGCTTACAATACGTTGTTGGTGTTATTGATTGCACTCATATTGCTATAACACCACCAAAGAAAAATGATGAGTTTTATCCAGAGCATATCTATGTCAATCGTAAGGGCTATCATTCAATTAACACTCAACTTGTTAGTATTATTAAAAATATAACATTAAATTCTTAATTCCTAATTAAATATTATTTGTATGAACTATAACTGTATTTTTTTTTTAGATATGTGATGTAAATTTAAGAATTCTAAATGTGTCAGCCAGGTGGCCAGGGTCCACCCATGACTCTCACATATGGAATGAAAGTGGCGTGAAAACTTTCATGTCGAGCTTGCATGATGGAGGTTTTAACTCATATTTTTTGTTAGGTAACAATGCACAACCTGCAATATTATTAACATTTTTAATTTAACAATTCTTTTATGTTACCCGAAGGAGACTCTGGATATGCTATGGTTGTTAACACCATTTCTTAATGTTGAAGTTAATACACCAGAATACCGGTTCAATGAGGTTTTTGCCGTGCAAGGTCTACTATTGAACGCTGTAACGGAGTTTTAAAAATGCGTTTTCGGTAAGCTACAAAACCTATATAACCTATATACTCTCATTCAAACTTGCTTTTATAATTATTATAACCAAATATTTTGATTTAATTATTTGAAGCTGCCTTCTCAAAGATCGAACACTACATTATTCGCCTACCAAGGCTTCAAAAATAGTGTTGGCTTGTGTTGTGTTACACAATTTGTGTATTGTAGAAAACATTCCATTAATTGAAAAAGATGTTGAAGAGGATGATTTTGGAATGTACCAAGTAAATGACAATGAAGAAATGACACAAAATAGGCAAAATCCAGAACTTGTAGCCGGTATTCGTTTCCGTCAAAATATTGTAAACAGACTATTTACAGATTAAGGTAACTATATGTTTGATTTTTTATGAGATTAATATATGATTGTTTTATGTCAATTTAACAGACTAATGTGAATATACTATACTATTGTGAACTAATTACAAAAGTATCTATAACTATAAGTATAATGTTTAAAGAAAGGAAAGTATTCATAGAAAAATTAGTTCTATTCTAGGAACATATTTATAAAGTAGAAACCTACCATACCCCATATAATATATGTTGCGGCCGAGTACGAACAATAATTAGCCCGTGCGCTCAGTACCAAAATACTTCGTGCGCCGTTACACCACTACTCACCGACCGACCTGTGTGTTATGTGTGTATATGTGTTTTAGCACTCAACAGAAATTGGACAGGTTCGCCGAGCAAAACCTGTGAGTGCTGGAATGTAGGTGGGGTGCGTAGGTGTGTATGTAGGTGTGGGTGTAGACTTAACAATAATTAATGACAAGGGTAACTCAAGAAAAAAAATGGTAACAATTGGTTGCTGGTAACTAACTAGTTGCTGTATAATACAAAATTTAAATAATACACAAAATAAAATATAATTCACAGCAACCGCAAGGTAAAAATGATCTAAAAATAATATGTGGCCCTTCTAATAATAAATAATAATCTTTTAATAATAAATAATAAAAAATAAAAACTCACAATTTGGGCGGTGCACGGCTGGCCAGCTGCACCTATCCTATAATAATAACAAATATAATAATCGCTCACGGAGATCGGCTCCAACTTACAAAAATGCAACTACAATCCGTAGCGATTAGCGCACACGTTACAACAATAGGTAGTAGTATAACCGGCAATATAAAAAATATAATTTTCTAGCGATTCGCGCTCACAAAAACAATAATAGTGGTCGCGGCACTTGACGCACACGAAACAATAACGTTTTTGGTTACGCGATAATGGTTACGCGATAATGGATAATGGTTTGCAAATAATTTATTTTTTGGTGATTCGCACCTTACAACTCACAATAATACCTAACAAGTGGCGATTAACGCCCTCAGAAGGTATAACAATTTACGGCTATTTGAGCCAAAAAAGTATAAAATAAAATCTACGGACGATATTTGCCTGCGAACAATCAATATATCCCATTGGCCGTTTGTAGCGAACTGGTGGGATAGGCGGCCGTGCTCTTATAGCAATAATAAACACGTAGCCGGCGCGACGATAATTTACATATTATATAATAATTCACAGCTGATACGGACAATTAAAACAGAAATAAAAACAATAATATAAATATATAGGGACAAGCAGGTAATAGGTATTTGATTGCATGTGTGTGTGTGAGTCGGGCGAATTATCTGGTGATACGGCGGCGACATCCTCCCCCCGTTGAAAATTATAAAGTTTCAACTTCTTGTTCTAGTGGGAGCCGACACAATTTACCGACAGGTCTTTGCATTTCAGCTCCAGTAGTGGTACGTAGGGTCACTACACGAATGATACCATCGCCTCCGGGATGTACCTTGGTTACTCTTCCCAACTTCCATTTGGTCGGTGGAGTACAATCTTCTTTTATTATTACCACGTAATTTATGGATATTTCCCTTTTTGAGCTCAACCACCGTCCTCTAACTTGAAGTTGCGGCAAATACTCACTATACCATCTTCTCCAAAACATCTGCATTAGACCTTGTACAAATTTCCAACGCTTCAAGTGTGCTACTTCATTTTGTGGTATCTGTGGTTCGGCTGGTACTCACGCCTGGTAGTAGTAGTGGACCCCCCACTAGGAAGTGTGCTGGTGAAAGGGCGTTTGGTTCACATGGGTCGCTATTCAATGGAGTCATAGGCCGAAAATTGACACACACTTAGATTTGGCATAGTAGAGTTTGTAGCTCTTCGAGATTGAGCCGTGTATCCTTGACGACCCGAACTAAATGCGTTTTTACGCTTTTTACGGCGCTCTCCCATAAGCCACCGAAATGAGGGGCTGATGGTGGGTTGAAATGCCATTCTACTCCTTCCCGTGCCATGAGATCTTCAGTGTTCTTCACGTAGTTGGACAACTCCTTTTGTGTGCCACGAAATTTGTTCCGTTATCACTGTATATCATCTTACATTTCCCACGTCTGGACATGAAGCGTCGCAACGATGCCATGAATGCGTCGCTTGTGAGCCCAACTACCGTCTCTAGGTGAATTGCTCTGGTTGCAAAGCATACAAACACTGCTATCCAAGTTTTTATCGCTCTACGTATGCCACTTCGGATGAGTAAGGGTCCTGCGAAATCAACACCTGTTATTGTGAATGGTCTTGAAAATTGCACTCGATTCTTAGGCAAGGGTGCCATTACTGGGTTCTCGAATTGTGGCCTTGATCGAATACAGGTGACGCAGCGAGATGTCACCGACCGTGCCATTACTCTACCTCGTAGTGGCCAATAACGTTGCCGGACAGCGGCCAAGAGAGCCTGTGGACCACAGTGATGCATGGCTCTATGTTGCTCCTCAAAGATTAGTCTTGTTACTTTGTGCCTTGAAGGTAATACAATTGGGTGCTTTTGGGTCTCAGCAATATCGGAATTCCCAAGTCGCCCTCCAACCAAAATTACTCCATCTTCACTAATAAACGGACACAAAGTTCTCAGAACACTTCTTTTCTGAATTGACTTTCCTGCTAGGAGGTTCATGAGGTCTATTCCAAACTCTTCGGCTTGCGCTCCTTTTATTAGTCTACGTTCTGCTAAACGGATATTTGATACTGTAAGGTATCGTGGCAAACTGCTTCCTGTCTTCTTGGCTCGCTTAAACTCTATGAATTTTCCTAACCAAGCGATTGCGCGGACAAGCTTAATCCAATCTGAGTATAAAGGTAGCAAATCGCTGGTTATGTCGGTCGTTATTAATGCAAGTCGAATTGGTCTTATCTCTGGCAGTTCTTCTTCTTTAACAATTGATTCAGGTTCGGATTTCCAATTGTGTCCCTCTGTTACCAGCCAACTAGGTCCATTCCACCACTTAGCGCAAGATAATATTTCTGTCGGCCTTAATCCTCTTGATGCCACATCGGCTGGATTATCCTCGCTCCTAACATGGTGCCATTGTTTTTGGTCGGTAAGCTCTAGAATTTGTTTGATTCGATTGGATACAAACGTTTTTCAGCCACCCTAATACTATTGATGAGTCTGTCCACAGTTGGAATGTACATAGTTCCACAGACCATGACTCGGCAACCTTGTTTGCTAATTCGACTAGCAGCAATGCTCCACTTAATTCTAGTCGGGGTATGGTCAATTCCTTCAGAGGTGCCACTCTTGTCTTTGCACAAAGAAGCTGAGAATTCCACCTTCCTTGATTATCTCTCGTCCTGATATAGATGCAAGCCCCATATGCCTCCTGGGAGGCATCGCAAAACCCATGTATTTCGGGAGGATGATTCGACAACGGCTTCACCTTCCTTGGAATTGATAAACATTTGAGATCCTGAAATTCACGAATGAATGATTTCCACCTTCCTTGAATGTCAGAAGAAAGTTGCGTATCCCAATCTAATTTCATCGACCATATTTGCTGTAAAAACATTTTTCCTCTTAGTAAAACAGGGTATAAGAATCCAAGTGGATCAAACACACGATTCAAATCCGATAGCAATGTTCTCTTTGTGCACTTGTTTAACGACGGGTCTATAGAGATGTTGAAGTGAAACTGATCTGCTAACGGTTTCCAACCTAACCCCAGAGACTTCACCGTATTTCCATCTTTAATTTCTAAAGTAAAAAGTGGATCGTCCTCGACCTTGTCTATATTCTCTAACACCCTTACAGAATTTGAACACCATTTTCGCAATCTGAGTTTGGCGGAGTTCAAAATATCACTTATTTCTTGTTGTAGCTTCAAACATTCCTCTTCTGTATCAGCCCCTGACATGATGTCATCCATGTAAAAATCTTTTCTAATTATCCGAGCTGCATTAGGATAAAGCTCCTTTACATTTTCTGCCAAGGCTGCTAGGCACTGAGTTGCAAGAAATGAGGCCGATGTATAAGTTACAGTTGTGAGTCGAAATGTGCGCAAAGGATCACTGGGTTTGGCTCTCCACACAATGCGCTGAAGATCCCAATCCGTTTTTGCAACTGCTACCTGTCGAAACATTTTTTCGATGTCTGATGTCAACACGTATTGATGCTTCCTGAATCTGGCTAATATGGAGAAGACGTCCTCTTGGACATTTGGTCCACACATCAACACATGATTGACCGCGACACCAGTCGAACTCTTCGCAGACGCATCGAATACAACGCGGACCTTGGTGGTTAGGCTTGATTCCTTTATCACGGCATGGTGAGGTAGGTAGGACGATCGCTTAGGTATTTGGTCTTCATCAATTACCTCTTCCATGTGCCCAAGGTCAAGGTATTCCTCTATGAATCTAGTGTATACCTTTTGAAGCTTCTCATCCCGCAGTAGCCTCCTTTCTACGCTTATGAAGCGAGTGGTTGCGAGCTTCAACGTGTCACCGAGCTCTTCTACTAAGGGTTTCAATGGTAATCTTACGATGAAGCGACCGTCCGTCCCTCTCTTTGTGTTCTCCTTGAAATGCTCAACGGTCTGCTTCTCTTCCAATAGTTTTAGATTTATCTTCGAATGTCGTCCGTATAAATTATCTTCTTTATCCTTCAACGCTCTCCAGTGCGATGCGATGCTCGGGAGTGAAATGACGCCAATTTCACCCGTCACTATCCATCTGAATTTGCTACCTTGCAGACACAATGTATCCACTCCTAAATGAACTCGTTTTGGGTCCAAAAGATCAAAAAACGAGCCTCCTCCAATGAGCAAGTCTATTGACCCTGCCTCAAAGAACGCCGGGTCCGCCAAGCCGTTGGCTAGATCTTCTGGTATATTCCAACCATCCACTGGGGAGGTTACTGCGGGTAGTGAGTTCACGATGACGGGTAATATGTAGCAAGATATATTTATGCTGAAATTTGACACTCTTGACTTCAATTGTACTTCCACACACGATCTCGATTGTACATGACTTGCTCCAATACCGTTTATTGGTAGAATTGAATGCCTTGTCGGCAATTGTAGCTTGTTGTACATACCTTTGGATATGAAATTCACCTGGGACCCACTGTCCAATATAGTTCGACATTGGCGGGAATTTCCAAATTTATCAGTTGCTAACACAATCGCGGTCGATAGAAACACATGACTTTTATTGTGATTTATTAATAATGACACTTGATCTCCATTAGCAACTTCTTCGGCATCACTTTCGGCTTCATTCTCGTGAGGAAAGGTAGCTGCAGCTGAAGCGTCCCGAACATTACTTTCAAAGTGTAATAACGTATTATGAGGTCTTCTACAAGAATACTTAGAACGACACGCATCCGACATGTGAAATGGTGCCAGACAATTAAAACATAAACGTCTCCCACGCACATGATTAAAACGATTTGACACTGATAGTTCCTTAAACTTCGAACAGGCATATAGTCTATGTGATCCTTCACACAAGCTACACTTGTCACGATTTGATTCTGATAACGCCGCTAAAGTTATTCTTTTGCTAGTACTCCCTTGGCTTGCCCTTTTTGATGAGTGGTTGATTTCATTTACCCTAATTGATAATGCTTCCGAGCTTTCAAAAGCGATACTGCGACTTGCCAAAAATGCCATCACGTCCTTATATTTGGGTAACTCTGTAGTCGTTTGTCGGAGCTGCCATTCATGACTGGACGCTCCGTCCATTCTTTCCACAAAAATAGTTACCAGCCATGCGTCCCAATGTTCAATAGGCATTCTCAATGCCTCTAGTGCAGCCAAGTGTGCAGTGATATGTGGTTGTAGCCTTGATAATTCTTGAGCTGAGGCAGACTGTATTCGAGGACTATTCATAATCTCCCGAATATGTGTTTGAATTACTAAACCTTTGTTATCGTACCGCTGCTGAAGCTTTTGTATTGCTAATCCATAATTCGCGTCCGTCATCGGTAGAGGCTTTACCAAGTCCAGTGCTTGTCCACTTAATGTTGAACGAAGGTAGTGAAATTTATGAGCCAGTGGATAGTCCTGGTCAAGCACCATCACCTTGAAGCTGTCGAAGAAAGCTTCCCATTCTTGTATATTTCCGTTGAACTTCGGTAAATCGATCGGAGCTAGACGTGCTCGTGGGTACGGCGCTGATGAATCAAGCGAGGCCTCGTCACCCGATGCATTACGACGTTTGTTCTTATTTATAATTTCTTGAATTTGTGAACGTGCGGCGAAATAATTTTTTTCAAATTCTTCTCTTTCCCTTTCTTCTTCCAAAGCCTCATCAGTGTTGAGCAATTCTATCTCAACTTGCACGTCGTCAAATTTCCTATTAATTTGGGGCAACTCTTCTTGCCGAAACTCTATTAGGGATAACGCCTCAACCTTTGCATCAAATTTTCCGATAAATTTTAGCGTTCGCGTGAGTGCGGCCTTCACAACACCCCGCTTACGTTTGAGTTCAGATAGCACCTTCAGTGATTGTGCATCTAACGCCATTGCCACCTTTATTGTAGCAGTTTATAAAACGAGATAATACTAGTTCAATTCCAAATCTTTTTTGTAATAAAATTATAAATGCACGCAAAGTAGAACTACGTAGGCACGAAACAATACAATAAAAATTCAACTTTAGAAATAATTGGATAGAATTTTATGTATAATGTAATGCACCACGTATATCATGAGATTGCGACACCAATAATAATAATAATCGCGATACCGCCGCCGTATCACGTCGAGGTCACCAAAATGTTGCGGCCGAGTACGAACAATAATTAGCCCGTGCGCTCGGTACCAAAATACTTCGTGTGCCGTTACACCACTACTCACCGACCGACCTGTGTGTTATATGTGTATATGTGTTTTAGCACTCAACAGGAATTGGACAGGTTCGCCGAGCAAAACCTGTGAGTGCTGGAATGTAGGTGGGGTGTGTAGGTGTGTATGTAGGTGTGGGTGTAGACTTAACAATAATTAATGACAAGGGTAACTCAAGAAAAAAAATGGTAACAATTGGTTGCTGGTAACTAACTAGTTGCTGTATAATACAAAATTTAAATAATACACAAAATAAAATATAATTCACAGCAACCGCAAGGTAAAAATGATCTAAAAATAATATGTGACGACAATATATATTATACATTTTTAAAGATTCTTTTACACTTCCCTAACCTTTATTTTAGTAACTAATTAATAATAATATAATTTTTATTTGTATTTACTTATAGATTTATTAATTTACAAAAAAACAATTAAATAAAAAATGTACCTATTACAACACAACAAAAAAAAAAATAGAAAAAGGATTCACAGAACATATTTTATTTATTTTCATCGGTTCCATTTAATAGTTTAGTTTAGGCAATTTTTTCTTTGGCAATGACTGACCTCTCTTTTAATGTTTCCATATTTTGCATATGTTTTATTTTTGCTTCATAATAGTTTTTAAGGGGGCTGCAGCTCACGTATTTTTCATACGTTTTAGACCAATAAGCGGTGGTAAATTACACATACTTCGGAATGTCCGATTTAAATTTTTATACATGTTTGAATTCATTGATAAAATATCTAGGTTTCTTAGGAAGTCGATTTTCAATTTTTAATTTAAAATGACCTTAAAATAACCATTTTTTTTTTAGAAATCCCATGAAATAATTGCATTACATTTGTATTTATTTTGGGCACATCTGATTTTAAATAAAAAAATTGATTCCTAAGAAACATGGTCTAGAAGTTTATAAATTCAACCATTTTTTCAAAATTACAATCGGACTTCAGGAAGTATGTTTAATTTACTACCGCTTTTAGTAGTTTTTATAGAATTGCAAACATGAATATATTTAATTTTTCGAGCTGTATTGACATGTGCGTGCGCGTGTGAGAGTTGTTTCCGGCGCGGTTGCCCGACTCGACGTGACAGCGATTCTCGGAAACAATTAGCAGATAAGAATTACTGGATAGGTATACAAGAATAATTAATAGGCAACGATAATAATCAATAATAATAATAATATTTTTCCAAAATTAAATAAAACCAATATTATATAATATACTACCTATGAATTATGAATAGTATGAATCATTATATTTGAACACTACACTCTGATCAGTTAAGTTGTCTGTGAGTTTCCGGTGGTTTGTGATTTTTTTTCGTTCATTTAAAAAATGGGTAAAGACTGGCGTTTTGGGCGAAAAGCTAGGTGTAAGTTAAGTGCACCTAGGTTAAAAAAACATCGATTGAACAATTTACAATCAAAACTGAAAAAAAGTGATATAGATCAAAGCTGCGATGATCAGGTAATTATACTAACACATATAAAAATTACAATAATATAAATATTCTAAAAAATTGAGTCACTACTTATTCATTATTCTTTTATTTTAATTGTAACAGGAAAAAACACAACTAGTGTCCGAAAATGTTTTGATAGATGATATTATGAAGAATATAGAACTTACTACTGAAACTAGGCAAGTAATTTTGAATAAAAGCTACAACATGAACAATTACCAAAAATGCAAGAAAAAAATATAAATTACATAATAAAAATTCATATACAAATGTGAGTATTATCAAAAATAAGTATATTGTTATTTTATTTAGGGCTAATGAAGAATTTGTTATGACTGATGAAATGTATGAATGCATGCCTTCTACATCTACTCCAAAAGAAAATAATTTTAAAAACAAATTGACTAAGTAATTTATTTATGATTTATGTGAACATAATACCGTATGGTTCTTTTATCAAACAACACTCAATATTTCAAAAAGTGTAAATGTTTTTGAAATATTTTTTTATATACTTTCTAGTCGCTTATAAAACAACGTTTTTATAAGAAAATTATATTTTAGATTCTGAGCGGAGCGATGAATGTATTGGTTTTACAATGATGTGTGTTTTTTTATTTTTTTATTTTTTTTTTTATTTTTGTGTCTGTCATCACGTTTTAGGACAGTAAAAGTGCTTGGATTTTCTTAAATAGTACCTTTTCTGATAGGAAAGTGAATCTAGTTGGTACTTTGGGGGGTCAAAAGTAAACATTTCCAAGTAGTTTTCAAAAGCGACGTGAAAAACAAAAGAAAAATTAAGGAAAAACGGGAATTTTTACGCAAAATCGATTTTTAACAAAATTGATTTTGGTTTTTGGTGTAACTCTAAAGCAAATGACCATAGATGCATGAAATTTTCACTGGTTGTTTATATTTGCATTTTCTATACACGATAAAATTTTGAAAATAATTTGACTTTTTTTGAACGGTTTACAGACATTGTCAGTTTTCAATTTTTTTAGTTTTTTTTTCTATAAATATCAATAAATTATTTGTTGGTTAAAAAAGCTTGAAAATTTAATAGAAGGCTACTTGTATATTGTTTCAAAGGCATATGAAAAAAATTAAAAATCGTTAGTCACAGTTTTTATTTATAAGCATTTAAAGTTCAAATCTTGACAAAATACGGAAAAATCACGAAAATTAGCAAATTATTTTGAATTGAAAATTCGTAAAAATTTTTCTTTTGAAATCTAAGGTTTGAAAATGTTATACAAGATTCCTCATAAGATTGTCTACCTTTGTCAAAAAAAAAATGTCTACTAGAAAGTCAAATTAAATTTTTATGAGCGTTTGAAATTCATATTTTTACAACATTTGATATTCACTCGATTTCTTATGTAACGATTTTCTTCTTTTGCTGTAATTAAAAAACGAATGACTGTAGATACTTGAAAATTTCACTGTATGTTTATATATGTTTTTTCTATACACGATAAAATTTTGAAAATAATTTGACTTTTTTTGAGCTGTTTACGGACATTGTCAGTTTTCAATTTTTTTAGTTTTTTTTTCTATAAATATCAATAAAATTTTATTTGTTGGGTAAAAAAGCGTGAAAATTTAATGCAAGGCTCCTGCTATATTGTTACAATAGCAGTTGAAAAATATTAAAAATACATAGACACAATTTTTTTTTAAACGCATTTAAAGTTCAAATTTTGACAAAATTTAACAAAATCTCGAAAATTATCAATCATTGGAATTAAAAAATTATAAAATGTTCAGTTTTTATAACTAAGAGTTGAAAATTTAAAACAAGGTTCCACGTAAGTAGTTAATTATGTTACCAAAAAATCTAAAAAATACATAAACACAGTTTATTTTTATAGTCATTTTAAGTTCAAATTTGGACGAATTACAAATTAAAAAACCTAGAATATTCTTTTTAGTTATTTTGTTGTGATTGTACAATATTATTCTTGGGTACTTGAAACTTCTAAAGTAAACTATTATATATCTGTGATAGTATCACGGTTTGTTGTTGATGTATAACGCGTTATAAGTACCTAATGGATATGATTAATTTGGAATTTATTATAGGTGAATTATTTTTTAATACCATAGATAAGTATATAATATGTCTTAAACCTAGACTGACATACCGTCTCCGCTCAGAATCGTTTTTCTTATACAATGATATTATATCATTGAATTCAAATTTAATACCATCCATTATACAGTGACCCACTTGTAACCTACTGTACAGCAGAGCGACATCCACTTGCCCACCTTTTTAAATATTGTTTATACTTTAATTGTTTAAGTTTTTTACTTTTTTGATTGACAATACAGTGTTTTGAAAATCGAATTTGGGTTGAAGTTTATGAGTTATAAATATTTAAAGTTTAGACGAGCGGAGTGGAGTGGTTCGGGGTTACCCTGCGAAATATTTGTCCACTTCACCGCTCATCAAACTTTGAATATTTATAACTCATAAACTTCAACCCAAATTCGATTTTCATGTATCAAAATACTAAGAAAAATATTCTGCTTTGGAATATAAAATTAAAACCCTATATTGTCAATCAAAAAATTAAAAAAACTTAAACAATTAAAGGATAAACAATATTTAAAAATATAATTTTTTAATAAAAACGTTGTTTTATAAGTGACTTGAAACTATGTAAAAAAATATTTTCAAAAAAATTAACACTTTTCGAAATACCTAATGAGTGTTGTTTGATAAAAGAATCACTCAGTATAAAAAAAAATTGTTTTGCCACAATAGTTTTCTCATGAATTTCAGTTTGTCATAATGTTTTGTGAAATCAGATTCTTATGGACGAATCAAGATTTTAGAATTTTTTAGTTAATATTTCTTTAATAATAATTTCTACAATTATTTCAAACCATTTTTGCTTTGTAGAATTTAAAAATACATAATGCGTAGAACTAAAAATCATGTGGACTGTGGAGGGTAAAACAAATTTAAGAATACAATTTTAAATTATTATTATTTATTAATTTTTGGCATTTTTTTTAAACAGTGATTATTCGTCAATCTGTCATTATAATGATTTCGAACTTTCAAATAAACCCGATAGTTCCCTAAATAATACTCGTAATATGCTATTGAATGATAACACCGAACCTTCAGGCAGACGACTCGTTGACATCGGTTATTTTTTTAATGAAATAAAAAACATAAAACATGAAGCATTTCATTGCACTTTCTCAAATTTGAAATTTGAACAAGAAATAAGACACGGTTTCCAGAGTACATTTATTTTAAAATGTGAAGTTTGTGGATTAAAAGAAAAAATATTTACAGAAAATCCAGAAAATCCGAAAAATTTAGACGTTAATATGGCATTTACGACGGGTGTGATTAATACTGGTCAAGGCTTTACGCAACTTCAAGAATTATCATCCGTATTAAACATGCCATGCATGGCTAATAAATTATATCAAAAATGTCACAATAAAATAAGTGATTCTATGTATGAAGTAGCGTTTGAAGAAATGAAGGCTGCAGGAGTAGAAGAGGCTAAGAATGCTCTAGAAAAAGGTGAAGTGGACGAACTAGGAAGACCATGTATTACTGTAGTTGCTGACGGAGCTTGGTCAAAGCGCTCATATAAGACCAACTATAATGCGTTATCAGGTGTCGCTACTATAATAGGTTACTATACTAAAAAAGTATTATTCATGGGAGTAAGAAATAAATACTGTGTAATTTGTGAAATTGCATTAAAATCTGGGAAACCAATTCGTTCTCATACTTGTTATAAAAATTGGTCAGGTACATCTACATCCATGGAGTCGGATATTATTGTGGAAGGCTTTAAAGAAAGTATCACAATGCATAATTTAATTTATGCTAAATTAATCGGTGACGGTGATAGTAGCGTCACCAAAAAACTGCATATAGCAAAACCATATGGCCCAAACTTTAAAGTTGTTAAAATTGAATGTACAAACCATATAATGAGAAATTATATAAATCGTTTACGAGAAATGACTACGAAACGTAAGAGTAGTGAAGGCCATATTGTACCTGGAAGTCTTAGACAAATTTTAAAGGACCGATTGAGAAAATTAAGGAGTGGTGTGACCATGGCCATCCAGTATCGTATGGAACAAAATTATACTCATAATGAGAAAGTAAATTTTCTCAAAAAGGATATAATGAATGGTCCATATCATGTTTTTGGCTTACATACAAACTGTAATAAATATTTTTGCAAAAAAAAAAACAATGAAATCAATTATGTACCTGATATGCAATTATGTGGTTTGTTCAGTGATATTATGTCAGCGTTGCATTTATTGGCTCATCATTCTTCGTCTTTAATTTACGGTGTAAATAATAATTGTGTTGAAGGGTACAATAGTTTAGTCGCCAAATTTGTCGGTGGGAAACGTATAAATTTTTCACTGAAAGGTTCCTATCAAACCCGTTGTAGTGCGGCGGTTATTTCACAAAATGCAGGACCCTTATTAATACGCAATTTACACAAAAAAATTACGAACTACAGCCCCGGAAAATTCACCAAATCATTTATAGATAAAAAATTAAGAACAATTAGTCTTAGACGCAAAGCCACTGTTAAACGACTTTTTAAAAGTAGAAGTAAAGTTACTAAATTTAGTGGTCCTGATAAAGATTATGGTGATATTGATACAGAACTAGAGTGTGATCAATTGAACTTGGATCCTCAAGAATTTGAAAATAAAAAAATTGAATTTCTTGAAAAATTGAAAAAAACTAAAGACCAAATTTTGCAGATAGCAAAAGCTACAACAGGTCAATTTCAATGTCAAGAGTGGTTAAAAGAGAGGCAAATACGTCTAACGGCATCAAACTTTGGGAAAATATGTAAACTACGTCCTAATACCAGTAGAAACAATATTTTAGTATCTTTGTTGTACACTAAATTTGAAGGTAATGTTTTGTATACATTATCAACCAATACAATTTTTAATTACATTTATCTAACAATTTTTTTTTAGGTAATGAGTCAACTAAATATGGTATTCAACACGAACCGTTTGCTATTTCCGAGTTTGAAAATATTATGAAAATAAAAATTCACCCAGCTGGGCTTTTTATAGATCCAGAATTTCAATTTTTAGCGGCGAGTCCAGATGGACTCATTGATACTGATGCCTTAGTTGAAATTAAGTGCCCGTCATCGATATCTCAGATGACGCCCACCGAAGCTATTGAAAATGGAACCATAAAATGGGCATGTTTGAAAAATGGAGAATTATTTCTCAAAGAAAACCATAATTATTTTTATCAGGTTCAAGGCCAGCTGCATATAGCACAAAAGCTGTATGGATATTTTGTAATTTGGTCTCCAAAAGGTTAGATATTATGTGAATTTTTTAAAATCAATTATAATTATAATCATCATAATTGATTGTTAATTTTACAGGTTTGCTATTCCAAAAAATAAAAAAAGATGATTCATTTTTTAAAAATAAAATGGAATCTTTTCTCTCTGTATTTTATTATAATCATATGCTTCCGGAAATTTTAAACCCAAAATTAATTGACAAGAAAAGAATAATTGTTCATAAATTCAACAGATATGTATAATGAGTAATTCTGTATCAAGTGTGTAAATAAATAAAGTTAATAAAGTTAATACATTTTTATATTATTATTATTTTAAATAATTGCCAATTTTGTTAATTGTTTTCAAATATATTATTTTATATAATATAATTATAATTATTATATTATATAATTATATCATTTGCCTAGTTAAATAATATGTTGTACCAGTAAATAATGTCGGCCAGCATGAGGTTTGAGCCTATTCTTTAGATCACTGAGGAAACATTGAACATCTATAATAATTTTTATATAAGATTAAATATTATATATTGATATATTTATATTGAATTTTTTACCTGATTGGATCTTTAGGAAAATAGAAATAACTATTACGCCGATTTTCTGACATCTTATTATTACATAAGGTTACAATGCATTTAATTCCATACAGTACTGTACTACTGTAGCAGTCTTCATTGCAAAAAATAATTTAGTAATACATTTTTTAAAAAACAGTTAGACACAGACAAACCTCAAACAACATAATATTATTATTATTTACAATATTATTTTGTTATGAATACTCGTATATGAAAGATAACAAAGACTGCTAACTGGAAAGACACCCGCTCATGCGCCCGCCGAATAAGCAGAATTCGCGCGATCAACGCGATAACGGATTACGCACACTAATGTTCATTTACTACTCACACATAGATACAGTATTAATTTATATGTCACATGAATTGCCTAAATAGTACTCCTTAAAATATGCTACGGTGCAGCCCCCTTAAGCATTTCATTTCTCTCATTGCTTGCCTCACCCAACACCCCTACTGCAGTTACCGTTCTAGTTAAACCTTCCTTTTTTGTTTCATATTTCTTTATACTAAAATAAGTAACAATTGATCTAGTTATTTTATTTGGTTATTAGAGTATATTAAATGTTGCTATAAGATATTTATTTATTTTTTTTTTTTTTATATAAATAATAATATTATGTAGGTATAATTAATTAAATTGAATGGAATAGAAATGTGTTATATACTTTTATAAGTGTGAATTAATTTATAAATCTTTTTTTTTATTGTAATTTATAATATAATATTATTGAAAATACTAGTGATATCAGTATGGAACACTTGCCTTTCACATGGTTCTTGGTTTTCATCCCTTAAAGAACGCTTAACACCTCGACTAGGTTCTGCCATTACTTGACTTGTATATAAAAAAAAAAAAAACATTTAAATTTTTTTTCATAAATTAGGTAATATTTCATGTAAATATTATACTTTGATGTATCCATAGCACTGGGAGATTTTGTATCTCAAATGTGTGGCATGAATCATTGCATACACTAAAAATTAAAAAGTTAAAAATGTTTGGAGCGTGTAAAATCAACATGTACTGTAGGTATCCTAATATTAAAATGTTTACTATATTAGAATTGAAATTAATTGTCATTTTACACATAAGTAACGTGATATCCTTCTCACATTATACTTTTACCTGTAGGTAATTATTTACTATATTTATTAATATTAATGAATATTAGTGACATTTTTATTGTTACCTATAGGTATCTATTTTTACGTTTTAATTAAAAATGTTACCTTATTTTGTAAATAACTAATGTAATGAAAAATACTATATAGGAAGTCAAAGATAGTACATATTAAGTACAATTATTATTGTTCAGTTAAAACGTTGATATATTACATGATTACATGTCTGTTGAATCCAATTTATTTACTATTGAAACTGGAAGTTGTTCATTAGCGTTTTTTATACTTGAATTTGGTACGTTTATCATTATTGGTTGGTTATGTTGTCTACAACAAAGTATTTCATTAGTTAATTCAAGTAACTCTTTTATGTTAATACAATTAATAATTATATTAAATTACATGTTATCAGTATCAAAGTTGAAGCACACTTCATAATCCGCAATTGAAGGATCCCCAGAAATAGGCACTACACCAATCATGCCAACCATCGCTTCACTTAAATTATCAAGTGGCCTAGACGTTGATGGTCCACCTCCAGTACCTCTATAACTTTTATTCAGTTGTGCTTTTTTTTTTTTAACATCAGCCTTTAGATCTTGCCATGTCTATAATTGTACGATAGTATATAATTATGTACTCGTTATTATATCGTTATACTTGTAACGATTAACAATATTTTTATTTTTTATTTATTTTGTGAAAATTCTCAATATATATAAAAATAAACTATGTGAATGAGTGTTTATGTTGGGTGTTAAAATTATACATTTATGTTATAGTTAATTCCTTTAGTTTTCTTTTGTCCTGTATTTTTTCTTAAGTTCCAATAATAATTTAAGAAAATGATGAATGATGAATATGTATTTGGAAATATCTGTCCAGTATGTCTCATTGTCTTATAAATAATATTTTTGTTTCTAGGCAAAACTCAGATTTTATAATATGAAAATTGCTGTATACATTACAAAAGCCATAAACGCAATTAAGCTCCCAAGCTATTTTTTGGAATTTTTTTTTTCAAAATGTGTGTTTTTGCATGCAAGAGGACGTAACACTGGTATTTATTGTCTTCGTCTTACAAGTGCGTAACATATCAAATTTACGCTCATTAGAACACTTGTAGCTTCGTTATTTTAAAAATTAGAGTGAATTGACCTATTATGAAACTTGATGGTAAGAATATATTTGTACGTTGGTTTTTTACGATGGTTCAACTTTTTTCGCAAGTTATGCATACATAATACATCGTAAATTAAAAATGTTCGTAACTCATTTAAAAACTGAATTATCATAAAAAACCAACGTACATACACAGATAATGTTCTTACCATCAAGTTTCATAATAGGTCGATTCACACTAATTTTTAAACTAACGGAGCTACAAGTTTTCTGCTAGCGTAAATTTGCTATGTTACGCACTGGTAAAACGGAGACAACAAATACCAGTGTTACGTCCTCTTAATTTGATGGTAATTTCCTTTGGAAGTTAAAATTAATTTTCTCCAAAATTATATTTTTGAGTTTAAATTTTTAAAATACTAAAAATTAAACTTTTGTGATATGTTAGTATTTATATGGTCAACATTTAAATTTTTGGTGAAAGCTAAATTTACCTATCATACTTAACTTTTATGTTAAAACTACCTAATAACTCCCGTAAAACAGAATTATAAAGTTATTTCAAACATTTTAATACTTAAGTAATTAGGGTAGGTATGCGTAAAAAACTTAAACTTCAAAAACCCATAACTTCGGAACTAAGTCCGACAGACAAATTATGTTTCCTCCGTCGTTATTAACCCCTTGAAATACATAGGTAGGTTTCCAACAAAAAAAACGTGTGGAGCAAAACTACATTTGTTTCAACAATTATAAATAGGTACAATTATATAATGTAAACTATTAAAACAAGTTTATAGTCAGTTATTAAATACCTACCTATTATTTATGTATTATATGATAAGTGTAGAACTATAGGTATATGAAAAATAGATATTTGGAAATTATACCTAACTACCTAAGTATTTTAAATTTAAATTAAACAGTTTAATAGTTAACTTACACGGCGCCAAGACTTCCAGTCCTTTATAAGGCCCGGAATTGCATTTAATATGGCTGATAGTTCTTCCCACTGCTGCCTTGCTATGACTTGGGTAATAGTTGACGAATGTTTCCCTTTTGACAATTCGTCATGACTTTTTAAAAAGTCAATCATTGCAGCCTTTTGGTCGTTTGTCACCGATTTACTTTTATTCCTTTTCTCGTTGGACATTTTATTTTAAAAATTATAAGGAACAATGAAAAAAAAAAAAACAATTTAAACAGTTTTATTCTGAGTACTTATATTTGTTTAATAATTATTAATACGCGCGAAATATATCAGCTGTTATAAATGCAACATAAATAGTATTATATTCCATGATAAAAATAATATTTTGCGACGTTGCCGCTGTTCATCGTGTGAATATCTTTCCCATACGGATCATTTGGGAACGCGGATTCGTATACGAATATAAATGTTTTCAGAATACTAATTTCCGTTCGTATACGAAAGTGAATCGTGTGAATCGTTCGTATACGAATCTTATTCGTATGAGTTTGTGAATAGCCCCCCAGATCCCTTGCACTTCGTTTCCCATTAAATGTACCAACTCTATATGACAAGCTAATGACATTGGTTCGTGTGTGTACAATTATTTAACTAATTTACCAAAAAATATAACACATGTAACTATGTACAGGGATTGCTGCCCTGGGCAAAATAAAAACAGTATTCTAATGGCAATGTGTCTGTTTTCTTGGATCAACAGGAAACTGTCCAAATAATTGATCACAAGTTTATGGTATCAGGCCACTCCAGAATGGAGTGCGACTCAGATCATGCAAAAATCGAAAAAGCTCGGAAAACATTTCCTTCTTCAATAAACCACCCGTATGATTGGATACAATTAATTAAATATGCAGGAAAAAACAAATTTTTGGTTTTAGAAATGGCACAAGATATGTTTTATGACTTCAACAGTTTGTTCAAACAAGCTATCAAATGAAAAAAACTAACATAAATAAGGAAAAGTTTGTGTTTCGTGATGTAAAGTGGATTCGCTATACTAAAAATGAAAAAGGAATAGTACACTACAAGACATCAGTCGATTTAAATGCCAAATTCCATAAATTGAATCTCAACAAAAGAAATCCAGTTTCAATGAACATTCCAAAAGCATATGATGATGATTAATTTATAACTGAAGAAAAAAAAAAGGATCTTATGTCTTTATTAAAGTTTATACCAGAAACATTTCATAATTTCTATAAAAACTTAAAATCAAACAAAAATACTGTGAAGAGTATTAATAATAAACTAAGATTTGTTTTTATTTTTCATGTTTAAAGTTATTATTTATTTTTAAATCTTTTATATACTGTTTAAACATATTATGGTATTGGTGAATTAAGTACCTATAGGTATATTATATTAATTAAGTAAATTATGATTAAGAAGTGTCTGTGCAATAGTATTAATTTTTAGGTATTTTTGAACACATTTTATAATATTGTTTAAAATATGTTATGTTTTACTACATAATTATTTTATTTTGTTTTAATTATTTTTCAAAAAAATAAAAGTTTTAAGTTGCAATCATACATTTTTTTTAGTCAATTTATATAATAATTAAAACTACTTACTTTATTATAAATTAATAATATAATAAAAATACATAATATTTTTATAATATACATAATTTTTAAATTGATTTTTGTTGACTTGATACCAATAGCACAAACATTTTTCAATATTAACGACTTACTTTTTGCACATAAGAGTATCAAGTCATATAATTTAACAAATTATGTACTGTTAGTGTCAAGTCAACCAAAATAACTTAACAATTATATTTAGGTATTTTGTCTTATATAAACATGTAACAAATCAAAGTTAAAAATAAAATAAAATATCATACAATTTTTTTTTAAGAAATTGAGAATATAAAACGTTTTTATTGTCTACTGAACATTTACTGATTTTGACTTGATCCCCTTTTCACAAAAACCGTCCATATATAGTAGTATACCTTCATTTATGGCTTCATATTCATAATATAGTATACATGTGAGTAGTAGGTATATATTATATACCATTCATGGCGCACCCCATTTAAATATCATAAAAATATCACAAAATTGAATTGCAATATTCCCCAAAATATTTTTCTTGAAATTGAATGTTATAATAATCACCTAAAGGATACATTTTAGAGGTTGATTTATCTTATCCTAAAGAACTTCATTATCTACATTCAGATTTCCCTTTAGCACCTGAAAAAAGTTTTGATAATGAACAACTTCCTAAATTATTAACAACTTTATATGACAAGAAAAAATATATAATTCATTTTGAAACTTTAAAATTATACATTGAGTTAGGTTTAAACATAAAGAAAATGAATAGTGTTAGAATTTAGTCAATCTTCTTGGTTAAAAAGTTATATTGATTTCAATACTAATCTTAGATCAAAAGCTTACAATGATTTTGAAAAAGAATATTTTAAATTAATGAATAACAGTGTTTATGGTCGTTCGATGATGAACATTCGAAATCATGTTGATATAAGATTATGTAGTTGTAATCAACAAGTAGGTATACCGTTTAATTATAAAACCAAATTTTGATAGAAGGACCATTTTTACACATAATTTAGCAACAATCCACATGAAATGAACACAAATAAGATTCAAACTACCAATTTATATAGGAATGTGTGTTTTAGATTTATCTAAAATGGTGATCTATGATTTTTACTATAGTGTAATCAAGAAAAAATGATATAATGTTAGATTATTATATACTGATACAGATTCACTAATAATAGAAATAAAAACTAATGATTTTTATCAAGATATAAAAATTATGATAGATCATTTTGATACATCAGATTATCCAAAAAATAATATTTATGAATTACCTCAATAAAAAAATTAACAAAAAAGTTTTGGGTAAATTTAAAGTTGAGTTGAATGGTAAAATGATGACTGAATTATTGGTCTAAGATCTAAATTATATTCACATAAAATTTTAGATTGTGAAAAAGAAATTAAAAAAGCTAAAGGTGTTAAATTAAATTGTATAATATTATAATATTGTATAATATTTCTATAAAAAATTAACAACTACATATCAGGAAATATGTAAGATTTATTTTAGTTAGTTTTATGAAAAATGTTTTGGGGAATATTGCAATTCAATTTTTTGATCTTTTTTGATTTTTCACATTGTTAATGATAAGTAGTTTTGTGATCTTTTTATGATAATTAAATGGGGTGTGCCAGGAATGGTATATATATACTACTCATGTGTGTAGCTAGGATTTCAATGAAAGGAGGGGGGGGGGGGCAAATTAGCAATTCTTTTTCAACAATTGGCGATTTTGGACCTAAAAAATGTAGATTAGAGTCTAGATAAATTTTAGGCATTGCATAAGAAACTGCAGTGAACCAACCTCCTGTATAGTAGCTATAAACCTATAACGATTACACATGTAGATTACACTCGGTCCCACTAAACTATTTTTAGACTTCATGTTCTTATATCTTATTTAATATTTTGATTTTAATGTTAGCCTTAATTATTTAAATTTGAAAATAAAAAAAATCGTTTTAATTCAATTTGAGGCGCAGGGGTGGGCGAGTGCTCCCATGCCCCACCCTCGCTACGGCCATGATAGTATATATACATATTTATAAGATAAATATACATCTATATAGCTTATATAGTTAGTAAATATATACAAATATATATAAGGGAAAAATTATTGATTTAATTTAAATAAAAATTAATTAATTGATTTAAGACAAGTATAATAATTTAAAAAAGATGAAAAATTTAGTTTTTTAATGCATTAGATTAACATTTTTAAAATAAAGTAAGTATTTAAACTTGAATTAATAAAATTTAAATTTAAATCATTAGTTTAATATTGTTATTTAAAAAAATATGAAAGAAAATATGACTTTGAAGTTCAATTAAGATTAAAAGATTTAAATATTGACTAAATTAATAATTTATGTCATAATTTTATGATATAGAAATAAATTTAAAAAAAAAAAAAAAAAATAAGAAAAATATATTTTTGTAAACATTTATTGTGTTGAAATAAATGGACATTGAAGCTAATTGTATTCCAATTCAAGATAAAATAAAAAATTAATATTAAAAAAATTCAAAATAAATATTTATTTAAAGGATAAAATTAGTTGATTAAAATTTTTTTATTATTTAATATAGGTAAAATGAATAATATTAAAGCAATTACATCTCCTAATGCCTAACCTGGATTTTTCATTATTTTTTTATGGTTTTCCTGGCAATTCCTTTCCCAAAAGTATCAACTATACCCGTTGCGCCGAGAGTGCGCAAGTCGGCCGTGCATCCAAATGAAGTCCCTCCGCGGTTTATAGGTCTAATTTCTCCCACCAAGTCGACTGGTCGTAAGCCGTCGTAAACCACCGAGCGCTATCGTCTGTTATCGAATTTTGTCATTTGACAGTGGGAGTCACGTGTATGGTCACGTGGGAGTCGCGTTGGTGGGAGATGCGCGGACTACGACGAGTGTTGGTCGCCACCGACTTGATAGATCAATTTTTCTACCAGAAACCACCATACAATAAAATTGGAATTATATTCACGGGCTTTTTTGACAGGTACAAAAACCATTAAGGACTTAAAATGCCAAAACAAACAAGTTTTGATTCTGAAGAACTTTTAAAAATCTTATTAGAAAAGAAAGATACAATTATTGATGCTGAAACTAAACAAATCCACAAACCATTTGTTGGTTAGAAATTTCTCGTGAGTTGAAAAATGTTATAAAGCTGTAGTATATTTATACAATCGTCCTTCAAAATAGATTTGGGATTTTATCGAAACTAGATCCTAATCTTTCACAAAGTTCCATTAGCACCAAACATATTCATATCGAATGTACAAAACTTGTTGAGCCATTAGATTCTGATAGTGAAACAGATGAACTTGTTACTTTAAAGTTTAATATTACCTTATCAGTAGAAGAATGGAAAAGAATTTATACTCCTAATAAAATATATAATCGGTCTGATAGAATAAATGCTACTAGATCATACGACGTCTTAACTCCAATTGAATGGACCAATATTAATCATAGTCTTTTTTTTGAACATGCAAGAAAGTCTTGTCCAATAATTTTCAAGTATGGCAAAATTTTCCCTGCGGGTGACAAGTATTTACAAATATATGGTTATTGTTCAAGTTGCAATAGTATTTTAAAATGTTTAGTTGAGAATTTTCCTAGCCCAGAGACGCGAGTCACTATGCATTGCAGTTACAGTGGTGCTTTTAATAAGTGTAACAGTGAGGGAAAAAGGCGTGTAATTAGTCAAAAAAGAGACGACTATTTGAATAAAATAGTAAAACAAAATATGTCAGCTGCATTTGTAAGAAGAACTGAAGCTATTGTACTAATGGAATTCGGAGAAAGCGAACCAAGTCATCTCCCATCTTTGAATGCACTTAGAGTATTGAAATATAAAAATAATAAAAAAAATCAGCTACATATCCAATTATGGCATTAACCCTCATGAAAAATATTACACCGTATAACATAATTATAGA
This sequence comes from Macrosiphum euphorbiae, assembly GCA_949089665.1. Classification (NCBI taxonomy): domain Eukaryota; kingdom Metazoa; phylum Arthropoda; class Insecta; order Hemiptera; family Aphididae; genus Macrosiphum; species Macrosiphum euphorbiae. The sequence continues at coordinate 503,176 of CARXXK010001804.1, forward strand.
CGATATTGGATATGATCGGTTTTTTGTACACTATTTGGACTGTGACTGAACTTAACATGTATAGATTGTACACAAAAACAAATAGTACACCTAGAATTACAATTGATGCTACTGGTGGAATAGTCTCAAAGATTAAATTAATTTCTGACCGGGAAACTGCATATATATTTCTGTATCAAATTGGTGTAATAGATTATAAAACTTAGTCTCAATTCACAGTTGCCCATATGTTGTCAGAAGACATGATAATAACATTAGTCATTGGCTTACCGAATGGACAAGAATTTTTTCAAGGAATTTTTTTTTGAAATAATTTTACTAGCAAGTTGCCAGATGTTTAACAGTATATTGTAGAGGAATACATAATGTAAATATGACATAATAATAATATTTGATTAAAAAGATTACATTGTGATTTAATAGTCTGCGATTATAAACAAAATGTTATCCTAACTACTCATTAAGCTTTGATCACAACAGTTTAATACCTAATTAAAAACAGTATTATTAATGTTATACAAGTAAAATTATACAATAAATATACAATCATATAAAATTTATTAAAAGACGTAAAAAATGTTTAGCAATAAATCGTGTAATTAAGGTTTATGATTTGTGATAAAATACAACAAAAGTAATTATTTTTTAAAAAAATCGTTATTATAGGTACCAGAATTTTTAAGTTTTTTAGACTTGAGTATATAAAAAGACGATTATTAAGATGTGAACAGGCATATTTTATATTGGAATGATAATAGCCAAGCCAAAACACCCATTATTATTGGTATACGACTAGGTTAAGGGGTCGCTGTAAATTGCGTCCCATTCTTAATTTTTTATGTAAATTATGGCCCGGGTATATTTTGCACGTACGTAAATTGCGGCCTGGGCATATTTTATACATACGTACATTGCAGCCTGGGTATAATTTTGTATGTATGCCTACCTAGATATTTTTTATTCATAAGTAATAATTAGGTCTAAGGCTTTTTTTGCAATAACATGCTTTTCTTCTCATTTTTCAGACTTAGGACTGTCAATTTAACTGTATAGAAATTGGTAAAACAATTTGAATAAAATTGAAAAAAAAATGTAAACTGTAGAGCAAGGTAAAACCTCGTGCGTAATACCTTCGATCAAATGCACACTGGTTGCTAGTAATATTATATTAGTGAACATATTATCCACATCGATCAATCAAATATTAAAACTTATATTTAAATTGTACAGCCAACCGGAAATCGGAATATCCTAGGCCGAAATTTACGTACATTCCAAATATAACTGGGACGCAATTTACGTACAATTCAAATATATCCGAGACGCAATTTATGTTTTAAAAGTACATGGGCCGCAATTTACGTAGTACATGACCATGACCTTTTATGGGGGACGCAATTTACCAACTCCGAGGTTAAGTGAGGTATAAAATACTTACGTGTCCAAAAGCTTATCATTACATTCCTACAGCTAATAACCCGATGGAAATGGGTAGAACCCGATTGCGTACGATTTACCTTTTTGGGAACACCATTGCGTATGTTTGCTGTATAACAATGGATACCCGTAAAACGACACGATTGCGTATGGAACGTTGCCAAATTTATAAATATACAAAAAGTTCAACATGTATTATACACAATATACATATATTTCACTGATCTGCAATATAAAAGTAAGTTCAAAAATATATAAGAAAAATCTAAGCATTATTTAAAATAAGCAATGATATAAACTGTTCCAATTATACAATAATACTAATAATAATAATAAGATATAAAATAAGTTGTACGTTTTAAAAAAATTATCAATACAAACATCAATCACTACACTCTATACAGTACCTACCTAATATAGTTAAAAATACCAGAAAAAACTATACTGAAATTGTGAAATTGTAACATAATAAATAATAATTAATACAAAAATAATAATTCAATACAGTTACTGATCACTAATTAATACATATAAAATCATCTAAAAATCGCCATTAAAATAATTTATAAACTAAAAAAGGGCGGGTAAGTGTATGTCGATTCTGCTGTACATTAGGTTATAAGTAGGTCACTGTATAATGGATGGTATTAAATTTGAATCCAATGATATATCATTGTATAAGAAAAACGATTCTGAGCGGAGGCGATATGTCAGTCTAGGTATATAAACAAAAAATATTTTTAAAAAAAATTGACCTATATAATAATAAATTCCAAATTAATAATCATATCAGAACATTCAATATCCACTAGGCATTAGGTAGTTGAATGCGTTACACATCAACAACAAACCGTGATACTATCATATAAAATACACCACAATGTCGATAAAATACAATTTATTAATTAGGTAATGTGTAATTATTAATTATTAGTGACGATAACTTATAATATTTGATAGTGTATTATAGTAATTAATGTATATTACATTACATTGGGGTTATGAACTATGAATATTTGTCTCGTTATGATGTTTAATTTTAGGTGTCACATATACTCACATGCTAATTTTATTACTAAAAAAATATTTACTTGTAAATTTACCAAGCTTACATAGTAACATCTAGATTTTATTCATGATTATATTTTTATTCCATTTGCATTATTTTGTGTTGTGTTACTTGCAAGTAAATGTGTAGTGACATAGTATAGACAATGTACAGACAATCAAATCCTGGATTATTTTTCAATACTTTCACTAAACATGTGTAAACATTTGTGGGTAAGTTTTAGAAGTATTATAACTCTTATTTAATATTATTTATATATTAAATTATTTTATGTTTATGTTATTATGTATTATTATTTATTTAGATACAGAAAATGGCAGCATTGTGTCATTGATGGTGAACATACAAGTTTAGCAAATAATTTGTCCTGAATTATTCCTGCTGAGGTAATAGGTACTCAGTGAATTTCAGTCCAAATTAACTCCTCAAATTGGTTTTACTTTACTGTGGAGCTATTTCAAATAAATTTTAACCGGATTACAATTAATTGTAATCGAACAATTAACTATTGGAAAATTACCTTAATAATTATAATATAAGTATATTAAATTTCATACAATTAACAGTAAATTGATACATCAGTTCAATTACAAGTTCAGTACTTAAATACAGACAAAATACATTGAGTAATGAAGACTATTTCAAAGATTTAGAAGTATAAAATATTAACAATATGAATTAATAAACATTTTGTACTGTTAAACCAAATTAAGGCCATCAAAAGGTTCAAATGCTTACAAACCACTAATTGTTTAAATAATTTGAATATCTGTAAAAAAAAAACATAAATTTATTTAGTAAAAGAAGTGTAAGCACATCAGTAGTTTATTGATAGTATTTATCTTAAATGTATTTAATATTCTTATGTGTGTATATAAAATGTATTATTTAGTTTTGTTCAGTATTATTAAGATGTATCATGATATGCATAATGTTTACAGAGTATTACGTATATGCATAAATAGATTTAAACTATATGTGTTTATTCGTTGTATACTAAATGGAAATGTATTAAGATAAACTGCCAAAACAGCGTATTATCAAAATTTAAAGAGTTAGAAATTGTTTATTGTATTTAAATATTACAAAATATAATGTAACACATTTGGTAATGCAACAAATTGTATTAAAATATTTAAATCATTGGTATAATATTATGAAGGATTGAAAAATAATAAACACAAATGGGATCAATGGTTAATAGTTGATACCTATCTAATAATAAATACTTTTGTAGGAGTAATGATAAAATCTGGATCTCTGCTTATTTAAAAAAAAAAAAAAAAAAACAATTATTATAAGGTAAGCGCCCTCACACTTTAATCCAGGCTTGAGACTGGCAACTCATACATAATAATAATAATAATATTATGAAGGTAATTAGTTGGCGGTTTACACGTTCCTTTTTAAATGTTAATCAGACAGTTAATATTATTTTATGTAATTTATATAGTAAATATTATTTTTGGTTGGTGTATAGTTTTTGTATATTGTTCTACTTTAAAAATATTGTTATATTTTTTGTAGAATGATAACATACACATCTTTGCTGTTATTCGGCCACCTTTTTCAGTAATTGTTGTGTCATTGGCGGAAACCCAATTAGAATGTGCTTGTTTCAGATATGCTATATAATGGCCAGAGTTCGTGTTTTGACCAATGTGTAGTATGGCAGCATGAGGTTTGTAACGCGCTTCAGCAATTTGTAAAATACTAGACGGTACACCGCTTAGTTTTAAATTGGTTATCTTGTTGGAAACAAATTTTTCGTTCATGAAGGTCGTAGTAAATAATTTTAATTGAATTATTATATATTCATGGGCTAATGTTATCTGATGTTTACTTTCATAACCTCCATGTTATTACAATTATTGCATCTGTAGTCTGATATGCTAGACCATACATTTTGATCGGTTGACAATAAAGTTTTCAGATTTTGTGATCTTTCTTATGGAATATCCAAATGTAGGATCAAGCTGGTTGGTGCATCACTGGTTGTTGTATGACTGCACAAATTGCAACGACTGTTATACACTTCTTGAAATCCAAATAATGAATCAAATGTGTGTCTGTTACGGTTCATAAGTGCTTCTAAAAATTGTACACAATCGTGTTGTTCTTGCAGAGTATAAAATATTGTCTCGTTGTTCAAATATTCTCTGACTGTTCGAGTATTAGATGAGATACTGTTGTCACTATATTCGTCCAGGCATTGTTTAAGTGTCGGTCCAAGTTCATTATTGTGAATTTGGTTTACAAGGGATTCACAATGGAAAAGTACCTGTATGACAGAATTAGCATAACATGAGACATTGTCAATATTTGTGAAGTCACAAATACCACTTGATATTATGCCTACTGGATTTTCGATCTTTGGTATTATTTTTTGAACTCTTGATGTAGTTATATTATCACTTGATTCTAATAATATGTTTGAGCTTCTGTTACAATTTTCTGGAACCATGATAGTACAACTATCGACATGAATGAATTCAACATCATCAAAGTTAACATTATTTAACACCTCAGTTTATTTAGTTATGGTTTCAAGTGCCATAACAGTGCCACTATCAACTTGTAAGAATTCTATATCATCAAAACTATTATTATTCCTGACCTTAGTTGATTTTACCAGAATATCTCTATTAGCTATGCTGACGTTTGGTTTGATCGAATTGTTTTCAACAACTCTTACAATTTGATCATCAGCTGCCACATCATTTTCTTCAATTTCAGTTTCTTTGTCCATAAGGAGAATAGGCCTGTGATCACTTATGAGAGACTCGTACACCATAGCTGCAATTTCAACATTTGATATGACGTTGTCTATGCTTGTTCCGTAGTCTGTAGTTATATTATCCACTAATACCTTGTAATTGAATTGCTTTAATATTTGAACTAGTTGTTTTGGTGGTTTATTGAAGTGTGTATTGAAATCGCCGATGAAAACCACTTTTGTTCGGGTTGAAGCTACTTATTCAATGAAATCACAAAGTTTCTGCATCGGAAATTTGGGCGATGAGTATATCCCAATGTAGGTTATATTTTCAACGAATACTTCAATTGCTTCTAGGTGTGTGCGTGTTTTTTTTGTCTTGGATTAATGTTGAATTGCTAGTTATTTCCTCATTTTGAATAGATTCTTCAACAAAACAAATCGAACCACTCTTGCCATTGGCATGTATACTGTCTATTCTACAGCACTCGATATGGTTCTTAATGTTATATGTGTCTGTTGATTTTGAACCGGTTTCTTGGAAAAACATTAGTTGAGATCGCAAAAGAATGATGTCCGCATTAATATGATCTTCATATTTTTTTAACGACCTTATATTATGTGACATACATGTTAGTGGCTTGTTGTCTTTCATAATTTTAGAAAACCGTGGATTTAGGGCACAACTTGGTGTCCTAAGCCTGAACATCTCATGTTCAACTTTTGATGAAGGTTTTGGTGGCTTTGCAGGAAAGTGGTCTATACGCAAACTTTGTGCTGAAGTTGCTCGGCTACATCCAACGTACAACATATTGCATTTCAAGTACTTTTTGGGTATATGAAATGCTACAGATTTATACGTGGAGCCTTGGCTTTTGTGTACCGTCAATGCCAAAGCTTCCACCAAGGGCAATTGCATTCTCGTTACTTTATGGTGCTCTGCATTACCCAATTGAAATTCTAATTTTGTGATTTCAATTGGTGTCCACTTGCACATATCGTCTGTGTGTTCGCCTTCAGGTTTCAGTTTGTTTTTAATCTGCTGTCTAGTCATTGACCCCACTTCTGGTTCATCGAACTTGATCCAAACTCTTTTAGCAACTTCTTTACCTCAGTTTGTCCTTTGTTTATTTGCGTGAGGTCTCCAATGGCACCGTTGACTATACCGTCTTTGGTTGAAATGTTTGCTATCACCATATACTTGGCTGTTTCTTTTAAAACTAATCTTAAAGGTAATCCCATAGTTTTTTGTCGTGGCATTTTCTTGGCAGGTTCAATATCCTGTCGTTTGGCAGACGTATCAATTGCTTCAGAAATGAAACCCACTTGATTCATAGAGCTAAGCACTCTTCTGTTCATTTCGTCGACTTCGTTGTTAGTAGCCCAGAGGTGCATTACTTGTGGTTGAAAAGTAACGTCTAACTGGGTTATAAGATTTTGGAAATATTTCACATCAGCTTCCTCCAACTGTCCTCTGGCCAACTTTGTTAACATGATTGCAAATTGTTTGTCATCTTTTTAGCGCATTATTTCAGTCAATTCGTAAGACTTGAATGTTTCCCAAATAGATTTAATTGATAAGATTTCTACCGCACTTGGATATTTAGACAGTATTTCTTCAAAGCTGTCGTACAGTGGTGTTGACAATACCGGTGCTAATTGAAAGAAATCACCAAACACTATGATATTTATGTCACCAAAGGGTTTATTTATTCTTAGAACAGACCTCAATCGCTGATCAATATATCATAGTGTTTTTATGCCGACCATGGAAATTTCATCAATTATCAATAGCTTAACGTTGGCGAATTGACAACGTAGTGTATTTGAAATATCTGAACTCAATTTTGGTAGCAACCCGGCAAATTGATTTAATGGGAACGCAGAATGAAGTGTTAAACCTCTTATTCCATAGGCAGCTTTACCTGTTGGTGCCGTGAGTAATACTGGTGGAAGTGATAAATCGTCTATATCTGGTCTAAGATTTGCTATGCGAATTACAGACTGTGCTAATGCTCGTATAAGCATTGATTTACCAGCTCCCGCTGGTCCAGTGACAAACGCCTTTATCGCAGGATTATCTCTGCCCCATATTTGTCTTCTTATGATATTAGTGGTATGATACAAGAGTTGGCGTTGACCGTCGTTTAAACATCTGATTAGGTCATTGAACTGTTCATTGTCAATTAAGTGCACTCTTATTTTTCCACCATCTTTAGGTTTATCAACATCTGGAGTATTTGTAGTTTCTACATATTCACAGACATCATTTATGAGTACCCAATCTTCATCGTCTTGAACCAGATTATTGTTATGACTTTGCTCAGCTTCTATTTGGTTTTCATCGTTGTCTAATTGGTTTTCTTCGACTTTATTAAACTGTTGGTACAAGTCTTTTATTCGATCAATGTTTGTTTCATACACTTGTTTACAGTTGATATTTAATAAATCAACTGTTTCATCGCGCCATGGTAAAAATAACATAACATTTTCTCTGTAAAAATCTTGTTCATTTTTATCCACATTGAACCTTACATACCGTATGATTTTTCTTATTTTACGTTTATGTATACACTTGTTTGGTTTTCCGATTAGCGTGGAGTCAATCGAATAAGTGGTTTCTTCTTCAATATCAGTGTCCGAGTCAGAATTGTTTTTAGCAGGTTTTTTTTTACTGTGAACTTCATAATTGGCTCCAAATTCAGCCAAAGTTATTTCTTCAAGACTATAAGGTCTAGACGAATAGTATTCAATTAGACCATAGTAGAAAATGTCATCGGATTGTGGATCCATTTCTCCTCTTACTGCCATTGGTTTCAACATTCGAGTTCTCTTATCCGGATGGCTGGTGTTTATAAATGTATACCCAGTTGACGTATTGCATTGCTTCATACCTAAGCAAGTGTACACTGCTTCCTGTGCAGAAATTTCCTGACTCCCCGAAAACGTCGAAGCTATCCTTTTCAGTTGTTCTTTGACAGGTATATCAGTGGAAGTTTTGAGATTCTCGACAATGTCTCTCATTAATTTTGATATTCCGCGTTGGCTTTTTCCAATATACTCGATTACATATCTGACACAAGAGTAAACATCCAATATAAACTGTATGTCCATGTTAGATTGCCACAGCGGAAATAGTTCCTCATTGAATCCAGAAATCATTCTTTGTTTTATGGTTCGTTTTAGGAAAACTGTAGGCCGTTTAATAACAGTTCGAATAATGGATTTATATTCATTAACATCTGCTATTGATAATTTTTGTAAAATATCTTCTAACGACGGCTCTGAAGATGTGTCGCCGTCCTTGAAGTCTCTGAGATATTGCAGAAGTTTTTCATATTGTTTTATACGAATTTGTCTTGTGATTACATTACTGTTGTCAGCTGTTAGGGGAGTCAATATGCAGGTTTCATTCATTGGTGGATATGGTATGTTGAAGCGACACTTTTTCATTTGTTTATCTTTGTCAGTCCTGTAACAAGTGTGTGTATGTTTGTGAGTATTTTTATGTAAATACTCATGGGCAGGACTGCTATCGTCTACCATACACTTGATGTATTTGTCAATTAGCGCTACACACGCACCAAAAGTCTCCGGTGTGGCTGGGTCGAAAACAGTTGCATTGTCTAACCACAATAGCATATGTACATGTGGACTTCCTCTGTGTTGGTATTCGACCCGATAAAAGAAATGTTTAACAATGTGATCTTTGAAAATTACATTTTTGGATTTAATCAATTTGAACAGTGCTCTAAACCTGTGATCAAAATAAGTAGCACAAACAACAGGATCTTGTCGAATTAAATCTGATTTTTGAGCATAAGTTAGTTCAATATCATCAGATAATGTTTTGGAGTAACGTAGCTTGTATAGAATCTTCAATAAATCAATCCAAGTTGATTCACTAGGACTAAATGTTCGGAATAAAGTCGGTTGACCTTCTTGACGCACCATAGCAAAAACGTTTTTCCTCATTGCAGCTAGATATGATGGTGAATTTTGTACGTTGTGTAGCATTCGGTATCCTTGATCGTTATCTATCATTTTATTCAAGACTTCTGGATTTGCTACGTCATTAGCAGTCGTGTTTCCTTTTTTGTTTTTTCGTAAAACAATTTGCACATTACTAGCGATTACTTTTTGAACTAATACTTTACATTTAAAAAATATGTTTGAAGAGTCAGATGCAAATCTTCGATGTACATTCAGCAGTTCAGATCGTACCACTCTTGAATAATTCTTTAGAGGTGATTTATTAGTGCGTGGATGTCCTCCAAACAAGTCAGGAAAAGCTTTTTCTACTGCGTGATCATCCATGAGAATAGACAACGGTGTCATGCCTTCACCTGGAGCAAAAGACACAAAATCACAGTTTTCAATCATCGTGTCCATTTGTCCCGGATTGATTGGCTCGATATTTGTATCTTCATCGTCAGTTCCTTCGCTTTCAAGATCCGAACCATTTTCCAAACCCTTGGTGGTTTCTGTGACATGAGCCAACCAATCTCTGTCTATTTCGGCATCTTTATACAGTGGTTTTTTAATCAAATCATTCAACGCTGCTACTACTAACGATGGTCTTACATTTTGATAAAGATAATGTTGTTTAAAACATGATTTTCTTTTCAATTTAACTTTCATCATCTTAATTGCAGCTAAATTTTCGGCACGTCTGGGCAAAATAGATGTAGTCTTGGTGAGATCTATTGGGACATTGATAACATTGCCTTTGATTTTTAACTGTCCATCACTGCGGAGACATTTGAATATTTTCATAAACGGTAATCTAAGTGAGACCATCTGCTTTTCAACTTGATTTAGTCGAGCAACTGAAGGTGGAACAGTGTTCAACTCAAAACCATTTCCTATGTACAACGGAGGAACTTTTGATTTCTTAATATGCGGATGACAACTTGTGCATATTGGTACAGTACTCTTGGCATCAGTTGGAATTATTGACATACCTAATTGCCTGAGGAGATTAGAGTTGCACTTGTTGACACTGGACGGGAAACGTAGTCGATGGCACGAATAACATTTTTCTGATAAACATTGTGACCTTTTCAAAATATATTCAGAAATCAAAACATCTTCCCTCTGCCTGGTTTCATTTAATTTCTGCCGTTCTCTTCTTCTATATGATGTAGAATTTGGTGTTCTCCTTTTACTAGATATATTTTGCCGAAGACTACTATCGGACGGTATTCTTCTCTTTTTCATGTTTTGAGCGTTCTTAATTTGGTATGTGTTTTTGAAAACTGTATTTTCAAGTCTTTTTGTTCTGTTTATTTCACTGGCAATCTGGTTTTTTTTTATTCAACATGCTCTTACGACTGGTGATCTGGTTTTTTAATTTATTCACCGGATCTTGCAGTTGTTTGTCCATGCTCTTACGACTGGTGATCTGGTTTATTTTCTTATTCACCGGATCTTGCAGCCATATGTCCAAGTTCTTACGACAAGTGATCTGGTGTTTTTTTTTATTCGCCGGATCTTGCAGAAGTTTCAACATGGTTTTACGACTAGTGATCTAGTTTTTTTTCTTATTCACCGGATCTTGCAGCCATATGTCCATGTTCTTACCACAAGTGATCTGGTGTTTTTTTTTATTCGCCGGATCTTGCAGAAGTTTCAACATGGTTTTACGACTGGTGATCTGGTTTTTCTTCTTATTTACCGGATCTTGCAGCCATATGTCCATGTTCTTACCACAAGTGATCTGGTGTTTTTTTTTATTCGCCGGATCTTGCAGAAGTTTCAACATGGTTTTACGACTGGTGATCTGGTTTTTTAATTTATTCACCGGATCTTGCAGACATTTGTCCATGTTCTTACGGCAAGTGATTTGGTGTTTTTTTTTATTCATCGGATCTCGCAGACGTTCAGCATGGTTTTACGACTGGTGATCTGGTTTTTTAATTTATTCACCGGATCTAGTAATCGTTTTTTTGTACATTTCAAATTGAGAATCTTTCTTTGATTTGTAATATCTTGTGAAGCATGATAAAACTGTTTTCTTAATTTCTCATTTTCAAGTTTTTGTACACGAAAACTTTCATTGTCGCTGGACCGTGCCTTGGCTTCTTTGTTTTTTAGTCACGTTTTGACAGCCGTCCCATTTTGAAAAAAAAAAAATAAAAAAAATATAACTAAACTACTTACTTAAAAACTAACACTCGGAATGAACGCAGCACGTCTGTCAACCTAAAAAAACAAACAAATATAGTTTAAAATGATGGTACAAAAATAATAATAATAACCAAAATTACCTTAATTAAATACAACAAAACAAAACTGACTGCCACTGAATTAATAGAATTCTGAAAAAAAAATATATTAATTTTTTGAATAACCCGTCATACTAAAAATAATTAATTGAACATTGAACAGGTTAGGAATAGTTATGTCATTATGACCTTACATGATATTTATTTGTATTTTATTGTTGAAATAATATACGATACCAGACAAAACTAGAGATTTACTTGACTTGACTTGCTTCAACTATAGTTTCACCTATGCTCCTTGCTTATAATAAATATTTCCCATAAACAATGAAACACAGTATAACAGAAAACATATGCATATACAGAGTGTCACAGAAATAATTGACAATTTGCTAGCCAAAGTGTATTGTACTATACATCTTTTAAATTATATAATTATTATACCTACATTTATTTAATTTTAATAAAGAAATACTATATAGGTACCTAATATGTTATTAGTACAAAAAATGTAGATGTTGTAATTGTTCAATAAATAAAAAAGTAGAAAGAAATTAATGACCTATAACTTAGATTTATTTAGCAAAACTGAGCAAGTTATTTATTTTTCTCAACTAGTTAAAGTTATTTATTTATTTATTTATTTATTTATTTTACAATACGGGACGAACCCTATAATACATGAAAATAGTAGTATAATAATAATAGAAAATAATAGTTTGATTATGGAAACGAGGCTCAATTTAGAGTGAAAATGAAGGGTCAGTGTTGGCAATGCGCATAAGACGGATGATCGGTGAGTTAAGATAGTAGTTTGAGGAAGAGAAAGGAATATTAAATGGAACAGATGATCGTGTACGACGGGAGGGAACATTAAATGAGACACGGGATAGTGATTCAGGACTGTCTATTTTAGAGGAAAGAAGATTAGAAAGAAATGTTAAGTTGGCTGAATGGCGACGATCGGCGAGACTTTCTAAGGAAAAAATTCGTTGGATTGGCGTGTAATCGTGAGGTGGGCAGAATATGTTTAATTTGAAAGCAGCATGACGGAGGAATTTTCTTTGAACCCTTTCTATCATGCTACGTGCAGAAGCGGTGGATGGGTCAAAGAGGATTGTGCCATATTCAAGGATGGGACGGACTAAGGAACAGAAAAGAGTTTTTAGTGGTGTGATCAAGTGATAGTCTGTGGAGATACGGTTTATGAAACCAAGCAGTTTAAGAGCCTTACAACAGATTAACTGAATGTGCATATTAGGGCACAGGTTTCGAGTAAGAGTGAATCCTAAATCTTTTATATAATTATTACAAGTTGTTAAGGGGGTATTGTTTACAGAGTAAGTATGCTTAATTACGGCATTAATACGACAAAAAGTCATTACTGAGCATTTAGTAATATTAAGAGCTAGCCCCAAAGATTCACCCCATGTTACTAATCGCTGAAGGTCGTTTTGGAGAAGGTGACAGTCAGAGATGGATTTTATGCGGAAAAATATTTTCATATCATCAGCAAATATAAGAAGTTTAGCATGCTGGAGGACGGAGGTGGCTGAGTTTACGAATAGGGCAAATAGAAGTGGAGAAAGAACAGCACCTTGTGGTACACCTGAGGAGGGGGTAAAGTGGTCAGAAGAGGTGGAATCAACAGTTACCCATTGTATCCTATTTGTGATGTAAGAGTGAAGCCAGGATAGTAGAGGTTCGCCGATGCCTATAGAGTCTAGTGTTGACATAAGATGATTATGATCAACACGATCGAAAGCCTTGGAAAAATCTGTATAGATTACATCTACTTGGCAGTTATCGCGAAAAGCATCATATATATATGAATGAAGACTAAGGTTACAAGTAACAGTTGATCTACCAGGACGGAAGCCATGTTGCTCATCAATTAGGATATGATTCAAGGAAGGGCGAATTGCGTTAAGGACAAGCGTTTCAAATAATTTGGATAAATTTGGTAGGATAGTTATTGGACGATAGTTAGAAACATCAGTAGAATCACCAGCTTTAAATATGGGTCTAATTGAGCCAAGTTTAAGAGCAGATGGAAAAATACCTGAGTCAATAGAACGCCTAAACAATAACCACAACGGCTCTACTAGAACAGATCGAAGTTTGTACAAGAAATCACCCTGGATACCATCTGGACCAACAGATTTAATATTGCGAAGGGAACATAAGCATTTGTAGACGTCACTAATCGAAAAATAGGCATTAGACGGGAGTGGAAAGTGGGAGGTAGGATGTAATGTTTGGGATGGAGTCGGTGAAGGCTGGGTGAACACAGAAGAAAAATATGTAGCAAAAAGGTTAGTTGTGTCGGAAAGAGATGTACTCCGTATACCATTGAGTGTGACAATTGAAGGAATAGATTGAGAAGAGCGGTTTTTTTTAATGAAACTCCAAAAATAACGTGGGTTGCTTAATAAGGAGGACTCGGTACGAGAGACAAAATTACGGTAGCATTGTCTGGAGATGAATTTAAATTTAGCGCGAAGAAGTGAAAAATGCTTGTAATCTGATAATAGCTGGGATGACTTAAATTTACCATGAGCGCGAGACTTAGCAAACACTAGTTCTTTGAGCTCCTTAGTGTACCATGACGGGAAAGTGGAAGGGCGAAAAGAGATTTTAGGAACAAAAGATAAAATTGAATAATGGAGAGCATCAAGGAAGACAGACATGGAATCATCAGGGGAGTATGATAGAAAGGTACGTTTCCAATTGAAATAGTTAAAAAAATCTGTATGTAGTCTGCCTTGCTAAAGTTATAAAATGATTTGAGGGGAGTAGATTGAGGAGCAAGGATGGGGAGATTTATAGAGAGTGAAAGAGGTGGATGGTAAGTGTCGGCAGGCACGGCTGTATCAAGAGCTTGTTTAACAGTTATGGAGCTAAGGTTGGAGAATATGAGATCGAGAAGAGAGTGGTGAGAATTTAATTGTAATTATGTTGGAAGAATCCGTGGATGGCAAGTCTTTCAGGAATGGAAGTGTATTCAGAGATTGTTTGAGTTAGGAAACATAGACCATGTGTATCATTTGACCATGAAATAAATGGTAGATTGTAATCGCCAGTGAGGATAAAACTATGGTTTGGGTATTTTTGAACAATAAAATCAATAGTATTTAGATGAGTAGTATAACGCTCAATGGGCGACGAAGGTGGTATGTAAACACTGCCAATTATAAAATTTAAGGAGTTATGAGAGAAGCGGACAAATAATTGCTCAACATTATTATTAGGTATATTAAGGGGGGAAGAAGGAATGTCTTTACGCACAGCTACTAACACACCACCACCGCGATTACAGGAGCTGGTTTGAGGAGACCTGTCGCATCTAAATATATTGTATTTATTGAGACCGAGCTCAGAAGAGTAAAAACTATTAGTGAGCCAAGTTTCCGTAAGAGCAATAAAGACATAGTTAAAACATGAAGTATTACAATTGAAATTAACAAGTTTAGTACGAAGGCCGCGACAATTCTGGTAGTACCCATTGATGTTGTTAGTGATGGGGGTGTTGGAGTTGATTATACATGAGGGCGATGAAGAACTCGGTTGTCGTTTTTTGAACGGGAAATTACGCACGGAGAACCGTTTTTGAACGTGATGGTTAGGTTGTGTTCACCCGCAGCTACACGACGATCTAACTCAAGGTGACAGGAACGAAGTTGTTGACGTTCTAGTAAAGTTTTGTCACGTACAATGCTGGTGAGTGGTAGAAGGGACAATTTTTGGATTTTAGCTTGACGATAGGACGTAAGAACAGCAGAAGCAGCTTCACAGGAGCCAAAGATAACTTTTAGAGGTCGAGTTGAGGTCGTGGTAGGTTTACCAAGACGAAACGATTTGAAATCAGTGTGTTCATCGACAGAGAGTTTAGAAAATATATCACGTACAGTGAACTTATCGTCGTTTATTTTAGTAGGGAGATCGCTCGATGTGGATTCAGGTAGACCATGCATAATAATATTGAGCTTGCATCGATCCCGCTCGGTGAATTCCTGTAAGACATCTGAAATTTGGGTGGATGGGACAGTTGATGAATTTGGTGTGTTTGACTCTAGAGCTAGAACCTTAGATTCTAGGAGGTCGACTTTAGTACGGAGCTCAGAAATTTCGAGTGAGAGAGAATCAAATCGTGAAGTAAGAGCATTGATACTCGTTTTGAGATCAGTACCTAAGGATTTGTGGCCAGCCAATAATTTATCTTGAGATGATTGGATACGACCAATAGCTTTTAAGATGTCATCGTTCGACGTGGATTTCTTAGAAGTAGTGGAAGTTGAAGAGCCCGAACGGGTGATGACTGGTGAAGGCTTGGACATAGTTTGAAGTAGACAAGTAGAAGTAGAAAGAGAATGAAGTTTTTGTTAAGTGGCAATTTGCGTGCACTATGACACGCTGTATAAGAGAAGTTTCGGCGCACACACTGTATATGATGGTGCAATCGGATCGTATCTCGAATCGGTAAAAGTACTTACAGGGCGGCGCGATAACGCAGTCCGTGCGACCGTCGAGCAGATAAATATTATAAATAAACTTACGTATTTTCGGCGGCCGTGTATATGTACGAGGAAACCATAAATTGTCCTTGTGAGTTGTGAAGGAGAGTTTTGGGCGGACCGACACGAAATCGACACCAAATTAAGGACGAACTTATAACAAAGTAGTTAAAACAAAGTACGCAAAAAACTGGCTACTATAAACAGAAATATGAGCGAAAAGGTCGGAAGCGAATATTATTAGTTTATACACATATGAGACTTTATATTACTTTGATACAAAAACTAAGTTAATTTTTTTAACATAGATACTGGACACTTTTCATTTTTACATTCAAAATATAAAAGTTCTTTTAAAAATTTTGGGGTGGGGCTGACTCCTACCAAGCCACCCTTACCCTTCCCACACCAGTTACAGCCATGACTTGGTATCTAATTACCTGACTTAAATTATTGAACTATTGATGACATTAGAAAAATTATATTGAACAACTGATAATTTGATAAAATGTTTCGACTTTCAAATAAGTAGGTAATAGTAGGTATTAGTAATAAATTATAACACCCATTTATTGGAAACAAATTGAAATATCAGTCATATGTACATAATACTAGTTATAAAAATTATATTAATTAAAGCAAATTTTAAAAAGTATTTTGGACATGTAAGTTGTATGAATATAGCATGTTAACTAGTTGAGATATGTCAATATCTTGATATTAATATTAAGCGATATAAAGGTATTTATGGCTTTAAAAAAGCATTATTAAAATCAATATAATATACTATTAGAATAAATTTATGTTTAAGAGTTGATAGAATATTGTAATATGTAAATTCGATTTCTAATTTTTGCAATGTTTCTTTATTTTTTCTATTCTACATAAGTCTAAATTTCATCTAATATGTATGTTTCTTCTAAATACTCTTCACCACCGTCACAAGCAATGTTTAAAGGAGGTGAGCAAACAAATGTAAAACATTGCTTCGCTCAGAATCTAAAAAAAAAACTCTAAATTTAATCAGTGTTTTTGTTTTGATTGTCTTCAAATAAAGTAAAGTAAAGTAATTAGAACACAAAATTATTAACAACATAAGAAATATACTATGTAATATGTAACAGTATGATACAATATTCATGTTGATTATTTTAATTATTGGTATTGTGGTTAATGTGTTACAAGATATAGTTACTAGGTACAATTAAATAAATAAATATAAATAATTTATTAGAAATAATATAATAAGACAAATGTCTTTATAAAATTTAAAATACTCAATACCTCATAAACAATTATAAATAGTAAATACAGTTTTTATGATTAGCAGTTTTAAGCAACATTTGGATTTTTGGAATGAAAAAAAAAACTACAAAAAAACTAGTTACTTATTTTTCTTAACAAGTTGGATTAGATTATTTTACACATTCAACTGAACTAGTTAAGTCACAAAGTAATTATGAATTAAAAGTAACTGGTTAAGTTAAAAAAATTACTTAAAAAGTAATGTTCTAACTAGTTTCTGTAATTTTTGGATTTTACAACAGTGTTTCCAAATCTATTTGTCACAATGTTCTTAAACCAATAAGGAAACTTTTTGACTATATAAAAAATTTATGAAAATAAATTTAACCTTAATTTGATTGAAAATCTTGTTATATTTTATTTGATACCTCTATATGTATAATAATAATGTAAATTATAAAGTATAACTAGTATTGTGGCCTGTGGGACAATGGGACATACATCTTACAATGGATATAATTAAATTTTTAGTACCTAATGCATGTATTATTTTATTATGATTGTAGAAAATGTTATTATCATATTATTTTGCATATGGGTATATTATTTCAATTTATTTATTTGTGATTGGAGTTATACCTAAATATTTGAATTTAAAAATTCAATTTATATTAAACAGATTTAGTTATTCATTATTCAGTATATTTTGGCTATTGTGTTATATTAAAATAAAATAATAAAATTGCTTAAAATAAAATTTTTTAATAGTAAAAATATATTATTATGGTCTACTTGATTTTTTTTTTTTTGTAGTGGTAGGTTGCCTTACTAAAGAGAAAATTATTTTTAACTTGTTACAACAAAAAGGTTGGGGAACACTGATTTACTAATATAAAAAATATTATAGTTATTTAAACAATATTTAATTTGAAATGCAATTTAATTTTTATCACACAATTTAAAAGTAATGGATAGATCCAATAACTTTTATTGCAAAATGCGGTGTGGCTGTTAGGTAATACTGTAATAGTGTATTCTGGGTATTTTTTTTTCACGAGGATTTATATTCTGATTTCGTAGCCTAAAAGATACCATCAAATTATTCCCCATTCATTGTTTAAGTGCGAAATTAATTAAAACAATTTGTTTTCATACAATTATTTATATATAATTTTGTTTAAAATACGATTGCAATTGTAATCTCAACCAATAATTTCCAAACATTGTTTTCGGCAACTACCAAATTGTTGATTAAACATTAAACCTTTTTGCACGGCAATATTTTATGAAACGAATTTTATTATTTAGGAAATGTTATAAGAACTTAGAGTATAAATAAAACATTCAAAGCATTTTCAATCTAACTTAGGTAATATACCTATTTAATTGTTCTACACCCGACAGCGGCGTATTTACGGGGGCGGATCTGGGGACAGATCCGCCCCCATGGCTCTTTGAGATTGTATAATATAAATTATAATATTATGTACTAATTATTAAATTCTAATATATAGAATATAGATATTAATTGATAAGTTAGGTTTGATAATTATCAAAAAAATTATTTATGATAACAGAGGTTTTTGATATTATCATTAAATTTCTCGTAGCCACGGTTATAGTTAAATGGTTAATCTCACGGCTAGTCGAGAACGCAAGTCAATAGCAATTTGCAATTAGCAACTAGGTATGGTTCGTCGGTCGGTCATACGGTCTGTTTACCGTTACACAAATACACAATACGATTTTTATTTAGTTTATAGTTAATGTTCATTTCATACATTCTTACTTTATGTTTGTGACTATTATTTTTTTTCAATAATAATATCATCATGAAGGCAGTTAATCCAAAAATAACTTCCTTTTTTACAAGTAAGGGTAACCTTGGAGTTAAAAGGCCGTGTGAAGATGAAGATTCTGATTCAGAAAACTCAAAAAATAATCAGCCACAGGTACCTATTTGTAACGATGTAATTTCAACCGATATAAGTTTGTTTGTCAATCGACGTCTATCTGACGAAGAAAAACTATTGGTAAGAGTTAATTATTATATAGATTATAAGACTATAGGTAATTAAAATGGTATTTTGACTGTTCAAGGTTTTAAAAAATGTATGGAAGCCCCAAAAAAATTATGACTTTCCGTTATTGGAACTTAATAAAGGCAGGAGCTTAAAATTTCAGTATGCATGGCTTGATAAATATTCTTGGCTTGCTTATTCTAAAGCTTTAAATGGTGCTTTTTGCAAGTACTGCGTAGTATTTGCTGGTAATACAGGTGGTGTTGGAAACCAGCCTTTGGGAAATCTTGTAATATCTCCTTTCCAGCAGTATAAAAATGCACATAGAGTAAAAAAAAAAAAACATTGTACCAAAATATAATTGTTTTTTGATCTTTTAAAACTTATCTTACACTTATCTGTACAGACTTTAGGTATTCATCAAGCTAGAGAATATCATATTGCTTCAGTTACTGACTCTGAACATTTTATTAGAATAAAAGAAAATAATCAGCCGACAATAGTTGAAAAAATAGATTCTAACAGGTCAGCTTAACAAAACTCAATGCAATACTGTAAAATGAGTTGCATGAGTATATTATGTAGTAGAACTATAACACTTTATATGGTTAGTTATATTTTTATTACCAACACTCCACAGACGTGCTAAAATCATCGAAAATAGAAAAAGACTGATTCCGATCATAGAATGTGTTTTGTTGTGTGGACGTGAAGAAATTCCATTGAGAGGGCATAGTGACTATGGGAGAATTATTGTTGATGGTATATTGGTATGCCCCTTATTTTTTTGAAGTTATACTTCTTTACGCACGGTAGTGAGGAAAAAAAAAAGCGAACGGGCGGCGTGTACGAACGGGCGGCCGTACGAACGCGAAAGCGTACATGTCCGTAAATAAATAAATATTGTCATGGTAATGTTGTTTTATTATATATCTGTATAATATATATATACAGATATATATAATATTATATATAAATATATATCTGTATATATAAAACAGTAAGCTGATTGACTACTATCGACGCACAGCTCAAACCATTGGACGGATCTGGCTGAAATTTGGCATACAGATAGCTATTATGATGTAGACGTGCGCTAAGAAATTCGCATTTTAAGTAGGAGCTCAAACAGGGACATTGGGATTCAAGATGGAAATTGGAAATTTTATTTTTATTTATTAATAGTTGCCATTGGTTATAGTCTAATAAGAAATTAGCACTTACCCCACCAAGTTACACCAAAAGGAGTTCAACAATCATAATTTTTTTAAGAGTTGTGATTTTTTACGAGCAACCAAATTTGTTATATTAATCCACCGTATTATATCAAAATAAACTTGGTATAACTTTGATAATTTAGAGTTAAATCATACACTTCCGTACAAACAGCACGGGGTCCGCGATCTACCGCAGGTAGATTGCCTACCTGATAATGTACTGCTGCGATTCAGAATTTTTATTCCGGGCAACGGAAAAGATAAGATAAATTTTGAACACCATACACCGAATATTGAATAACGAATTGAACAAAGTTTGAGTCATAACTCATATTGAGTTGATACATTTAAAGGGCGACGAAGTGCACGGGATCAGCTAGTATTATATATTATAATCGGGCCATACTAATTAATATGAATAATTAATGATCGATTATCATTTATTTGTATTATTATTATTAGTATTCACTCACAAATATTGTCTGGATAAAAACAATACTACAAACAATTATCCATCGATCTGTCGAATAAAAATATAAAAAAAAAAATAAAACTATCAATAATAAATAATTCCGGATACTTCTTCTCATTTTTTAAATTAATTAATATTTTTTCTTTCTTTTTCACTCACTCACGTGTACCATTCAAAAGAAGTTTAACTTCCCGCGCGCGTACTGGTAACACACATGGTTTTTTTTTTATTCTTATACTGTATTATTATTTTGTATTCATAATTGATTAGATGACCATGACGGATCTAGAGAAGGCAATTTCCGTGCTATTCTTAAGTATCGAGCCAAAGGTGATCAGTTTTTAAAAAACATATTAGAGGGTCCTGGTAAAAGGAATAAGTATATAAGCCCAATTATTCAAAATAAAATTATAGAATCATGCAATAAAATTATCATAAAAAAAATTGTTGCCAAAGTAAACTCTGCTAAATGTTTTTCCATCTTGGCTGATGAGACTACCGACATATCAACAAAAGAGCAGCTGTCACTTACTGTACGGTATATTGATGATGATGCTATTCTTCATGAAGACTTCCTTCAATTTTATGTAATTGAAAGTTTAACTGGGTCCGACCTAGCATCCTCTATTTTAAATGGTGAGTGTTTCTATTTTACATTATGTTAATATTTATTTGCCAATATTTTTATATTTTATTATTATTCCAAAGCTTTAAGTAGTTGTGGTATCGATTGTGACTTCCTTTATGGCCAGGGTTATGATGGTGCAAGCAACATGTCGGGAAAATATAATGGTGTCCAAACAGTCATAAGACAAAAATATCCAAAGGCGTTATATCTACATTGTGCTGCGCATAGTTTGAATCTTGCTGTATCTACTTCATGCAACATCAAATCAATAAGAAATTGCTTAGGAGTAGTTGAAAAACTTTATGTATTTTTCAATACCCCTAAAAGGCAAAATGTACTGATAAGTGAAATAGAGAAAAGTGATACAGAGTTTCGTGTCAAAACCCTTAAAAGACTTTGTGTTACCAGATGGGTAGAAAAATATGATTCTCTGAATGATTTCTATGAACTATTTCCTGTTGTAGTTAAAGCACTTGATACAATTTGTTCAGAATGGAGTGATACAACAGATGCAAGTATCCTTAAAAAATGTATACTTGATTCTGAGTTCCTAATTGCCTTAAGTGTCACAAAGGTACCTACTATTTTTTTAATACATTTAGGGCCGTTCTTACAATTTGCTTTAAAGTGTCAGTTAGCGCTTAGTGCTTACCAGTGGAATTTTATGGATTAAACTCCACCAGTTTATGCTATTTGACACTTTATTAGTAATGTATGATCCTTATTGTGTGGTGTAAACTATGTGTATCTTTAATAATATTTTAATTTGTCTAGTTACTTTTTTCTTTTGGACTTCCACTATGTAAATGATTGCAGAAAGAACGTATCGATTTAAAATGTACTGTTAATATGATTGAAGTTTTAATAATAACGCTAAAAAAAATTAGAGAAGATGCCAAAAATGAATTTCATATTTTATATGAAAATGTAGAGATAATTTAGCATTGGATTTTATTTGTTAAAATATAAATATTCAATAAAATTAATTATAAAAAAAATTAAAAAAATTGTTCTGAGGTGAACTCTCTTAAAATAATATAACACAATTAATATATTATATATGTTAACAGAAAATAGCTAGTGAATTTGATTTGGAATTGACAAAGAAAAGAGTTGTAGGAAAACAAACAAACAGAGAAAATCCACCCAATACTAATTCAGTTGAAGATTATTACAGAGTGACGGTGTTTGTGCCATACTTAGATAATTTTATCAGTCAATTGTCAACCAGATTTTTAAATCATAAATCAATATTTAATGGTGAGTAGTATTTTTTTTAATCTAGTAAATGTTGCATGTATAATATATTTTTTTTATTTTAGGATTTGATTGTCTTTTCAAAACAAGCTTGAATAAAGAAGAGAGGGAAGAATTCAAAACACTTGTTGAATTTTATTCACCCCATGTTGAAACTTTTGATATTTGTATCAGTGAATTACAGATTTGGAAAAATAAAATTCAGGATGGTGTGTTCAAAAATGCCTTAGAAGCAATAAAAATATGTGATAAAGATGTTTTCCCCAATGTACATTTTTTGATAAAAATATTTTGCACACTTCCTGTCTCAACAGCTGAACCAGAGAGAAGTTTTTCAAGCATGAAACGTATAAAAACGTATTTGAGAAATTCTATGAAAGAGGTAATTGAATTATTTGATCCTTTATAATAAAATAAACTTACATTATAAATGTACATTTAGACGAGATTAAACGGTTTATCATTGATGTCTATACATCGAGACATTGAAATAAAAGTTGATGAAGTCATAGATGAGCTGGCATTAGACCCAAAAAAAATTGACCTTCTTTTATAAGTATTAAATGAGACTACTGAGATTGTTACTGATTATATTAAGATGTAATATAATATGAAAATTATATATTATAAAAATAAATATTTATATGCAATTTAAAGTAATTATGTCATTGTTGTGTTGTTGGGGGGTGTGGGGGGGCGTAGCCCCCCACGGGTCTGTTTACTACAGTTCTTGTCATCCACCCCCTAGAAAAAATCCTAAATACGCCACTGACACCCGAGATAAAAATGTTAGATACCTACTAAATTAATTTAATTTAACATAAATAAGATAGAACTCATCAGAAGCACGATACTTTGGATATAATATGTATATTGTATACATTATGTACCAATAGAAATTGTGGTAATAAAAGAATATTAAATATTAGGTAGAGGCTATAATCAAATGAATTTTTGCAGAGAACTATAATATATAGTGTTATATATATTATATAATATAAAAAAAAACCCAGTATTTTGTTATGTTGTACTATTGCGAGTGTCACAATATAGTTATGATGATAACAATTGCGAAAAAGAAAAACCAAATGTTTGAAAAATTACACAGTTAACATATTATAAGATTAACTATAGACTAGCATGTAAGACAGTAGGTAAAGAAAGACAGTTCTGGCGCCTCAACCTGCTGGAAATTTCCTATACCCGTCTGCTCAACCCACTATACCCGTCTGCTCAACCCACTATATCGTCTGCTCATCCCACTATACCCGTCTGCTCATCCCTATACATTGACGGCTGCTGAACCCACCATATATCACATACGTTAACGATGTACCCCCGCCACCCCACCACCTATGACCACCGCGCGTGGAAAATAATTTAAAAATTCATCCGCCGGACCGTGATTCGAACCCGGTTAACTTGCATGATAAGCGACAACCGTACCACTGGGCCGCCTACTCGCATCTGTTTGAGAAGGTATATTCTATCTCATTTAACTGGCGTTCGCTTACGTACGCGAGGTATAATTTCCCCCCACCCGAATAACCTGTAGGGACTTTTCGATATCTCCCCCACCAATTAATATTTAATTTGCTCGTTTATGAACACAACTACACAACATAAATTCAGTCACTCTATATAATCGTTCCAAGTGTTTTGCGTGTGCTTGTCTCATATTCAGTGTTAAAATCATAATTATTTCTCAGTGCGTAAAATAAATATGGCTGGTCCAATTGAAAATATGGAAAATATTTACAAGAAAACTTACAAATATACACCACCATCGCCGCCAGCTAATCTGATCGATTGTACTACATTCTTTATTGATAGCAATATTTTTATAAATATAGGATTAGATCCTGATTTTTTGTTTAATTTGCGTTGTATACATCTCAAATAACTCGCAGTGTGTTAAAATGAGTTTTGAATTCTATAAATCTCTAATTAATATAGCTCTTAACTACATCAATTTTTCACGACCATCTCATTTAATGCTGAAGGAGCTTAAATTGGCTTCAGTAGATAAATACAACGGTGACAACGTTCTCTCGATAAAGTGTTTGCAACAGGATCAACATGTACGATTAACTAAAGAGAATGTCTCGAGGATCTTGCAATTAAATGATGCCGTGGAAGAAGTTATTCAGATGAAAAATATATATACACGACCTAGTACATTACGTCAGGCCTGTGATATTTCAATGTATCTTGGAAAGGAAATGCCGTTACCCAAAGATACAAAAATAAGCAATGTTGAATATTATTTATCCCGCATCGATGTCCAAGAATTGAAAAAACAACTCAATTTCACTGGTAATGGTTTAATAGCAGATTTGAAAATCAAGGCAGTCAAACAATTGGCAAGGGGATGGTTAGCTTCTTCGATCGAAATTGAGGTAATACGATTTTATTTTACATATTATTTTATACTAAAGAAAACAAATTTTTTTTAGTCTGAAGTAACCAGACCGAGGACGAGGGCATTCGTAGCACGTGAAACCGCAAAAGCAGCCCGCACATTAATTTTTCGTTAATAATGTAATATTTTATTGTAATATGACATTTTATATTGATGTCAATAATTTATATTTAAAAACGCGGACCAATAATATAATATTTTATTATGTAATTTTCATATTTTTGTCAATTATTTAAAAACGCGAACCATTAATGTAATATTTTATTGTAATATGATATTTTATTACTTATATATATAATAAAAAAAACAACGTGATATTTAAAAAAAGTATTTTTATTTTACAAATTATTTACAATTTCCTTAAGATATATAAGTAGAGCAGATTGTTGTAATATATTGTGTAAAATAAAGAACTAAAAAAAAACATTAAAGATATGGTACATTATCACACATATCTAAAAATATTAGACCATTTTCAGATTATAATCCCATTCGAATAAACATCTCGCTAAAGCATACACCGGAATGTATCCCAAATATATTATAATATAGTTTACATATATAGGTACATACTAACATAAATTATATCCAAACAATTAATAATTATATACACATCATACAACCATATTAGTATAATTTCCCCCGCCACTATACCATACCAAGAACCGCCGCGAACGCGCGCGCGAGCCCTCCGGTGCGTTATCACAGTGACTTTAACACAAAATAATCTACTGGTATATTTTTAACATTTTGTAGCTATCAAATACACCGAGAAGGGTCTATTATAACAATTTATTGAGCCCAGAGGAAACAGTTGACATAAAATTATGTTAAGTTCTAAAAAACATTTCTTTACACAGCATGTATATGATGACCCTACCTTACTACGTTAAATACGAGAATTTAAAAAATGCGACATTTGTGGGCGTCGCTTGCAGGTATGGACTAGTATGGACGAGTTAGTAAAAATCCATGGTTCTAGATATTATGAAGATGTATTAGGTACAGCAGAATGTAGGGAAGTAGCTGTTAAAATATTTAAAATAGTACAAAATTTGTAGAAAAATTAACGATGTATATACAGGTACTAATAAACGCTTCTTTACAACTATTCACAGCGTTATTTTTTTTCCCCTTACGTATAACATTCTTCTTTCTACAATATTTATAATATATATTTTATACACCACCTTCATATAGCTAACTATATCTCGTTAAACCATATGATGTATACCACACAACTGATACTACATGCTACAAGTTTGTTGAGCAGAAGCTGGAAATCTTCCTCCGCATAAAACTATATATATATATAGTGATAATGTAAAAATTTGCTTGGTTACGATAGTTCATAGACAATGCTCTTCATAGTTATAGAAATATACTTTTTCTCATCAAAAACATATATTACGAACTAGAATTAGTTGTACTCTAAACGTCGTATCAGTAGCTCATAACACGTAATAATCAACGCGATACTTTGCAAACTATGGACGCTGAATCGAGTAAGTATCATTGCCTAATATTTATATCCAGGATTTTTATTTTTATTTTTATTTTTTAAAGTCTTAGAAGTAATCGAGAGGTATTTTCATACCTCTCTAGAGGGTCTAATGACGCCTCATTGCGAGGCGTCATTAGACAATCACCAACATTTTGAATGGAATTGTGAAGCATGCAGGGAAAAAAAAAAAATTTCCATAAAAAATACCATATGTCAACTAGCATAGAATGGCGGGAATTTGTATACGATAAATTTAATTTAAATTTAAACCCTAATATAATTACAAATTTAAGTTTTATTAAGCCGGAGTTAAAAATATATTCGCATCGTGACTTCGAATATTTTTTCCGGAAAATATTTCAGCAAACCTACCAATTAGTAGACGACCATGGTCACATTATCTGGAATGATAATTTGTTATCCGGGAGTGTGATGTGGTTACAAGATACAAGTAGGGATTATTGGGAGGAGGTATTTTTAAAAATAAGACGTTGTATAAATTATGATATAAGAAATTTAGAATTAAGGGGTTCATGTATAGCTAAAAATTATTGGGATCTTTTATTGTTTAGAATTTTTCAAAAAAAAATGGGGCCTATTATATCTATTATTAATAATTTAGAATATTTAGATTTAGACTTAAGTAATACTGTATATAATATTCGTAGTACTCCTATTTATAGTTATAATAATAATAGTGTATATCATTTAAATGTAGAATTAGGTAATTTAAGTTTAGATAGATTAATGATGTTAAGAGAATGGACTTACGGGTATGGTATATTAGAAAATTGGAATATTTAATTGTAAATATATTTCCCTGCATGCGAAAAGTATATCTCATTTAGAAAAGGTAACTATACAGTCTTCCGTTATACGTTTGAGCCCGATTTCATAGTTTTTTTTAACAGATGGTTTGAACACTATACCATACGGATATTAGTACACCCGATATATAGAACAATCCGACGACCCTGTATTTTGTCACGTGACGGGTATCAGTGGTGGCGGCGGCGGCGGTAGGGATTTTTGAATGAATGAATAGTCGCTATTCATTACTGTCCGCAGTTGGTGATATAGTGCTCTATTATACTAACCTACATCTCGTTCGCTCTACGCTAATACTACGTACGTAATTATTATATAACGTATTAATTTTTTCTTATCCGTTTATTTTAAAATGTTTAAATGCGAGCAATGTTCTTTGGGATTCGTATACGAGTCAAATCTGATCGCTCACCGAAAAACACATTCGAAATTGTTCAAATGCAGCAAATGTGCTTCGGAATTTACAGCGAAACGTAATCTGACAAGACACGAAAAAACGCACGAGGGTATTCGTATACCGTGTATTAGGTGCGGCATTACGTTCAGTTACAAGACCAGCCTCAATAAACATTTGAAAAATGTTCATGGTATGTACCTATTTTCTATATTCACTTTAAATATTTATTTTAATTTTGTCATCAGGTATAGTACAGATCGCGCCACACGTTTTTGTACCAAACTTGCAACCTGGTACATCGTCCGTTCATAAAGATCGCGTATCAACTACACGAGATAAACAAAATGTTCGCTTATCACCCATGCGAGATAACATGGCGGATGCATTGACGAGTAACGCGAATGAATGCTGGGAGGTTCTCGACACCGCCGATCTTCTCGGGCAAAATGATCGCTTATCACCCATGCGAGATAACACGAAGGATGAATTTTGGAGTAATGTGAATGATGATTTATGCTTGGAAGTTTTGGACACCATTGAGAATCTTGGACTTTATGATTTTCAAGGTTAGCTATTTCTTTTTATAAACGCGTCATAGGTTAATTTTTTTTTTTTTTTTTCTAAAGATTCATACACTACACACGAAAATGGTAAACGTGTTTCCAGCGCCAACACTAAATCCGCTGTTAGGGCAAAAAAAATACGTCTGAATCTCGTAAAGTCTCCAGGGTTTACAAAAATATCTACATCATCAAACAATACTATCACCTGGTACTACGTAAAAAACACCAATAATATTCAAAACTATACATACTTCCTCGATTCGATCAAATCTGAACTAGTTAATTTACTAAAATCAATTGCAAGTAAAAATCCGATTAAGTTTAATTTAAAGCTTGAAGCGACATATAATATACCAAATGTTGAATATTCGTCGGAAAACCGTGCTTTTAAAACTTCGGCTAAGGCAGTTTTCTGTGATACTGGAGTACAGGAAATTGTTGAAGAGGCATTTACTAAATTAATGAAAGGGCAAGACGAGTATGCAAGCAAGGGTAGTGGTTTCACATTACAATGTATTGACGGGTTAATGCTGGGTATATATAAATATACACCTTTGGGCGGTTCGTCTTATATGACACTTCCAGTGGACATTAAAAATAAAAAAGCTGTGATTAACCCTCAAAACTTAGATATGCAATGCTTCAAGTGGGCAATTCTAGCGAAACATGTTACAGGAAAAGATAAATATCGTGTTGGTGATAATTATTTAAAACACGAAAAAAAATATAATTTTTCTGGTTTAACATTCCCAACACCACTACATAAAGTTAAAATTTTTGAAAAAAATAATCCAAACGTGTCTGTCAATGTTTATGGTATCGACAAGAAATTTCAACCGCCAAAATTTCCGGAATATAAAGTTTTTCCTCTTAAAGTAGTAGATGAAGAAAAACCCGACCATTTCGATTCTACCAGTAGAACTGCTCGAAAAATTCGAAATTCCAACATCACCTGTAATTTACCGTGGAAATGAAAATAATAAGGACGTAGCCGGACATTTTGTGGATAGTATTGTGGAAATAGCCAAAAAAATTGAAGAGTTACTCAAAACAAACATTCCTATAATTTACACAGACGAACAACGGAGAACGCATGCATTATGTAATAATTGTAATTTATGTAAGGTCAAGTTTTCCCTAGAAAATCATAAAGTGGCAGATCACTGCCATTTATCAGGGAAATTTAGACAATCACTATGTAATACGTGTAATCTTAAACTCCAAACACCTAGTTTTGTACCGGTATTTTTTCATAATTTAACGAATTATGATTCACATTTTATTATCACTCGTCTTGGTTATGACGCAAATTCAATTTCGGTGATACCGAACAGTGAGGAAAAGTTTATAACGTTTTCAAAATATATTAGCAACACTTTCACAATAAGATTTATAGACACATTAAGATTTATGTCCGCAAGCTTATCAAAACTTTCAAAAAATTTAATTACACCCGGATTTGAAAAGTTTAGAGAGACAGAAAAATATTTTTCATCTCAAGATTTAACACTTGTTACCCGTAAGGGAGTCTACCCTTATGAGTATACAGATAGTTGGGACAAGTTGGAAGAAACTGTTTTGCCTCAGAAAGAAGATTTTTACAGTTCACTGTACGAATCACATATAAAAGATAAACATTACGATCATGCGAAGACGGTTTGGAATCATTTCAACTGAAAAACACTAGGGGAATACTCCGATCTTTATTTAAAAAATTGATGTACTACTGTTGGCTGATGTGTTTGAAAATTTCCGAGACCTCTGTT
This sequence comes from Macrosiphum euphorbiae, assembly GCA_949089665.1. Lineage (NCBI taxonomy): Eukaryota > Metazoa > Arthropoda > Insecta > Hemiptera > Aphididae > Macrosiphum > Macrosiphum euphorbiae. The sequence continues at coordinate 533,459 of CARXXK010001804.1, forward strand.
TAAGCACATACCATCTGGACCCATCATTTTACTATACGGCACCTGGATTCTCATTTGACTGTATGTTGAAATACACTTCAATGAAGCTGGAATTGTTGGCAGATTATGATATGTTGTTAATGTTTGAAAAAGGTAAAGTTATATTATGTGAAATATATTATGTGAAATAATACTTGATTTTATTATAGGAATTCGTGGTGGCTTGACTCAGGCGAGCATGAGATATGCAAAGGCTAATAATGAAAAGACACCGGATTATGATCCAACACAACCGAAATCATGGCTTGTTTATCAGGATTGTAAGATCAATTTAATATTTAATTTTCATTAATATAATATATTATTTAACTTGCAGGTAACAACTTGTACGGGTTCGCAATGTCACATTACATGCCATACGGAGGTTTTAAGTGGGTTGAACCAAAACTAGATGGCTAAATGATTTAAACGATAGTTCACCAATAGGACGGATATATGAGGTTGATATATCATATCCGAAAGAACTTCATGACAAACACAATGACTTACCATTCCTACCAAAAAATGATATCCCACCTGGTTCAAAAGTTAAGAAACTTATGGCGACACTCCATTCAAAAAAAAAATATGTAATCCATTATCGCAACCTGCAGCAGGCCATTAAAAACGGACTAGTAGTGGAAAAAGTAACATATTTTATCTCATTTATTTTATTTATTACATATTCTGTTTTATTGCAGGTTCACAGAGTTGTAAAGTTTAATCAGTCAGACTGGCTTAAAAAATACATAGAATTAAACACTGAGATGAGAAAGAGGGCGAGGAACGACTTCGAAAAGGACTTTTTTAAACTTTTAAACAATGCTGTTTTTGGGAAGACGATGGAATCCGTTAGGAAGAGAATTAAAATGGAGCTTGTTTGTAGTGAAAAACGTTTGCAAAAGCTTATAAATAAGTGTACGTTTAAACACTGTACTACATACGATGAAACTATCAATGCCATTTCGTTGGAAAATAAAATCATTGATTTTTGCAAGCCTATTTATATAGGTAAATATAATATACTTCTTATAGTAGCTGAATTTTAATATATTTTTTTCAACAGGTTTTGCAGTGTTGGAAATTTCTAAGACCGTCATGTATGATTATCACTACAACGTTATGCAAGCCCATTATGGAGATAAAATTGAGCTCATGTATACCGATACAGGTAAATGTTTTCAAACTATACTAATTTTCATATATTAAATTATACTGTTTTCCAGATTCACTGGTATACTATGTCCAGACCGAAGATTTTTATAAAGACCTTAAGAATAATTCCAATTTACTTGATCGAATGGATACATCAGACTTGCCACCAGATCACCCTTGCTACATTGCCGAACGAAAGAAGATACCAGGACTCTTTTCCGATGAAACCAACTCAGAGGTAATGACACATTTTTGTGCTCTCCGTGCAAAGTCTTATACATATAAGATCAATGGGAAAGAGAAGATCAGGGCAAAAGGAATCCGTGGCCATGTAGTGAAAAACCACATGAACTTTAACGATCATTACCGTTGCCTGTTTGGAGATGCAACCTTGGAAACTATGACAGAAAATGTATCTATACGTTCATTCAAACATCAATTGAAGACCATCAAGTCCTACAAAGTGACTTATAATAGTTTCGATGACAAGAGGGTTATACTCGAGGATAAAATACATACTCTGGCTCACGGTCACTACTCCATAGAGTGAGTTAAAAAATAATTAAATATTTTAATTTATCACACTTTTAATATTATTAAATTTTATAGGGAAACCAGAACACTAGAGGAAGCAGAAGCCGATTTAATGCAACTTGCAGAAGCCGAGCTAAACAGATAGTTTTTTTGCATCCATAATGAATTGTTTTTATACTGTAAAATATCACTGTAGACATTATTTTTTTTTATTCTGTAAAATACCATGTAGATACTATTTTTTTTCTGTAAAATACCATGTAGATACTATTTTTTTTTTTTGTAAAGTATCTCTATGGATATTATATTTATTATTATTGCAAATAGTTAGGATAGGGTAGTATAAAGAAATAACTCACTGGTATAAAAAAATAAATATAATGTTTATTTTTACATATTATTTACAAACCATTTTCTTAGGCTAAATACTTTATAAAATGAACATTGTTTAGGATTGAAATTCATATGAAAAATACAACATGGTAAAGTTTCTTCATCACATATTTGGTCTAGTGGAGGGCATCCCATGTCTTCAATGTTAATAACTACAACGTGTGGTATAAATTCTACTAGAAGTTGTTTTTTCTGATCGCCTTTAACGTATATGAAGCTAAACTTTAACGAATTCAATATTCTACTTAGTTCTTCATACTCAACATCGCCATATTCCAGAGATAGTTTATGATAATTACGTTCCAACCACTTGTTAGTCTTACGACTCTTGTTATCCTGTATTGATTTTGAATTTTTAAAAATCCAATGTTGGGTAGCATATGTTTCTACATCTACTACAGACATTTCTTTTATCATGTATTTATTGTCCCTCCCAAGAATGCAATGAAAATCAATGATACCAGTAGACATTATTGCTTGGATGATGATGATAGTACTTTAGGAATTTTTTTTCAGATTGTCTGTATTTTCTCTGATATTCTGTAACAATGCTTCGATTTTTATAAGGCGCTCTTGTATATCATCACACGTTAATTGAAGTGTTTCAGTTTGCTCTTCCTGTGTTTGAATGGATTTATGATTTTCCTCGAGTAAATGTTCTAACTTACTTAGTTTTATACAATATGATTTTACGGTTTGTTCGAGATTTGTCACAAATTTTTTTGTTTCACCAGCCTGTGAACTTCCGAACACGTTCATGTCTAGTGTTCTACTGACACTATTTTCTGATGTCGCTCGTATCTATCCAACTATTGTGTGTATTATCGAACCCTAACCATTTTACAAACATTTTCTTCCCCTTTCTACGAATAATTTTTTCGACTAAATAATCGTTTGGGAAACTAGTTTTTTGAATTTCCTCAGAGTAGAAACAACCTAAAATCGGGCTTCCTGTATAATCTTCTAGTTGATAAGTAGTGGGAGATGTTTTATTTATTTTGGTTATTTTAAATATTTCTGTGGACCAGCTCGGCAGATATCCCTTTGAAAATACTGATTTATACGTGCTTATCCGAATACAATCACCGATGTTAAATTTAATTTTTACATTATTAATTCGACGTTGCTTTAATTTCACTGAAGAAGGATTTGCATCAGCTTGTATAGGAGTCATACCTATTGTTCTATGTTTTGAATTATTATATTCGTTAATCAGAGATTGTAGAATAGAAACCCATTCATGTGATCCTCGCGCAGTGAATTCTCTATACATTTTTTCCTTAATTGATCTGTTTAGACGCTCAATGATACAAGCCTTTGTTGTACTATACGTGGAATATTTATGTATATTGTGTTTCTTCATCAGCGCATCGAATGTTACATTGTAAAATTCTTTTCCGTTATCGGTCTGCAATAGTTTTGGCGAGCGCTTGAGTAGTATTTTTGACATTGCATTTGAAACTTCTTTAGCCGTTTTTGACTTTAAAGGTACAGCGAAACAGTATTTCGTGTAGCAATCTATGATAGTTAAAATATATTTATAACCTTTATTCTTTTTAGAATAAGGAATCATTTCCACTAAATCGATTTGCCACAAGTCGTTTTTACCATACACATTAACTCTTCGCCTTGTATAATTTTTTCTCGCTGGTTTGTGTAATTCGTTCGCTATATCACGTTTAGACATTTGGAATTCGTTTTATTAAACCCGTTTCATACAATTCTTCGTAAATTGAAAGTATTTCGTTGGAAAGCCCTGTATTACCAGCAGCTTGCGAGGCTAAAAGAAGTCGTAACCTATCGACCAGCTCGTTCAGATCATTCCAATATACTAGATTATGCGTTTGTAATTTCACACCTGAGCCTGTGGTGAAAAGCTTGCTAATAATTTGTTCATACTTTGTACCACCTTTCCTAATTTTTGTTCCGTCCTGTGTTAAATGTGCTGAAGTTTGAATCAGTATGTCTTTATATGTACCTAATTAAATCATTAGCTGTGTATTGCATTGGATATCTGGAAAACAATAACTCGCCAAGCCCTTGTGTTATCGGATAAGAGTTTTCTCTCACAATTATTGCACCGTTTCTAAAATGTATTACTTCTGTACCTAATTTGATAATGCCTTAAGAATTTTTTTTCGGGCCATATACTTTATCTTTTTCCTGGTCTTCTAATTTACGTAAATTTGTGAACCGATCGTCAGACGTGTTGGAAACCATACCCTCGTCAACTTTGACAGTTTGTAATTTGTTTAGAGGTTCGATTATTGGCTGAAATGTTTGTGATACAAAAGATTGAATATCAGCTTTTCCATTTTTTAATGCAGTATACTTGCGTTTAATATTTTCTTTAGCTTTAATCAATTCTCCGAGTACCTCACCTTTAGACGACATATTTGCGAATGAAGTGCATTATAAAAAAACCATAGTTTATATAACAACAAACGTATCGAATCCGTGGCGATATCGACCGTTATCGCGATCACTGTCTTTGTTTATGACGATAAATTCAAATCTCCCTTTACGCCAACATGAAGTACAAAATTCTTTAAACTCGGGATATGACATATCACCGGAGCAGTGTTCGTTGTAAACATGTTTTAAGTTTGTCTCATCTTGTTTAAATAAAACAATAAAATTTGCGTTATCACGTAGAAGTTGTTTAGGCACTTTTGAATAACTCTGAGCTAAATAGAACACATCTACTAAATTATGTCGACCTCTGGAAAAGTAGGTTCTTGCAATCTTTTGGTTTTCAGTTATAATATCATCGAAAATAAACACAGAGTTTGGTAAAGCTTTTTCAGGTTCAATAACTTGTTCGTTTTCGTAGAATGTAAATAATTGTATTCCGTTAATGTCTGATAAAATACCACTCAATAATTTATATTTTGGTTGATCCAATGTTTTTGAATATATGTAGACGTTGTGAAATCGTACACCGTTTATATGTGTTAATAATGTGAATATTAAATTAGTTTTCCCACAACCTGAAGGGCCCATGATAAGTGCTCTAATCGTATTAGGTAGAAGTACACCATGTCTTTGTTTTTTATACGAAGTAGGTGGATCCACGTTTTCAACTGTGAGTTGTATATCTTGTTTAACGAATTTCATTTTTAAATATCTCTGTAACACTGAGAACGTGATCAGTGTACGATGTCGCTCGCACGAAGAAGGACTACGAATGGTTCTGGTCTTATAAACACGCTTATAAATAAATTACCATTAGAGATTCACGTGCCTGGTGAGAATAAATACGCGTATATTAACGCAGTAATAGTAATAATAATATTTCTTATAGGTTATCAATATTGCGGGCCTGGAACAAATTTAAAAAAACGATTAGCTCGAGGAGATAAAGGTGTAAATCCTTTAGACACTGCGTGTAGGGAACACGATATTGCATACGACCGTAGTAACTCTATAACAGATCGAAACCAGGCTGACTATATATTAGAGCAGCGAGCCTGGGATAGGTTCAAGTCTAAAGATTCTAGTTTAAAAGAAAAAGCTGTGGCTTGGGGCGTAACTACCGCCATGAAAGCAAAACGTAAAATCGGGGCTGGATGCGGGTTTAAAGCAGCCATCAAAGCAGCTAAAAACACAATAAAGAAAAATATCGGCGAAAAAAATCTTATGAAATTAAGTAAGAAATGTGTAGCCGTCGCACGAAAAACATTCAAAAATAAAAAAACTAAAGTTCCAAGGATTATATCAATTCCGAAAAAGGGCGGGGTGTTACCGCTCATTCCGATTTTTGCCGGTTTGTCAGCACTAGGAGCACTGAGTGGCGGTGTTGCCAACGTTGTCAAGGTTGCTAACGAATTTAAAAGAAATACGCAATCTCATTTGGGCGGCGGATTATATATCACGCCGTATAAGGGCAACTCGTATAAAATCGGATCAGGTTTAAATCTCGCACCATATAAAAGTGGAGGGAGTGTAAAAACAAAGAAGACTATAAAAACTAGAAAAAATAAAAAAAACTAATAGCTACGTTACCCCGTCGAGCCCTGTACGATTACGAGCTTATAAAAATGGCTCGTTTGATTAAAATACCTCACTTCGTAGGTGTGTTTACCCAAGATAGGTTGCCTGTACGCTGTAAACGAGTAGAATCAGCGATTGTTAACTTGGATACAGGAAAACGGTATAGGTACTCACTGGGTAGCGTATAAAAAAATCGGGAATAAAATTGAATATTATGACAGTTTCGGAAATTTGCCACCTCCATTAGAAGTACAAAAATATTTTCACGGATGCGACATCAATTTCAATTACAGCAGAGAGCAGAAATATAATACTACCAACTGCGGGCACTTGTGTTTAAAATTTTTATCATGTACACGTTAACATTAAACGGTATCTCAAGTGAATTGTCATGCGACATTTTTCCACCGCTAGAAGTAGAAAGCACATCACAAATATGGCTTTTGAGCCTACAGACAAATAATTCAATACCAAACATTGAACCCGGCTGTAATACTATCGGTTTTCGTAATATGATCGGATAAAGAGAGGATGTTATCATACCTACGGGATCGTATGAGTTTGATAATTTAGAGAGTGTTATACAGAAAAATATGCCCGAATATATCGAGTGGTTTGAATTAAAAGCAAACAATACCACATTAAAGTGTATACTCTCGTGTAGTCATGACGTTGACTTATCAGTTGAAAATAGTATAGCGAAATTATTGGGTTTTAGAAATGAATTATACACTACTGGTAATAATTACGAATCTGAAAGTACAGTCAAGATAATGAAAATCAATAGTATAAAAGTCATGTGTAACTTGATTACTGGCTCATTTTTTGTAAAAATGTTTATATATTTTTTTTTTGTAAAATATTGTGACCTTATGCTATATATATATATTATAACCTTATTATTAAATAAAAAAAACTTGTTTTTAAATATCACGCTTGTTTTTATTTTAGACAAAAAACAATTAAATTAGTATAAAAATAATTAATTATATTGTGGTCCAAATGGTCCATCGTTTTCCGAAAAGCCTTCCTGGTTGTTCTCGAGGTAGCTCTCTTGTGCTGGCGGGGACAAGGGCGAGACTAATGATAGATTTTCCTGAAAATATTTAAAATTAAAATATGTTTTGTGAATATAATTTATACCTGTTTATTACCTGTTCATATAAACTGCTGAACGATGGTGGTGGAGAAAAAGTCATAGAACGCTCGCTATTGTATCCCTGTAAAAATTCAGTTTATTAACATAATATAATAATATAAGTTATTAAAAAAAATATTCATACCTCATCTTTTTTCACTTTGTTCATCCATTTTTGTACGATATAATCAGTTGCGTATAATTTTACTTGATTTGTGTAAATGTAATCGCTCTGACTAATACCATATTGCATTGCCTTATCAATAACATGGCTTTGGATAAAGCTATTATCGATGTTTCTCACATGAGTTCTCAATATTTCGAGTACTGAGCTTTGTAGCGGTACGTTTATTTTTAAGAATGTGACGATTAACTCAATATGATGTAGTACGATTGGTTTAACTATTTCGGATTTTCTTTTAATAATTTCAAAAATAGCACATTCTAAATCTTGTAAGACCAGTAGATCTGTACGATTTAACAAAACGCGACATCCGTCTTGAGTTTTTGATTCTAAAACAAGTGTGTTCTCCGATTTATATATCATACTAGACATTGTAATTGACTCTGTCTCCAAAAATAAAATTCGTTTGTGTTCGTGTGGACGGTCAAGTACGAACGATAGAATGTTTCCCATAAGTCTGAATATGCGTTCCAGAAAATCGATGGGAATATTTACATGCCGCGAAGCTGTTATAATATGAACCGCTGCTTTGAATTCATCGGTAGGGTCTAGTCCAATGTTTAAAAACTTCCGAGCCGTGAAATCAATAGTCAAGTTACTGCAGTCGATCAGATTAGCTGGCGGCGATGGTGGTGTATATTTGTAAGTTTTCTTGTAAATATTTTCCATATTTTCAATTGGACCAGCCATATTTATTTTACGCACTGAGAAATAATTATGATTTTAACACTTCTTCTTCTTGTCGTATCGGTCTTCATATTCCCTTCGCTCCCCAGTAAGCCGCAATTTGTATTGCTTTGTCTGAAATTTTATGCGTCAAAAAATCTTCCTTTCTACACTTATTCGGTAATTGTGGGCATACAAACAGATGGTCCGCATCCTGCTCTCCACCACATTCGCATTTCCCATCATCTTTCAATCCCCATTTTTTCATATTACTCGCTGTCCTTCGAGTTTCCGTTCGTAATCTATTCAGTGTCTTCCATACCGACCATGGTAAGTGACTTCCGGTCGGTAAGCTTTCCTTCGGATCCTTCCATAGCAGTGAGTTATGCTCTTTCATTGCCTCCTTCCATAAGTATATTCTCGTTGCTTCAGGTGTTTGTGATAGGCTAATTGTTGTCTTCAAAAAATTTTTCCTTGATTTGAGCCGGCTCCCCATGGTTTTACCTCCATATAGAGGATGTCTTAAGTCTGATTCTTGTTTTGTTTTCTCTACCCTTGCTGCCACCTCTCGCCTTATATTAGGGGGTGCTATACCGCATAATACTTGTACTTTCTGAACTGGTGTTGGTCTCAGGCACCCCGTAATTAATCTGTTAGTTACATTTAGGGCCACGTCTATCTTTTTAGCATGTGCTGAGTTTCACCATGCAGCACAAGCATATTCACCCGTCGAGTAACATAGTGATAAAGCTGTCGTTCTCAAGACATGAGGGTCTGCGCTCCATTGAGAGCCAACCAGTTTTTGAAGCAAGCAGTTTCTTGTTCCTATTTTATTTTTTGTGTTTTCACAATGACTTCTATATATCAGGGCTCGGTCAAGTTTAATGCCTAAGTAGGTTGGTTCTTCGCAATGCTCTAATTCTGTGTCTTGCCAATTAATTCTCAGTTTCCGCTTGGCGTCTCTGTTTCGTAAGTGGAAAGCGGTAATTTGTGTTTTTGCTGGATTCGGTTTGAGGTAATTATCATTATAATATTCCTTCATAGTATTAAGTGTGTCATTCAGATTCACTTCCACCTCTTCGAATGTTTTGCCCTGGGTTGTAATAGCGAGGTCATCAGCGTATATAAAGTGCTTCGTTTGGGTCCCAATTGGTTGATCATTAGTATAAATATTAAATAAAATTGGTGATAGAACACTTCCTTGGGGTAATCCATTATTTTGTCTTCTCCATCTGCTCTTTTTGGCCTGCAATGATACAAAAAACCGTCTATTCCTTAATAAAAGACTAATAATTTTTGTGAATTTCGCATCTTCAGTTAGCTCATATATTTTCTTAAGCAGTAATCTATGATTAACCGTATCATATGCAGCGCTGAGGTCGATAAAAGCTGCACCTGTTATTACATTATTCTCATAGCCTTTCTCTATTTCTTCAACAAGGTTAAGTATTTGCCCCGTGCATGACTTACCAGCCCTAAAGCCAGCTTGTTGCTTGATTAGTTTCCCGTCTATCTTGTCTTTTATTCTATTCAGTACCATTCTCTCAAACATTTTATATGTATGACATAATAGTGACACGGGTCTAAAGTTACTTGCATCTGTAGGGGCTTTTCCAGGCTTCAATAATGCCACAACATGTGATTTGAGCCATTCTGTTGGGATACTATCGGTTTTGATACAGTTATTGAACATGTTTAGTAGCCATTCCTTGGCTTTGGGGCCTTGTTGCTTGATCTGTTCTGTCATGATTCCGTCGATGCCCGCTGCTTTCCTATTTTTCATTACTCCGATGGCCATATTTAGCTCATCCATCTCGAATGGTTTATTGAAGTCACTTGTATTATTCTTTATATCCATTTTAAATTTAAGCTTAGTTTTCTTCCCTTTTGTCTTCGTTTTCCCATTCATTAATAATTTGTGTGCAATTTGGTCTGGTGTTATGTTTATATGCTCTTTCGGTTGTTGTTTTTCATTGTTCATGCTTTTTATTAGTTTCCAGGCTTTGTTGCTGTTTTTGACCATATCTAGATCCTTAATTAATGTCATCCATTCTTTTTTACGTTCTTCGGCTATATCCTTCAAAATACGTTCTCCAGTTTCAATTGTTAGTTCCGAAAAGGGATCTTCTTCATACCTTTCGTAGTAGGTTTCTAAGTCCTTTATGGTGTCTTGTCGTAGTCCCTTGATGTAATTGATGTGGCAACCCCTTGGTATATATTTTCTTGAGACCTTCTTTAATCTATCAACAAATTTGCAGTAATTAGCAGGTGTTGGTTGTAGAGTTTGTATTTCATTATCCATATATTTCGTGACTTCTGCCCATTTAGCCTTTTTAAAGTTGAATCGTCTCCTAAAAGGTACCATTCGCGGTGTTATGGCTGCATTTATCTGGCATTGGATCGGTCGATGTTGAGTTCTTGGGATAAATTTCATTATTGATTTAATGCTCATATTTCTTATATTATGGCTCACGAAGATGTTGTCGGGGTTATATCCTTTCCGCCATCTACCGCTGTTAAATGATGGTGGGAGTTTAGCATCATGTATTAAACTCATATTGTCCCTTTCTGCCCAATCTTCGACCTTTTCCCCATCTTCATTGTTCTCTGTGTATCCCCACATCACATTATGGCTATTAAAATCTCCTATTACAATTTTTATATTTCTTTCCCTGTAGTTCTCAGGTTCTTCAAATTCAAATGATACATTAGGGGGCTTATATATTGATGTTATGGTGCATTGTTTTATGTCTATTGTCATAATTTCTATATTGTTTTTGTCTGTGATCCCTGTCGATATTATATCCAAATCAGGTTTAGTAAATATAGCACTTCCGTATTTACTGTGTGGCCTTTCTACCACTAGTCTCATCCCGCTTATTTTTGGTCTTCTGTGGTTTGTATCTCGTTGCGTCTCTTGTAAGCACAGCACCTCACATCCCGATGTTTTACATAACTCCGCTAAAATATTTTCTTTCTCTGGTGTAAGACCTTCGATATTTATGGATATCATCGTCATGGTTGGCCCTGAAAAGGGCCTTATGGGTTGAAGACCGTGGTTGGTAGGATTGGTTGACGAGCGTTGCATTATTGTCGTATATATCAGGTATATCTTATAAAAATGCAATCTCGTCGTTCCAGGGACACCGCGTGGAGGTTCCTACCATGTCCCCATTTTAACACTGAATATGAGACAAGCACACGCGAAACACTTGGAACGATTATATAGAGTGACTGAATTTATGTTGTGTAGTTGTGTTCATAAACGAGCAAATTAAATATTAATTGGTGGGGGAGACATCGAAAAGTCCCTACAGGTTATTCGGGTGGGGGTAAATGGTATAGTGGCGGGGGAAATTATACCTCGCGTACGTAAGCGAACGCCAGTTAAATGAGATAGAATATACCTTCTCAAACAGATGCGAGTAGGCGGCCCAGTGGTACGGTTGTCGCTTATCATGCAAGTTAACCGGGTTCGAATCACGGTCCGGCGGATAAATTTTTAAATTATTTTCCACGCGCGGTGGTCATAGGTGGTGGGGTGGCGGGGGTACATCGTTAACGTATGTGATATATGGTGGGTTCAGCAGCCGTCAATGTATAGGGATGAGCAGACGGGTATAGTGGGTTGAGCAGACGGGTATAGTGGGTTGAGCAGACGATATAGTGGGTTGAGCAGACGGGTATAGTCAGTGCCGCAACTACCACCAGGGCAAGCAGGGCAAAGCCCTGCTAAAGGGCCCAAATTTATTTTTCAAAGGGGGCCCATAATGGATGGATACTATTATTATTTTTCCTAGGTTTTGATTTTGTAAAAATGTATTTTGAATTTAATTATTTTAAATATTAAATATTAAGGAGTTCATAATCGACTAGTAATAATGCGGTAAAAATCCATGGTATAAGCACGATTAAAGATAGTATATTAGTATATAGTACTATCTATAGCCGTAGTAGTATAAAGTCTTTGGTGGCAAGTCAATTTAATTTCATAGATTTATTCTGTGATAAAAGATTAATGATGAAAAAATCACCGATCATCTTGGAATTGGCTACACTGAATACTCAGTTTGTCTTATAAACCAAAGTAAGTACCACAAAAGTGAAAAATAAAAATAGAATATAAAATATCTCTTTTGTTTACATTTAGGTACCTACATACAAAATAATAATTCACCAATAGCCAATAGGCAATAATCTTTACAGCTTATGCCTCTATAGTCTATGTATATTAAATTATTTCACATTTATAATAAATTACGAAGTTACTACAAGGTACTTTTAATTTTCACTTTTCATTGCTAATAAATAAATACTTTATAATCATTGCCCTTGGTGTTAATACTTTAATACTTGACTTATAAGTGATTTTAATATTATTTATAATGCCAAAATATCCCAGTGGTTCAGCAAAAAGGAAAATGAAAATAAAAAAGATGAAGAAATAAAGAAATTGAGAGGTTCATTAAATATGTTTGTAGTAAAAAACAATTTGGATAATGCTGGTAAGTGGTAAATATATATAATTAAATACTGGGTGGTTGTTAAGATTCCTGAAGTTAAGATTTTCTTAAAATGATGGTTGTTTACAAAAAACGTAGTTTACTATGTACACATTTACATTTTACCTATTATAACATTACATCTGCACATCTATAAATAATATGATTGGAATAGTGATATTTTTTTTAATATTTGAGTTGACAAGCGTGCTAATGTTTGAATAAAACAAATGACAATACTGATGTGGAATCGTCTGGGACTAGTCATGATATTGTGCCAAACATATTTGATAAACCAGGTAGGAACCTAAATTAAACTTTTCAGAATTATTAAAACGTAAAAATGTAAACTACCTATACAAAAAACTATGAGGATAAGCACATCATATTTAATAGGTAGAATAATTTATAATTATGTTGATATTTTATTACTTAGTTCGTGATTTAAGTATAATTTTATCATACTTTTTTTGTTTATATAATTTGCAATTTCATTTGTTGTTTAATTTATTATATGGAGAATACCTGTGTAGGTGCCTAAACTAGCTGTTCACTTGTTCATTATATTATTAGTAGAAAATTGTTATGAACATTTTAATTTATTGTATTTTATTTTATTTTTTATTTTTTTGGCTTTTAGTCGATAACTCTTCCACCAACAACTTAATTAGTCAAAATAATGAATGAAAATAATGAAGTGGAATCGTCTGAGATATTTGATGATACTGAGCCAGGCATATTTGATAAACCAGGTAGGTACCTACCTAAATTAAACTTTTCACAATTATTAAAATGTAAAATGTAAACTATACTAAACACATATCGTATGAAGATTAGCTTTGTTATTTAATTTATTATATTATACCAATGGTACACCTATATAATAATTGTTCATATTATTATTCATTTTAATGAACATTTGATTTGTACCTATTTCATAAAGTAATTTTTTTTTGCTTTTAGTTGATAACTGTTCCACCAACTTAATTAGTCAAATAATGAATGAAAATAATGAAGTGGAATTGTCTGAGACTTGTGATGGTACTGAGCCAGGCATATTTGATAAACCAGGTACGTACCTAAATTAAACTTTTTACAATTATTAAAATGTAAAAAATGTAAACTAATAAACACATATCGTATGAAGATTAGCTATGTTATTTAATTTATTATATTATACCAATGCTACACCTAGGTATATAATAATTGTTCATAATATTATACATTTTAATGAACATTTTATTTATTCCTATTTCATAAAGTAATTTTTTGCTTTTAGTTGATAACTGTTCCAACAACTTAATTAGTCAAATAATGAATGACAATAATGAAGTGGAATCGCCTGAGAATTGTGATGATAATGAATCAGGCATATTTTATAAACCAGGTGAAATATATTTCTCAAATTATAGTTTTCTTAAAACTTAAACTAAACTGAATAAATTAAAAATCATAATAATTACATCTATTTCAAGTGATATTAAATGTAAAAAGATATTCATATAGCTTTTAAACAGTTCAACAATTTTGATATTCATTACCTACCTTATAATATGTATAGTAAATTTTGTTTTATTTATAGGTTTAGATTTAACAAATGATTATCCAACTGACCGTGGACATTTTACAGAGTTTGAGACTGTAAAATCTGATTTGAAGAGAAGTATTTTATTGCATGGACCGTGTAAACCAATCAACATAGAATTTCCGTACAGCCCTGATGGAAAAGGTATCCTTAGACGTTTTTCAGTACAGTATTATCACAAAACTACAAATACAGGACTATGTATACCCAGAATATGGTTATGCTATTCAGTCATTTTAGATTGTGCATACTGTGAAATATGTTGGCTTTTCGCTGATAGGCAAAATAGAAATTTTAAAATAAATTGGATATTAGGAATTAATGATTGGCACCATATTGGAGAAAAAATTGGAACACATGAAATTTCTCAACAACATATTCAAGCCACTGAAGTCCGAGTACGTTGGTTAAAAACGAACTATAGACAAACATATGGAAGATAAAATTATTAAAGAAGCTAGTTTTTGGAGAAGTGTTTTAATTAGATTAGTAAAAATTATTTTATTTTTAACTGCGGGGAATACTGCTCTCCGAGGAAATGAAAACAGTAAAACTAAAATAAATAATACAGAAGGAAACTTTATGAGAACTGTAAGGCTAATGGCAGATTTTGATCCAGTTTTAAATGATCTGTTGAATAATGAAAATAATAAAATAAAATACCTGAGTTGGAAAATTCAAAATGAATTAATTCATTTATTATCCTCAGAAGTATTAAATATATTAGCAAACGAAGTAAAAAGATCTAAATATTATTCAATAATAGTAGATTCGACACAAGATATAACAAAAATTGATCAATTGAGTGTTATACTGCGTTATGTTGTTTTAAACTACGAAACAAAATCATTTGAAGTAAAAGAATCTTTTTTTGGGTTTTTTGAATTAGAGAACCATGGCTCAAAGGACTATGAAAATCTTATTTATGACGTGTTGGACATCCAAAATTGTCGAGGCCAGGGTTATGATGGTGCAGCAGTAATGAGTGGAGCTTATTCAGGAGTGCAACAAAGAATATCTTCTACTGTGTCAAATGCACATTATGTACACTGCTGCGCACATAACCTTAACTTGGTGATTTGTGATGCAGCAAAATCGACGCAAGTTGCAACTAACTTTTTTACAACATTACAAACTATATTCAATTTTTTTAGTTCTAGTTGTCCTAGATGGGCATCACTTGCATTTGGTGAGACACATGCCAAAACAATTAGACTTAAAAGTATTAAAAAAAGTTTGTCCTACTCGCTGGGAGGCTAGGCATTCATCAGTATCTGCATTAAACAAGGTATATAGATTTATAAAATCATTACATACATGAGTTTATCAAGTAATAAGTAGATGAAAAACATATGGCAATTTCAATTAAAAAAAAAATAGAATCTTTTGAATTTTTACTGATGTTATGTTTGTGGGAACGAGTATTGCGTCCTTTGCATGGTATCTCTAAACTTTTGCAGAAACAAGACATTGACCTCCAGAAAGCATTAGATAGATTGACTGATGCCTATACTTGTATGCAGCAACTTAGGAATGACTATTGTAGTATAGTTGAAAATGCAAGCAACCTGGCAATTAAATGGGGTATTCCAACTGATGACAAAGTGGCTCGCCAAAAAAAAAGCAAGATTGTTTTTTGATGAAATAGATGGCGACAGACGGATGAATATCACACAAGATAATTTTAAAATAAAAGTATTTTTACCAATTGTTGACACAATAATATGTCAACTTAAAGATCGCTTTAAAGGTTTACATAACGTTTGTACCATTTTCAATTTTTTGAAACCTCAAACACTTTTAGGACCAGATGAAATTACTATTAAAGGATCATATGACTTTATACAAATGTATCAATCAGATATTAGTTCTGATTTAACGAGTCAATTGCTATCAATCAAAGAAATTATAAAAAATAAAAATTTGAATAGTATCCAAGCACTGGCTTCATTTATTCTCGAAAACGATTTTGCTACGAGTTACTCTGATATATTAGGAGCATGTATAATTTATTTGACATTGCCAGTAACGGTTGCAACAGCAGAAAGGTCTTTTTCAAAACTTAAGATAATAAAAAGTTATTTAAGGAATTCCATTGGACAAGAACGACTGTCTAATATTTCAGTTTTAAATATTGAACAGCGCCGTACAAAAGAAATTGATATGGACAAAATATTAACAAATTTTTCAAATATGAAAGCAAGAAAAATGAAATTTGATTAATTATGAATTAATGTATTGTTAAGTTTATTAAAATTATTTAAATATATAAAATAAATTATATAAATACAGATATTATTTCCACAAAAACATAGAATAAAAAAGATATACAAAATAATAATCATTTATCATGCCTTTTAATTTTATCAAAAAAAAAATGTATAGCAGCATTTTATGTTATTATGTACCCCCTATAGTTATAGGGCCCGAAATTAAATTTTGCCCTGGGGCCCTAAATAACTTAGTTGCGGCACTGGGTATAGTGGGTTGAGCAGACGGGTATAGGAAATTGCCAGCAGGTTGAGGCGCCAGAACTGTCTTTCTTTACCTACTTAAGACATTGTACAATATGCCCACCAATACATTATCAGCTATAATACCTGTATCATGTTATAATTAATAGTCAATAGTCAATACATTTACTAACAACTACGTAGGTAGGTATTTCACCTGCAATAGTCTAGAGATAAATATCAGCCATACACTAATATTATGTGGGCATGCTGGACGCCAAAATAATAATATAACATTAATTATAATATTCGAATTCTACGGTATAAAGTATTTATATAGGTATGCTTTTCTATTTTTGAGATTAAACAGTGTCGAAACATAAATATAATTAAGAAATTGATAAGTCCAATTTATTTTCAAAAGCATTTCATCAAGAATTCTGTCTATATTATATTTTTTTTCACAAAATACGACCGCTTTATTTTTCGACTAAAATATTTGTTTTCATTGGAAACTAAGCAGAGATTATAGTTTTATATAAGCAAAATATTCTGGACAAATTATTTAGAAATATTAGTTATTTAAAGATTTGGAATTTTCGAACAAAATGTTAATGTGTCAAACGTATTTTTGGAAAATTTAAGTTTCGTTTATAACTGCGAGTATAGGTATAATAAATGAATATTTATACTATTATCTGATCAACAAAAATATTCGAAAAATATATAATTTTCCGTTTATATGAAAAGGGCTTACAAGTTATAATAATAAAATAAATAGGCTTATTTATCATCAGTTAATAAAATTATCGGGCTGGTTTATTTTCTTCCAAAAATGAGAAACCGTTTTCCTCCACTGGCCATTTTAAACAACAAAAATGGTTAGATGCCATTTTCATGTAAATAATTTTTGGACCAAAAATCATGACCATTTATTTTCAAATATAAAAATATTTAGCCGACACCGGTGCAGATGTGTTGTGTACCGTAACTAGTATAAATTGAGGGCATTCGAAAAAAAGTCCACATATCAAAATATGGTATAAAAATCCCCACCTATAGGACAAAAAAGCCCTGTACCAACTAAATACATAACACATTTTTGATTATAGTGTACATTTTATAATTTGAAATCGGTCAAGTATAGTTTTTGAGCTTATTCGTTACAAACATCCAAACCTTTCCTCTTTATAATATTAGACAAAATATTTTTGTTAATGTTTTAAAACTATAATATAAATATTTAAGTAAGTAAAAATAATAATAATAATAATAGTTTATTCAGTTGAATAAAACGGTCAAAAGCCCAATAGTACAGATAATCCAAGTACAATGACAAAATAAATAAATAAATAAGAAATAGTTAAATAATATTGTATTCAATAGGTATATCTTTTAAATTTTGATCATAGATAAATTTGTACAGATAAGTTTGATTTTTGTGTAATATCGTCACAAGCGTTAAATACATAGATACTATAAAGATTATAAATGTAAGCTGTTAAGTACTCACCAGGGACTTAGAGACAGGTGAAAATTTGTTGTTTAAAAATTAAATGTAACACACCAAGAACACGATGTTTTTGATAACCGAGGCGATAGGTATACCAAAATGGATGTCAACCTTTCACGTCGACAACTAGACACAATGTCATCCTAAATTGAAAAAAAAAATTTGTACTCGACGAGTTAGTGTAAATAACTAATCTATAGATAGGCAGGTAAATAAAAAAACACAGTATTTTGATATTTTATATTATTTCATAACGAGTATCGGAAATTACTCGAGATAAAGATTGCAATTTCTAAAGTCCAAAAAGTTATCAATCAAGTATATATCTAAGATTTAGACACACGTCAAATAGAATAGGTGTACAACTGCTTATATTATACGTAGCGTGAAGGCAATAAAATTATGATAATGTAAAAATAAGAAAAAATAATAACAAGGGTACTTGCGATATAGATTAAATAAGGACACAAACCACTAATTGGTTTTAGTATACACGTTATATTATAGGTGCGGTACCTAGTTTTTCGTTGATTTTATATTCGAACTTCAAACAAGAAGGAACTATAATAACTATCAAAGTAAGTAAAATATTCACATAGCTTAATTTTTTTTTTTTTAATGTTAACTGGTAACGTATTCATATTAACACACAATACAGTTTGAATTTCTTTGAACTCATATATTTTACGATTTTCACTAAATTTAATATTGGTGTTCCATACAAAAGTTATTTTATAATCGAGTTTATATCATAGAAACATTTTTTTGAAATAGAACAGTATTAAAATAATAACATGGATAAAATTAATTTACAACATAATTCTTTAAATGCAAGAATTTTACAAAACGTACTCAACTTATTATAAGTGTTGCACAGGAACGAGGTTTATTTTGTGGACGAATTTAGATCATAGTGACGTTTTATGAAAAAGTTCAGTATTCAAATAATAAAATTAATTTAATATTTACAGGAAAACAAATTCATAGTAAAGCCTGTTCCAACAATATTTGTAAATCATTTTAATTTCAGTGTCTAAATACAATTGGGAAATACAATATGTGTTTTCGATAATTTCTAAAGCTTAGTTTGCTTGAAACCTACCACAAAAATTATAATATTATTAATGTTACTTAATTTGAGAGTAATTTAAAACCTCCATTTATTATTCTAATTTTAATTACAAATTATCAATAATAACATATTAAATGGAAATATGTGTGGTACATAGTCATTGATATCATGAGTGCAAGACACCTCTTGTACAACAATTTAATTAACTTTAAGCTTATGCTACTATACTAATTTTTTTTTTTCTGAATTCAATTTATATGTTAAAAATAATACTACAACAGTGTCATTTGAAATAAAATATATTATAGTGTTGGGTCGTTGGCTGTGAATGCCTACCATTATATAAATATTTACATTAGTAATTCTGTCATTTTAAATTGAAAAATATTAATTACCCTGTTATTTATGTATTATATAGATGAGCACAATAAATCATAACTATTTTTATGGGTTAGAAGGCCAAGCATCGACATCATCACAGCCAAAATCTAGCGGTAAGAAGCATGCTCACAATTTAATTTTTTTACTTAGATGCTTAATTAATTTTATTTTAGATGCATTAGTGAAAACCGGCCAACAAACTAACAAAATAGTTAAACCAAGTATGCATATTAATTATTTAATGTAGGTAATTCAATTCACAAAATGTATTTGATTTTTTTAAGAATGCCGAAAATGCAAAAAACGCCATGCTGGCTATTGCAAGGCTGTTGGAACAGATTTGGGTAAACAAACCCATCAAACACCGGACAGACAAAGTATGTATATTAAGCATTTAAAATAATTAATTTCACAAACAAAAATTATTTAATTTTTTTAAGGATGCCGAATATGCAAAAAAATGCATGATGGCCGTTGTAGGTATTTTGTTCCCTCGCCAAATCCAGGAGTAAAAAGTTAGTATATTTGACAAAACTTATTTAACTTATTTCATTTTTATTGCATTTATGGACTACCTATTTAAAAAGTGTATTGTTATTATAGGATGCAGTGTCTGCCTAAATAGACACAAGAGTCCATGTTTGTGGCAGCCACGCCAAATAGTAATTATTATATAATAAATAACAATATATGAACTAAGTACATAATACTAAATTTTTTTAACTTAGCAACCACAAGAACCAGATCTAAGGGTGCAGCTAGAAAGGCGCCGTATAGCAAAAGTAAGTTTTTAGTACATAACTATGTATAAATATATATTTATAAATACTATTTGTATAAAAATTACACATAACATATAGAAACATAAGTTAGTTTAATATTTTTTATAATTATTATCTTATAAAACAAAATTATTTGGGACTTAACGAAGACATGAATAAAAAAAAGTTAACAATTAAACATCCCCATTAATATTTTTTTTTAACAGAAGGCCGACTGCCCTTAAGTTTAATAACTGTTCGTATAAAATACTTCCTAAAATCATGATGAAATACTTTTTTTTTTTTTGGGTGGGGGGGGGGGTGGGGCTTACATTCTAATTCAATTCTCATCAGTCATCACATTTGCTACCTGCTCTGATATTCTATAATATAATATGAACGACATAAGCTTATAATAAAGGGAAGAACTTCATCTATAGTACGCGAGGCGAAAAGTGAGCCGCGATCGTTGCGCGTCAAGCGGTCATTTTTTCTGGTTTCAGGGGTTCTACGTTTGTGTGCAATGGAAACAGCTGGCGCGCATTTTAAAAACGGCAGGTGGTAATTTATTGTACAATTGATTGTATTTTGGAGACCAATTTATTTTCTTTTAGCAGTAGGGGGTAGTGCTGCAGCTGTTGCATACCACAATATTTTGTTAAGGTTTGGTTAGTCATTCGACATTCGAGATACGAGTTTACACGTGTTTTTATTCGTTTATTATCTACGTTTGTAATCATATTTCCCGCGTTCTTACATGGTTGGTTTTTAAAGTGCGCGCTTTTAAAGTTTGAATGTTAATAGTATTTTTAATTATTTCTTTAATAATTACTCGTATACAAAAATAGTTTTAAAATGGCATATCAAGACACACATTCTCAAACGAAGAAAGTTATTTTTCATGTTTATAATTATTTCAAAATATTGGCTGGTGACAAAGGTAAGCCAGAAATTAGTAATTTTTTTCGTCAAACTCGTGAAATGACTGCTGAAGCGTGTGGCGTAAGTCTTGCTTGTGTTAAACGAGTTTGTGCTGAAGGGAAAAAATTGTCTGTGGGTGAAAATCAACTAGCTGCCGAACCTTCTTCATTTAAGTCTCCAAGGAAATCTTATAAACGTGCCAAACCTATGACCAACTTAGACGATTTTGACAATGAAGTTGTCAGAAGAACAGTTCATAGTTTTTATGATAATGGTCAGTATCCAACTAGTGCAAAAATATTGAGAGCGTTGCATGAAAAAATTAATTATTCGGGTTCACAATGGTCCGTGCGACATATTTTGCGTAGTTTAAATTTCAAATACAAAAAATGTAATGATGGGCGTAAATTTCTAATGGAAAGAAATGATATTATTAGTTCTCGGGTTAAGTTTTTGAGAAAAATGAACGAGTTCAGACGTAATAACGATACAAGGCCAATAGTTTACTTAGACGAAACATGGGTAAACCAAAATCATACGCGAGGACACATATGGCAAAACTCCGACAACACCGAAGGATTAAAAGTACCTATTGGAAAGGGCGGTCGGCTTATTGTGTGTCATGCTGGGTCACCTTCATTTGGTTTTGTCAAAAATTCAAAACTGGTTTTTCGTTGCAAGTCGGGATCGCAGGCAGACTATCATTCTCAAATGAACGCCACCATTTTTCAAAAATGGTTTATAGATATGTTGGGCAATTTAGAAGAACCTTGTATAATTGTAATGGACAATGCCTCATACCATTCTACCTTAACAGAAGAATATCCTAAGGCAAATACTCGAAAGGCAGATGTACAAAAATGGTTACAAGACAAATCTGTAGACTTTTCTCCAGTAGAGACATTAAGCGAACTACGGGGAAAAAGTCAAATTGACGATTCCAAAAGAAAAAAAATATAAATTGGACGAAATTGCACTTCAAATGGGCCATGAAGTGGTAAGACTTCCTCCTTACCACTGCCAATATAACCCAATCGAATTAATCTGGGCGCAAGTTAAGGGTAAAGTCGCGGAAAAAAATAACACCTTCAAAATGGCAGATATAGAAGTGTTAGTAAATAGTGCTTTAGATGCAGTCACAGCAGAAGATTGGGCAAAATGTGGCGACCACTGCGATAAAATTCAAGAAGATTTGGTGAAAGAAGGATTAAGAGATGAAATTTTGGAGCCTATTATAATGACAATTAATCCCGACGACAGTTCTACTGACGAAGACGATGATGAAGACGATATGATTAATTAAAAAAAAAAATGTATTATAATATGTATTAATCGTGTTATTTGTATTTTATGTATTACTTGTGTTATTTGTATTTTATTTTTATTTTTTATTATAATTTATTAAAAAAATCTACATTACGTCGTTTGAAATTACTTTATAGGCGGGAAAACAGTAAGAATAGGCGGAGTAACCCTGACGAAAAATAGCCGCTTGGCGCGCGACGATCGCGGCTCACTTTTCGCCTCGCGTACTATAATATAAGAAACTTATAGCTATAATAAAGGTAGGTCCTTAGTTTGAGAGAATAGGGCGGCACTCTATACAGGTATATTTATATATTATATAGGTAATTACGGTTGTAATTTGTATACATGGGGCTATTACGGTTGTAATTTGTATACATGGGGCTATTACACATTGTATTAAATAAAATTTAAATAAGTAACTAATAATAGATAATATTGGGATTGATGTAGCCGATGCAGGTACATACCATATTCAGAAGCATTGCATATTAAGTTGTAATTTATTTTTCCCTTCAAATTCTAATTAATATAATTTTACTATTAAATTATGTTTTAGGAAGCAGAAATGTCAAGAATATTAAATGACATGGAGATTGACTGCACAACCATACTACAGCCTACATAATAAAAAATAAATAAAAAAATAATTTACATTAAAAGTTAATCATTTTTATTTTTATACTCATATCATACGTTGGTTTAAGGCGTTGGGAAAGTGGCGTCCCTATCGCCCAGTGCCCTTCAATGGGTGCTGCAATAGCCCCACTCTGATCTTAAGTGATCGGAGTGGTCTGGTCCTCCAGGTTGGGGGTTATGCGATGGGCTCACAACCCATCCATATAAAAAATAGTTATGTTCAGGACGCAAACAACAAGCCTCGGGAAAGATTTAACGGAAAAAAGAAAGGAAATTGGAAATCGGCTTTATTATGTGGTACATGGAACGTAAGGACCTTGTACAAACCAGGAGCAACTTTGGATTTAGTGACAGAAATAGAAAAATACAAGATGAAATGTGTAGCCTTGCAAGAAATTAGGTGGGAAGATGCTGGAACAACTAAAGTATCTCAAACAACAATTTTTAATGGGAAATGTGAACACCCCCACAACTTAGGTACAGGATTTGCAATACACGAATCAATAATTCACACAGTTAAGGAATTTAGAGATATAAGCCCAAGAATTTCGACCATAACAATAGAATCCGAAAATTTTGATGCAGTTTTGATTAATGCACATGCGCCAACAGAGGAGAAGGATGAAGACGAAAAAGACTTGTTTTATGCAACGTTGGCAGATATATTTGCCTCGTCAACTAGTACAATAAGAATTGTACTAGGCGATTTTAACGCTAAGCTAGGTCGAGAGATATGCTATAGAAATGTCATTGGAAACCATAGCCTACATGAAAATACGAACAACAATGGTGCAAAGCTGATTGATTTTGCAGTAGGAAATGGTCTGGTGATAAAGAGCACTATGTTACCAAAGAAAGATATACACAAGTATACATGGGTATCTCCGGACGGTAGATACAAAAACCAAATAGATCATGTACTAGTAAACTACAGATTCAAAAACAGCGTACTGAATGTAAGAACAATGCGGGGAGCAGACATTGGTTCTGATCACTTACTACTAGGCATACGGATAAAAGTGAAACTCAAAAAACTTGATAAAAAAAATCCAGTAAACTCAAGAAGGCTTGACATAGATAAATTAGAAAATCATGATATAGGCAAACTTTTTGTAAACAGTATCAAGGACACTTTACAAAGTAAGCAAAGAATATTCGAAGGAAATATCGATGAGGGTTGGGAAGAAATTAGAGATGCTTTAAGCAATGTAGCTAGCAAGACTTTAGGAACAAAAAAGCTAAAACCCAAACCCTGGTTCAATAGAATTTGCGAAGAAGCGCTGCAGAGAAGAAAGGTGGCAAGGCAACATTGGTTAAACGATACGAGAAACGAAGAACTATTCGCAAGGTACAAAACTCGTCTAAGGGAAACAAGCAACATCCTAAGAGGTGAGAAGCGGAAATATGTTCGAAATATAATGGTTAATGCTGAACTAGACTACAAAGCACATAGGGCTAGAGATATGTATAAACGCATAAATTATCTAACTGGTGGATACAAGAAGAAGGAAAGATTCCTAAAAGATGACAATGGGTCGTTGATAACCACGAATGAAGAATTAGCCAAAAAGTGGGGAGATTATTTTGATACTCTCCTTAACTGTGAAGCACCTGATGAAGTCTATAGCCTTAACTTAGTAGCTGAAGAAGAACAAGAATGCCCAGAACCTTCATTGGACGAGATAAGATTCCAAATTAACATATTAAAAAATCATAAGTCACCTGGCGAGGATCAAATTCATGCAGAACTTCTCAAAAAAGGAGGAGAAGAAATGACGTTCAGGTTGTGGAAATTGATCCACCGAATATGGTTATCCGAAAAAGTTCCGGAAGATTGGAAAATAGCCTTAGTACGCCCAATTCATAAGAAAGGGGATAAACAAGATTGCAATAATTATCGCGGAATTGCCCTACTTAGTGTTGCGTATAAAGTTTTCACGAACTGTATCTTGTCAAGGATAAGAACAAAATCGGAGCAAATCATTGGAGATTATCAAGGAGGCGCTCTTTATCGACTTCAAGAAGGCATACGATAGTATTCATCGCAAAAGCTTGATAAATATTCTTAGGGAGTATAACTTCCCACAAAAATTAGTTAAGTTAATCGAATCATGTATTATGGAAACGTTCATTAAAATAAGAGTAGGAGAAGCGGAAACCGACCTAATAAGTGTGAATTCAGGACTAAGACAGGGGGACTCAATGTCACCTGTTCTTTTCAATCTAGTATTAGAAAAGGTTATCAGGGAAACTAATATTGGACCCCAGGAGGGGATGCCACTACAAGGTTCCTCCGTGGCATTATTGGCTTATGCAGACGATTTGGTCCTCATGGATAAATCACACGATGGATTAAGATCATTATGCGGTCGTTTGGAGGAGGCAGCTAAGAAGGTTGGATTACAAATAAACGAAGACAAAACAGAATACATGGTGGTGGGAAGAAAAGATAGTACCAGAATGTACCCTTCCTTAAGAGTTGGCAACCATGATTTCAACCGAGTCAAACAATTTAAATATCTAGGTTCTGTTTTGACCGAAAAAAATGAAACTGATAAGGAAGTGGCAGCAAGAATCCAATCGGGAAACAAATGTCTTTACGGACTCATAAGGATACTAGGGTCCCAATCCCTGTCGAGAGATATAAAGTTACAATTATATATTACACTGTTACGTCCCATAATTACATACGGAGCAGAAACATGGACATTGAGGAAAACGGAGGAAAACAAACTGATTATTTTTGAAAGGAAAATCCTAAGAAAGATCTTTGGCCCAGTAAAAGACGAGGAAACTGAGGGATGGAGAATAAGGAAAAACAAAGAACTAGAAGAACTCTTTCAGAAGCCAAACATATTAAACATAATCCAGAGTAGGAGATTACAATGGGCGGGTCACGCATGGCGTAGTCAGAACCCACTACTACACGTAGTATTGACAGAAAACCCAAAAGGGAAAAGGCCCCTTGGACGACCCCGTTTAAGATGGGAAGATTTAATAAAGAAAGACGTGGAATCGCTGAACGGTGGCCCAGATTGGAAAACAAAAGCAGCTGACAGAGAGTCATGGAGGATTGGTTGTTTGACGGGATGGTCCTAGTGGCCGATAATACCCAAGAAGAAGAAGAAGAAGATCATACGTTGGTTAAAAAAAAAACCATTTCGTAAAACTTACAAAAATCGTAGTACATACCTATTGTACAAATCTGGTATTGTGGTACATAGACTTGTTGCTCTTACTTCTTTTACTGTTTGTAGAACCTGAAAATGTAACTCAATTACTTTTAATTCGTAACTAAATAATATTGTTGAATGTTGAAAAAGTTGCGACACATATGTAAAAAATTGTGTCTTACAATGTATACAAATTAACAAACGGTACAACCGTGTTTATAATAGGTATATAGGCATTGAAATATCTAGACACAGCAGATTCCGTGGCCACATGTTTGCATCTACAATTCACTGGTATCCAAATTTGATTTGTTGGACGACACGACTACGACCTAAATGTAACTCATTTAAATCAAAAACTTTTTTAAACCAATCCAGTTAAAAATATACATATATGTTACTATACATTATATAGACATTACATACCTTTAAGAAACGTGAAAAAACTCGATTCATTGCTGTTTTGAATGATACATTGTCTTTGATAAATTAAACAAATTAACCATAGGTATTAATGAAATTCAAAATCTGCAACGACGTGTAATTATTGGTTAAAAACAATATCTAATATTTTGCAAAGAATGAGCAAAAAATAATAACTACTAAGTCGGGTAGGTACATAAGTTATAGCTAATGTAGTAAATGGTAAATTGTCATAAGTATAAATTAATGTACACCTATAAAAATATAGTTGTAGTATCCGGGTAAACAAACGTATAGGTAACCACTATAACCAGCTAAGACGTGCGTGCCACGTGATATAAAGTATAAACTGAATTTGGTGCGCGGATTCGTTTCCATGTTTTTCAACGGGTCGTACTTCAGATCACAGGTAACAAGAACCCACGGTCTATGCCACGGACTAAGATATAATGAACTGGAAACAGTGGAAACGACAACTAGATAGCCGTCTCCTTCTTTTCATCGAAGTCGGCCGCCATTTACAAAGCAGGCAATGTTTACAAAATAATATTATCATAGTATATATTATGTATAAATAAATAAATGTAAAACAAATGTAAACATTGCCTGCTTTGTAAATGGCGGCCGATTTCAATATTGGTCACAACTGTTAGTAGTATAATGACGGATATCTAGTTGTTGTATATATCTAGGTATGGCCGTGATAGTCGATAGAGCACTCTCTATCAAGTATCAAGGCACTCTACCGCCGAACCAAATAATTGATAAATAAGGTTTTTATCGTCATGTTATTATGTTAATATAACAATGAAGATCGCAGAAAATATCGATTAAATATTTTTTTTAAAATTATTATAACTATTATAATTATTGTTCGGTGTTATAACTTATAAGCAAAGGCCTTGTACTAAATCTATCTTTCTTCTTTCTATATCTATAAAACAGAAACCCGAGGGCGCTCCCTATGCACTAAATCCGAACTGCTATAGACGTGAATGGAGGGAAATCGCGGCGGCGCAGCCGTCGCTGCGTTATCACTCCTTATCGCTTTTCGAGGTTTTGACCTTTTTTCACGATTTTTTTTCAAAATTTTCAAGTTTTACCCCCCTCCGGAGCCTCGGGTGGACCCGTTTGGACCTTATTCGCGTTTCTTGGTAAATTTATAGTCGGTGCGCGGCCCTACTTTTTTCCCGGCGGGCTCGCGGCGGCGGATGTCGCGTGCGATACGAGCGCCGGCCGTCGCCAGTGCCGCAACTACCGGCTGTGCAAGGTGTGCATTAAACATCGGCCCCCAAGGCCCCGATCCGATATAGGCCCCCAAATCGATGTGTTAAAATTAGTTGTTAAGTTGTGGCTGAAGAAAATTAAATTAAAATTAAAAGTAAAATAAAACAAATGTGAAGAATTAAATATTTATAACACAATAATAATAATAAGATATAATAATAATAATGCGGGTCCGTGGCCCGTGGTCTACGTTATCAGGCGACTAACTACTCAACCAATGTGAGCTCGCTTAATCGTATATAAAAATAGATCATTCCCTTGGGTTTTTAATTTGTATACGTACGATATTGGGACATCGGATAAATGATAATCAGTAATCACAATATCTGTAGAAGTGAAAACATACATTTGTCATTTAATTGTTGTCTGTTGATTGTTGTTCATCATTTGATCTGTACGTGGTTTTACTTGTAAAATTTATTGATGTATTTATTTATTTTAACCGTCTAACAAATAATTGTTTTATTATGATTTATGAAAGTGATTTTAAGTGATTTTTTTCTGATATAATGTTTGATTTTTGAATAGTATTTTAAATTTGTTAAAAATGTCAAAACGTACATATATGAGTGGCTGGGATAAGCACAAAAAAAAATTGAAACAGCAGAACGAAAATAATAATGCAGCAAATGTTATGAAATCGTGGATTAAAAAATCTGGTAAGTATTTGTAAATTATATCTATTAGGCATATTAGTAAATAGAATTTTGTAAATTGCTTAGTGTTAAGTGAATATCTAAAAAAATATTCAAATTATATTATAAAAAACATTTAATATACATTTATTGATTGTATTATTATATTTTTTAATTTAATTTAAAAAAAAAACAACATTAAATAGCCAATAGGCATTGAACAAATTAGTTGTGAATTATGTATTAACTTACTAACTTGTATACTTATGTATTTCAGTTAATATTAATACAATAATACAACATAATTTATTAAATAAAAAAAATATTATGATAGGTACCTATAGGCTATATTGTGTATTGTGTAAATTTTTAATTATATTTTTACTAATTATTTTTCAGTTGTATCCAACAGTTCAGACGCTGTTGAAAATGATCCACAAAATGAAATTTTAAAAGAGAATGATAGTTTAGAAGGTACGTGTATTGATTACCTGTATATTTATAAATAAAAATGTTTTTTTAAAAAAAAAAAACAATAAATATTGCACAAATAAGTTGTAAATTATAGGTACTTATATATTTAATTTTATATTATTAGAATATCATGTATTAAAAAAAAAAAAATGTAAAACTAGTCTATTAGGTATAATCATTATTAAGATATCTATATTGCGAGCTATATTGTGTACTGTGTAAATTTTTAATTACATTTTTACTAATTATTTTTCAGTTGTATCCAACAGTTCAGATGCTGTTGAAAATGATCCACAAAATGAAATTTTAAAAGAGAATGATAGTTTAGAAGGTACGTTTATTGATTACTTGTTTATTTATAAATAAAAATGTTTTAAAAAAAAAAAAACAATAAATATTGCACAAATAAGTTGTAAATTATAGGTACTTATATATTTCATTATATATTTCAGATTTTGGTGGCCTAAATTTAACTTTGAAGTATCCAACTGATCGTGGAAATTTTGAAGGTGAAGTTTGCACATCATCAAAAAAGAGTATTTTGTTATTCGGACCATGTAAACCATCAATCAAATTTCCTAGGAACCATGTTAATAGATGTTTTTCTACTAGTTATTACTATATAACAACTAAAACAGGTATCCAAATTCCACGACTATGGTTATGTTATTCTTTAATATTAGATAAAGCATATTGTGAATTTTGTTGGCTTTTTGCTAACCGGCAATACGAGCATTTTAAATATGAATGGATTTCTGGCGTTGACGACTGGCAACATTTATCACAACAAATTTCTAAACATGAAAATTCTATTCAACATATAAATGCAACAGAAATTCGAAGATATTGGGAAAAAAATAAAACATTAGATACAGATTTAGAGAAACAAATATCTGAAGAAGCAGAGTATTGGAGGAATGTTCTTCGTCGAGTTATTCATGTAATTTTAACACTTACATCTGGTAATACTGCTCTCCGAGGAAACGAAGGGAAGAAAGGTAATCTTCAAGAAATTGAAGGTAACTTTATGCGTACTATTAGATTACTTGCAAAATTTGATCCTTTTGTTCATAATTTATTAAATGATTCAAAAAAACATGTAAAATACTTAAGCTGGAAAATTCAAGACGAGCTTATAGACATTTTAGCATCAGATGTACGTAATAGTATATGTGATGAGATTAAAAAGTGTTCTTGGTTTTCAATTATACTCGATTCTACCCAAGATATAACTAAAATTGATCAAGTGAGCGTGATTATTAGGTATGTCTTTGAAAATCACACATTAGATATAAGGGAATCTTTTTTAGGATTTTTCGCATTACAAAATCATGGTGCATCTGATTATGCTGAACTGTTGCTGAAAATACTAACTAAGTTTGGTTTAGATATAAAAAAATGTCGTGGTCAGGGTTATGACGGCACTTCTGTAATGAGTGGTGCCCATTTTGGAGTACAAAAGCGAATTATTAATATTGTGCCTACAGCTCTTTACGTCCATTGTTGTGCACATAATTTAAACCTAGTAATTTCTGATGCTGCTAAAACTTCACAAAAGATTGTTTCATTTTTTAGTATAGTGCAAGATGTTTTTAATTTCTTTGGGTCTAGTGCACCAAGGTGGGCATTATTAGCTCTTGGTGATGAACAAGGATGTAAAGTTTCTAAGAAAACTTTAAAAAAAAGTATGCCCAACAAGATAGGAAGCAAGGCATGATGCAGTATTCTGTTTACAAGAGAGGTTCATAGATGTTGTTAAGTGCTTAACTAAAATATCATTAACTACCAAGAAAACAGATGAAAGAAACTTAAGTTTAACTTTAAAAAAAAAGCTGGAATCAAGTGAATTTATTTTAATTTTATGTTTATGGGAAAATATTTTGAGAATCTTAAATGTTGTGTCAAAATTATTACAAGGAGTTAATTATTCCATTGATATGGCTTCTACACTTATGAATCAATCAATTAGTCAAATCAATCAATTAAGGAATAATTATGATGGGATATTAAGTAAATCAAAAGAATTATGTGCTAAATGGAACATAACAGTGCCATTCCATTCAGTACGTAAACAATTTGCAAATAAAAGGTTTGATGATTTTGATGGTGACTTTCGACTTGATATTAATGAACAAAATTTTAAAATAAAAGTATTTTTACCTGTCTTGGATACCATACTGTTTCAATTACATAGTCGATTTGAAGGAATGCTTACTATAGTTAATAATTTTAAATTTCTATCACCATTAACCATTATTTAACAAAATGAAGATTATATTATAAAATCATCATATGATTTTATAAATTTGTATACAGAAGATGTTTCAAGTGAAC
Organism: Macrosiphum euphorbiae; assembly: GCA_949089665.1. Classification (NCBI taxonomy): domain Eukaryota; kingdom Metazoa; phylum Arthropoda; class Insecta; order Hemiptera; family Aphididae; genus Macrosiphum; species Macrosiphum euphorbiae. Next base: position 564,998 of record CARXXK010001804.1, read on the forward strand.
TCACAAGACAATTATTATGTCTTAAGCTACATATTACAAAAATTGATAAAACTATTGTATCGGAACTGAAGACCATACAGAATTTGGCTTTTTATATAATTGATATGGATTTATCAACAAGTTTTGCTGATGTTTTAGCTGCATGTCTTATATTTTTAACCATTCCTGTTACGGTAGCATCGGCAGAAAGGAGTTTTTCTAAGCTTAAATTAATTAAAAATTATTTGCGCAATTCCATAAGTCAAGAACGGCTCAGTGGAATTTCTATACTAAACATAGAAAGGAGAAGAACTTCAGATATAGATATAGAGAAAATCATTGACAACTTTGCATATGCAAAAGCGAGAAAAAAACAATTCTGTTAGAAAACTAAGTTTCAAATGTGTTAAAATTATACTATAATTTGACAAATGTTTTATGTTTATAACCATTATAAATTTAATTATACAACATTATACAACCATTATCTGTACAATTTAATAATTTCCATAATATTCCTTATAATATTAACCTTTCATAATATAAACGCCGGCTATCATATTTTATTAACAATAGGTAAATTCATTTTGAAAAAATATTTAGGCCCCCAAATTAAGATTTGCACACCAGCCCCGTAATGTGTAGTTGCGGCATTGGCCGTCGCGCGCGTTTTTTGCCGTTTTTTTCAAAAATTCGAGTTTTAGCCCCTCTCGGTCGTATCGCCCTCCCCGTTTGGATCTCATTCGCGTTCCCCACTGAATTTATAGTCGGTGCGCGGTAACCTACTTTTTCGTCGACAAGTCCCCCGGCGGACGAGTCGATCGCCGAGAGCTCCGCGTCGTTGCCGCTTCGACGGTTTTCCCGACTTTTTCGACTAGAGTCGCGTTCGGCGCCTTCGCGAGACGTCCGACCCCCCCGTCGGAGACGTATTCGAGTTCCCCGCTAAATTTATAGCCGGCGCGAGGCCCTACTTTTTCAAAAACGAGCCCCGGGGAGGAGCGGCCGAGTATTAAGTCGCATTTAGGGACGTAAGTAGTAGCGAACAAAGCGCATACGAGCGTATATCCAATATCCATAGAACAACACGATTTAAGAAATCATAGACGACGGGATGCGGGTTGGTGGTGCGGTCACGGCAAACAGTGATGTATTACCGTATTATTAAAATAAGGCAAGTTGAAATCACGGATAAAAATAACTTTTTATGGTCGGTGACCCTAGCGGATAACTAGACATAACGTGGCATACGTGAAATAGGGAATGGTAAACAAGCCGACCCCGCTATAAGTAGGTACATTACTCTATGGTAGGTACCTACCTATAATGAATTCCAAATTAATCATATCACAATATCCATTAGGTACTTATAACGCGTTATACACCATCAACAAACCCTGATACTATCATAGATATATATAGTAGATTACTTTAGAAATTTCAAGTACCCACGAATAATATTATACAATCACAACAAAATAACTAAAATCGTAATTCTTGGTTTAAATATGAAATTTTGTCTAAACTTGAAATTAAAATGTCTGTAAAAAATAAGTGTGTTTATATATTTTTTAGATTTTTTGGTTACAGTATGAATTATTTAAGAGAATCTTTGTTTTAAATTTTCAACTCTTAGTTATAAAAACTGAACATTTTATAATTTTTTAATTCCAACGAATGATTATTTTCGAGATTTTGATAAATTTTGTCAAAATTCCAACTTTAAATGCTTATAAAAAAAAATCGTGCCTATGTATTTTTAAAAATTTTCAACTGATATTGTAACAATAGATAAGAAAGCTTGTATTAAATTTTCAGACTTTTTGGCACACCAAATAAAATTTTATTGACAATTATAAAAAAAAAAACTAAAAAAATTGAAAACTGAAAATGTCCGTAAACAGCTCAAAAAGAGTCAAAATATTTTCAAAATTGTATGGTGTATAGGAAATGCTAATATAAACATTCAGAGAAATTTTCATATATCTATAGTTATTCGTTTATGAATTACAACAAAATAAGGAAATCGCTACATGAGAAATCGAGTGAACATCCAATGTTGTAAAATTTGAATTCCAAACGCTCATAAAAATTTAATTTGACTGTCCGGTAGAGATTTTTTATTGATAAAGGTAGACAAACTTATAAGTAATCTTGTATTACATTTTCAAATCTTAGATTTAAAAAGAAAAATTTTTGCAAATTCTTAACTCAAAATAATTTGCTAATTTTCGTGATTTTTCCATATTTTGTCAATTTTTGAACTTTAAATGCTTATAAAAAAAAACTGTGACTAACGATTTTTAATATTTTTCATCTGCCTTTGAAACAATATACTAGGAGTCTTCTATTAAATTTTCAAGTTTTTTTAACCAACAAATAAAATTTTATTGATATTTCTAGGAAAAAAACTAAAAAAAAATGAAAAATGAAAATGTCCCTAAACAGTTCAAAATAAATCAAAATATTTTGAAAAGGTTATCGTGTATAGAAAATGCAATTATAAACAACCAGTGAAAATTTCATGTATATACGTTCATTTGTTTTAGAGTTACACCAATAACCAAAATCGATTTTTTGGAAAACCAATTTTGCATAAAAATTCCCGTTTTTCCTTAATTTTTATGTTGTTTTTCCCGGCGCTTGTGAAAACTACTGGAAAATTTATACTTTTGACCCCCCCAAAGTACCAACTAGATTCACTTTCCTATCAGAAAAGCTACTGATGAAGAAAATCCAAGCACTTTTACTGTCCTAAAACGTGATGACAGACACAAAAATAAAAAAATATAAAAATATAAAAATATAAAAAAAAAAACACACATCATTGTAAAACCAATACATTCATCGCTCCGCTCAGAATCTAAAACCATCGTAAAAATAATTTATAAGTATTACCAAATCACAAAAACGCTATCAAAAAAAAAAAATTAAAATAAACGTTTTCCTTGGTAAATAGAGCCAATTTTAGATAAATACACCATAATATTTTTGTCAATTTTATACTCATCATACATTTTAATTGAAGCTTTAATCCGTCTTAAATCAGAAAGAGCAATATTTAATTTTTTTTTTTTTTGTTTACGGCCTTTTAGACCACACATTCAAACATAACTGCCTCCACCCTTCACGATTCTGTGCCAGTATAACGCCAATCCTCCTCAGGCAGAAATACTGCTACATCCTTCCTGATACAATCCTCCCATCGCATTCGGGGTCTTCCTAGTGGTCTTTTCCCTCTTGGATTCTCTTGTAAGACCGTCTTTGTCAAAGCATCAGGTTTCCTCCATACATGACCTGCCCATTCTAATCTTCTTCTTTTTATCTCCTTTACTATATCCGGTCTGTTAAAAATTAACTTGATATTTACAATTTATAAAATAATATAACCATTTTAGTCAGCAATAAATTATTATAGTCAATGCTAGCTGATTTAATCTAAATATTTTTTTTTCAAATTAGAAGGATGACTATTCCAAATGATGTAGATCCGAATGTTCAGAAACCAATTATTTCATATGAAACGGTCCGATGTATGGCATCTTCATTTGCATATGATGAACAGGAAATATTAGATTTATTCAAGTTAAACAATTCTAATTTTATACTTAAACAAATGTATTTAAGTATAAACCTGAAATCAGTAAAGACACACTATTGTTCCTTGTCTTGTATGCGAATTGACAATGAAAACAATAATTGTCAAATCCATTTAAAGGGATTTCACCGTCAATTTCAGACTATTAAAGGCCTGCAAACATATAGTCAATTTAGTCGGTGTGCGAAATGTCGTGCATATTTGACTATTATTCATTTTGATACATCATATCCTGTAATAAATGTACCATTTTACTCATACAAGATAAAACCGACAGAGATAGATATGATTCATATAATTCATTCCATTTATAATTCAGGTAAATATAATTACTATAAACATAGTTTGATTTCAGTAATAGTTTCTCAATCTTATGATTATACAAACATTTCAGATTTTGAAGATATTCATAAACATGTTTACGTTATAGAGTAAGCAAATTACTTGTTTACACACATTTGGATCACGGATGATGAAAGTACCTATGATAGTAACATAGTGTTATTGCTGTTATTAACAATATCTGGTCACATGAACATAATCACTGAGTGAGTTCATACACACACACACACACACACACACGTATGCACACACAAATAAATATTATATTCAACCTTGTTTACCATCATTGAATTTGTTTTCATAATAGATTGTATATTCGTAAATTCATAGAAAATACCTTCCAAAGATAACGATTTACTATGAAATACAATGGGTTTAGCGTACAAATGGCAAGGTTCCAGTGGTCGTTCCAAAGGCCCCATGATACGATTGTTTACTCAATCGTTTCATGTGTCGCTAAAAATAGCACGTTAACATTCTTAGTAAATCTAAATTCGGTTATCCGATAGCTTCAACGTGATTAATTAAATACAGTTAATTCAAAACATATCAGTTGAGAAAAATATTTGAGAAAAAATAAAAATACTATGAATTAAAAACAAAAAACAAAAATATTACATACTATTTTACTTGGAAAATAATAAAATACCTTATTTATATTTATATTTTTTCACAAATCAGTCACTGATATTATCTCAGTTTTATTTATTTTTGAAAATATAAAAAAACAGTAACTATATCATAAAGTTAAAAAATGAAAAAGAAAATGAAAACATTTTAAAAGAACATAGTCTCTTTGACTGATTATTATTATCAATATTTTAAGTTTTAAAACTTAAGAAACTTTAATTAAATATTATGTTAATAACATATTTTATGACTGGTTAGCTAAACTATACAAAATAATAATAATAATAATAAAAACGTATAAAGATTACATTTAGCTAAAAATAGAATAAAAATTATACTAACGGGTGTATAAGAAGTTGCCTATAGAGACCCCTTAATAAAAAATAAAAAAAAAATATTAATTAATACTATACATATTATTACCACATATTATATTAAAGAAGAATATTATTAAATAAGAAAAAAACTACATATTATATACATATATATATAATTGAAATAGAGTTGTTCGATATGATATTATAATAATTTATAACATTACCGCTTATATATTTTATGTTTTACAGTTGTATTACGGAAAGAATGAGGAAAATTATTTCAAACCGTCAACCATCAGAATCAATAGAATTAATTGAAATTGAAAGATTTAAAAAAAAAAAAATGCTCTAAAACATTTTTGATTAAGAATATAGATTCCATACTATACAAGTTGAATATAAACTTTTTTATTAAATAATTGTTAAAGAAAAAATAAATACTATACTAAAATTATAGGATAAAAAATACAGAAGTATTATTTATTTTCATTGATTAATTTTTCCGCTAGATGGTGCTTTTTATATCGATTGTGGATACATTAGGTTAACCAAATAGACTATTGAGGATTAGGGGATCATGTGAAATAATTAATTCGACTTAAAAAAACTTAATTTTTTTATTTTATTTTAAAAAAAAATTAACAAAATATTATACATAAAAATTATTTAAAAATATCTGACTATGTTATCCATGAATTTTGACTTGAATCAAAACCTAACCATTTAACAAGCATTTTATTCCCAACTTTTTTTACAATACGTTCAATGAGAAAGGTGTTTGGAAAATCAGTTAATTTAATTTCCTGTTCATAAAAACCACCTAAGATTATATTGTCTGATTCATCCTTTAGTTGATAAGTTACTGGATTTGTCTGTAAAACTTTTGAAACTGTAAATATTTCCGTTGTCCAATTTGGTGTATATCCTTTACTAAATATATGTTTATACTTAGATATTCTTACTTTGTCATTAACTTTAAATTTCGGATTATATAATGTATCATTTATTTGTGTATTAAATTTATTATTGTTTGTATCCATTCGAGCTTCATTCGGTGTACATTTGATTGTTCTATGTTTTGTATTATTATAATTTTGTGTAATTTTTGATAGTGTATTATACCAATTCCATATACCAGTAGCAGTAAAATGTCTATATATAATATTCTTAATAGATCTGATCACGCGTTCCGCGATTGAGCATTTAATAACACTGTATGAACTGAAATGTTTAACTTTATATTTTTTCATTAAATCTTGAAATTGAGCATTGTAAAATTCTGTACCATTATCTGTCTGTAATAATTTCGGATGAGCTTTTTTCAATATATTAAACATACCTTTTGTACATTCTTTCGATGTTTTATTTTTCAACGCCTCAAGCCATACGTACTTACTATATGTATCTATAACAACTAAAATAAACTTGAAACCATAATTTTGTCTAGAATGAAATTGCATGTCCATTAAATCAGCTTGCCAGAGGTCATCAATAAACCGTGTTACTACACTACGTCTAGGAAATATTTTTCTCGCTGGCCGATGTAACTCATTAGCTATACTCTCTAAGGTAGTCATTATACTATAATATTTCTCTCACGTAGTTCTTCTAAAATAGATATTATTTCATTATTCACGCCAGTATTACCAACACTTTGTGATGATGTCAAAAGATTTAATCTAGTTACTAGCTCATTCGGATCGTCATAATAAACTAATTGGGTTTGAGGTAAGACATCTTTATATAAACCAGAACCTTTCATAGTCTTTGGTGATGAAGTAAAATTAAACATCTTTTCAACTACGGGATTTGTAGACATGGAACTGTTTGCTTCTGGATTAAAATCAAATGGTTCAAATTCTTGTGCTATTTTTCTGCGTTTAGCGCTTAAACTAGATAAATGATTGTTAAATGATTTTAAATTAATTCGGGGAGTTGTATTCTCATTAATTTTACTTATTTCTTCGTTAAACTGTTTTTCCTCCATTTTCATTCGATCATACAGTGGTTTTACAACAGTCACCCATTTATGGTACCTCGAGGTTCTAGGTTTTCCATCTGCTTTTAAATGGACTCCACTAGTTTTCAAAATATTGTAATAAGATTCTTATGATATGATTCTTATTATATGAATTTAAATTGTTGCTAACATAACCTGCTCAGCCAAATGTTTATGACATTTATCATTTGCCATAGTCAATACCCTCATTGAACACATAACTATAATAACCTTACCTTAGAAACCTGTTGGGTCATGTTCATATACAACAGCACATTATATGAATTTTAAATTATTGCAAATATGATTTAAAATAAATTAGAATGTATACATTCATTCTCAAAAAACAATTACATTATATGAATTTAAATTGTTGACAACATAACCAGTCAAATGTTATTACATTATCTAAATGTCAATGTCATTATAATATGAAAACAGTATAATATGAAATAAATGCTTAAATCCATCTCAAAAAAATTTGTAATGAGAAAAGAGAGGGTTATTTTCGGGTATAAAACACAGAATTTGTTAGCTTATCGTTATCAGTTCCGGCACCACCAGTTCCAAGAGCAGTCAGCACTCAGCAGCATAACAGTCTTCTCTAAAAAACAACAGCCAGCCATCAACAAATAGCAGCCACTCGAAAGATTGACAAAAAAACTTTCAATACTTCAATTTCTACAAGCCATGTAAGTACTATTTATTAAATTTAACATGAATACTTCTTTTTTTTTTTTAAATAAAAAAAAAAAAAAATAAAATAGAATAATAAAAATTTATAGTTGAAATATAGCTTTATAATATTACTGTGAACGTTTAATCTTGTAGGTAACACTTTAGATAGAAATTCTATGTAATGTCGTGCTTACTGACTTAAAGATATTTTTTTAAGATAATATAAAATAAAAAAAAAACATTAAAATAAAAATGATGGTAAAAGACGGTTTCTCAACTCTCACTTTTAGTTATTGACACGTCAAAACTTCTTTTTGTTAAGTTATGTTTAAATAAAATAAATAATACGTTATAATTATAAGACTGTTCACGGTATAGAATTATAGAAAACTGTCGTATCATAGATTTATAAAGATAAGATAAAACATCGGGCTTATCAACTATGGATAAAGTGTTAAAAATTGTTGAGGTTTCAAGGGTTCCTTAATATTGATAATTATTGTAACTTAACCATAAAATCTGACTGCACTAGTACACACTGGTGTACACTGCCCGGTGTGCACTGGTCGATACCGTGTGGCCGTGTGGGCAATTATGTGATTCAGTGTTCACGTATAGTGTGTACTAACTACTAGTACAGTCACATGGGAAAAACGCTATTACCTATGCTATTACGGTTATCTATACCTAGTTTTATCAACGTTAAAATACTTTCGCTAATTATAAATATTTGCTATTGAAAGTGTGATAGTTGTATTATACGTGTAATATTATTTTACGTAAACATTTTTTAATTTAAAAAAAAAATTCAATAATGTTTACTGACTGTATAAAAAAAAATATATAATATTCTAAAACGAATATAATATATACATTTAAATTATTTTTGTTGCTTTTACATCTAGTAATGTGGCTTCACTAGTAATTAAATGTATGTTTCTATGACATAAATGCTATACTGTTTAGTTTGTTAAAGTTTTTTTATTTAGCTTTGAATAATATAATAAGTAATTTAGATTTCTATATTATATATGTTATACTAATGTACTTAGCTAAAATTATAGATAATGAATTATTGGCATTCATTTGATTATTGCTGTGAACAAATTTAATACTATGAAGAACAGATTAAAATATTAGCAAAGATGATTACCGAAAATAAAACTAAATAGAGATATGAATATAAAGATCTTAAAAAAAATTAAAAACCTTAAATTCACTATTTATTTAAGTAGAACAAATTCTAATCCAAATTTGACTTATATAAAAGAGTTAAATACAAAATTAGTTTTATTAAGAGAAAATAAAATGGATATACCTATGTCGAAAATATTGCGATTTATATATCATGAATTTTCGTAGGCGAGAAGTTTGTTTCGGACGTTTCGGTAGAAGGTTAGATTTTCTTACGACAGCAAAATCTAAACGTGAAAGGTTTCGAACAGGTTAAATTTTTTTAATTTATTATGAATAATTAGTAAATATATTATTAGTTTATAATTATTATTATTTTTTATTTTTGCCATTATTTTATTACTAGTAGATAGTTTACAAATTCTATAACAATTTTCTAGAATAAAAAAAATGGAGTCACAAAATGTATTAATATGGGAAGAAATTAACACAATTTTAAAACAACTTAAGGAAAATAACCGTGGTATGAATAACGACGAAGCAACTTTCAAAAAGAAAATGAGAGATATCAATGCCAAAATCCAGAACGCGTCATTGAAAGCTACCCGGGAAAAGTTGAAAGAAGAAAAACATTTATTAATCAACGATTATAAAAATGTATTATATATAACATACGTCTGTGAAAAAAATATACAAAAAGGATTAAATGTGTTATATGATAAATTAAACGATATATAGTCGCTGATAATAAAATCGATATAAATAAATTATTTTGTTATTATTTATTATTTTTATCTTGTAATTATATGCCGAATGATATTGTAGTAAATTATAACCTATATCATTCTTATGTATATAATATCTGTCGAAGGATAATAAATGTTTTTAATGCTCAATACTGCTCAAGTTTTATAATCGTTCAAATAAAACTAATTTAATACAAATTTTAGGAAAAGTGTTTCAGATTAAAAAAAAGTATCAATTTTCTAACATAATGAGCGCATAAACAATGTATCAGTATTAATAGCTAGTTTTGAAATTCTATGTAATTTTCAGAATCATGAACTCAGAAATAAACATTATTAAAAGCAGAATTCTAGCAGTAGCACAACAGATGCTTGCAAATATAGACGCTATTGTATAGAGAAACAGAAAGCATTTCGAAAAGTATTTGTAAAAATTACTAATAGTATAAAGAAACATTTAAATTTAAAAATTGAGTTGATAAATGAACATAATAGATTCCGAAACTATTCAAGTGAATGTAAAGCAGATCTTCAGTAACGGTTAACAAAACTAAGCAATCGGTTAAGAGAATTAGAATCCGAGTAATTTCTTGATAATTTAAACAGCTTGTATAGACAGTTAGAAAATATAGAATAAAATATTTATATTGTAGCATAAGCGTATAGGTACGCGATAAGGTCTTATAACTCTAATTTTTTTTAAATATATATTAGAATAATAATTATAGTATAAATAATATATATTTTTTTTAAATTAACTTGATATTTACAATTTATAAAATTGTAATAAGCCTGGATGCTTGGTACCTACTATCGTAGTACTGACAGTAGATAAGTGGCAACCAAGTTATTATTAGATCAGGTCGCAGACACTTTATTTGATGTTGTAGTCGTGGTAGACAATGAATGATAAGACAGATGTAATATATTGTGAATTTTTATTATAATGTTCGATAATTTTTCTAAGTCCAAATAATATTCAACAGAGTGGCGTGAAGGTGCTTGCACTAATGGGTGGTAGTACACGTCTGAATACAGGCCGATTCGGGCTCCCTTATATATGAGGTTCCCCGTACCCCTTGCCTACATATACGATATCTCGGTTCTCACGGATGTGATTTGTGTGCTCATCATCCCAGCCCACACATTTACGATTGACTGCGTTTCCAATATATGATTATTATTAAAATAATCATTTTACTCTTGCATTTGTCGCGTACAGTGTTTCTGTAAAATATTATATATGCTTATTTTTGAACCCCTCGTCCTGAGTATTCAGTGGTTTTGTCTCACTACATTCAACGTAAGGAGACCTAACCACTTTCTTGTAATAGCTATGTTTTAGGCCGTTCTACAGTATATTAAACTAACTATGCACCCGTGAAATTGGTAGTATTTGTTTCGTAGTAACTGGCTTACTACAAAATAATATAACCATTTTAGTCAGCAATAAATTATTATAGTCAATGCTATCTGATTTAATCTAAATATTTTTTTTTTTAAATTAGAAGGATGACTATTCCAAATGATGTAGATACGAATGTTCAGAAACCAATTATTTCATATGAAACGGTCCGATGTATGGCATCTTCATTTGCATATGATGAACAGGAAATATTAGATTTATTCAAGTTAAATAATTCTAATTTTATACTTAAAGAAATTTATTTAAGTATAAACCTGAAATCAGTATCGACACACTATTGTTCCTTGTCTTGTTTGCGAATTGACGATGAAAACAATAATTGTCAAATCCATTTAAAGGGATTTCACCGTCAATTTCAGACTATTAAAGGCCTGCAAACATATAGTCAATTTAGTCGGTGTGCGAAATGTCGTGCATATTTGACCATTATTCATTTTAATACATCATATCCTGTAATAAATGTACCATTTTACTCATACAAGATAAAACCGACAGAGATAGATATGATTCATATAATTCATTCCCTTCAGGTAAATATAATTACTATAAACATAGTTTGATTTCAGTAATAGTTTCTCAATCTTATGATTATACAAACATTTCAGATTTTAAAGATATTTATAAACATGTGTACGTTATAGAGTAAGAAAATTACTTGTTTACACACACATTTGGATCACGGATGATGAAAGTATGATAGTAACATAGACATGTTGTTATTGCTGTTATTAACATGAACATAATCACTGAGTGAGTTCACACACACACACACACACACACACACACACACACACACACACACACACACACACACACACACACACACACACACACACACACACATTGTGTCTTTTTCGCCATTCACCTGTTTGCAGGTCACGACATGTTCCGTATATCCTTCTTAATATTTTCCTTTCAAAAACTCTCAGTTTTGACTCGTCGCTTTTCCTTATTGTCCAACATTGTGCTCCGTATAGTACTATAGATTTTATTAGTGTGGTGTATAGCTGAACTTTAAGTGTCGTTGAGAGAATTCTTGACTTAAGTAAGTTATCCATTGCATAATAACACTTGTTACCCATTTGGATCCTTTTAATTATTTCATACTCCATATTGTTTGATTGGGTGATCATTGTACCCAAATACTTAAATTGTGGTACATTTTTGATTCTATTAGGCCCTACCTTGAGAAACTCTTCTGCTTGTTTCCCGTACCGTTGTCTACTTATTTTCATATATTCTGTTTTCTCTTCGTTAATTTGCAATACTACTCTTCTCGCCGCTGTTATAAGTCTTTATTCCCTAAAAGCACTATGTCATCTACGTATGCTAGAATACTTATTAATGTTCCATCGAGTTTCACCCCTTCATCTGGAGAAATATTCATCATTCTAATTACTTTCTCCAGAACTAAATTAAAAATAGTTGGGGACAGTGCATCACCTTGCCGTAGGCCTGTATTCACCTGAACTTCTCTCGATAGTACGTTACCAACTTTCACTTTTAACATTGTCCTATTTAAAGTGGCCTTAATTAATCCAATAATTTTTTGTGGGATTCGAAAATGTTCTAAAATGTTGTATATGCTATCTCTATTGATGCTATCATACGCCTTTTTGAAATCTACAAAAAGTGTATGCAACTCTTGATCGAATTCCCAGGTTTTTTGACCTAATTGTCTTATAATAAATATTTGGTCTATTGTAGATTTATTTTCTCTAAAACCACCTTGATAGTCGCATATAATATTTTCCTCCAAAGGCTTGAGTCTATCTAGAATTCAATACGATAGACTTTTATAGGTTATATTCACTAAGGCAATACCTCTATAGTTATTACATTCTTTTTTATCATCTTTTTTGTGTATTGGGCAAATTAATGCCATATTCCAGTCTTTAGGGATCTCTTCCAAATTCCATATTTTCTCAATTAGTTTATGGATCATATCAATCATTGTTTCATCAACACATTTTATTATTTCGCCTTATATACCAACTTCGTTAGGTGATTTATGGTTTTTAACCTCTTAATTTGTATCTTGACTTCTTGTATCGTAGGTGTTTCATATTCGCTATTATTGGATGGTTCTTGTATACAATCAAATATTTCTTCAGGGTCTTCTCCATTAAGCAATTGTTCGAAATATTCTGCCCATCTTTCTGTTATTTCCATCTTTGTTGTTATCAGTTCTCCATCCTTACTTCTTATAAATTTGTCATGCCCTTTATATCCTTTTCTCATCCCATTCACTTTCTGGTATAGTTGTCTACTTCTGTGTGCTCTGTGATCTGATTCTGCCATTTCTATGACTTTTTTGTATATACTATATATTTTTGTTAATTCCTTTTGAAATTGTAGTATAATTTTTGTAGCTGTTCCATTTATAAAATAATATTTTTAATTAAATTTACCTAGGTATAATTGATGGCTCTTTTGCCAATATTTCAGGTGGAAATAAACAGCTAGGTTCAACATAGGTCTTTAAAATATAATCGGTAAATATATGACCTTCAGTGTCATTTGGACACAAACTCATAAGTTGAATAAAACCATCTTCAACTTCTTCGAATGGTAGAAATGGTAGTCCAAAAAACGATTTTAACCACTGTCCCTATTCGTCGTTATTAATATATGATGTTCGTAAAGTATTGTGGTTTTGTATCTAATCAATAAAATTATTTATGTAATATTATATTTTTTATGTTATAACTAGGGCTCGGAAGTAGATGACCTAAAGAATCTTAAAAAATGACCTAAATTATGATATAAAATGACTTAATAAACTAAAAAATGCAAAAAATGACTTATTTTATATTTTTAAGAAAAAAAACCTTTTATTTAACATCTTGTTAAAAATTGTTATTTAAATATAAACCATAAATACCCTACAAAAATATTTAAAACAAAATATAAAAATGATCCTAATTAAAAAACCTAATCAAATTTATTACATTGAACAATAAGTGCATGTTTGATATTTTCTATAGTAAATTACCTGCGATTGTCCGAAAGTAAATTCTTATACTTTGAGAAACTTCTTTCTTCTGTAATTGGTACAAATTGAAAATGAGCAATATCGGAACTATTGAGGTCGTCTGAAAAGTTTTGGTTCAACTCGTTTTCACCATTCAAAATTTTTGAAATTTTTGTCATTGTTTTAAAGCCCGTATTTTTATCCAAAACGGATTTTAATTTTTTTTTTTATATATCTTGTCCTACTCTATTTTCTGCTTGTTGAATTTTATTTTCTACATCTTGTACAATTTTTATCGAGTGGTGAAAACTAAGCCCAAATGTTTCTAACTGAGTTATAGAATCACTCAATGTTCCAAAATTAGAGTAAATGCATATCAAGTCACTTTTTAAATCAAAATCGTCCATGAGATCTTGAGCTTTCTCAATCGATGTTGCGTCTTCTCTATTTAAACCAAGTATTATTTCCTTTAAAGTTTCAAAGTGTTCACAATAATAATTTGCGGCACTTAGCCACGTCCCCCATCTAGTTAATACAGGCTGTGGGGGTAAAGAAATATTCGGTGCCTTTTCTTGAAAAAATTGAATACGGCCAGGACATTTAAAAAAAAATTTTTTTACATTGGATATTAATTGATCAACTTTAGGAAAACATTTACGAACTTCTTCTGCAACCCTGTGTAGTCCGTGAGCTAAACAGGTGACATGTTCCATTTTAGAATACATTATTTTTATGCCTTTACCAGCCTTTACCATATATGGCGCTGCATCGCTCAAAAACAGCAAAATATTGTCGTATTTAATCCCTTGAGGCCACAAAAGATGAAGTGCTTTATCCAATAATTTAGCAATGTATGATTAGCTTTTTCCAGTGCTTCTGTGTGAAGTAAAAATATTTTTCCTGGTCATCCAATTTCTAACGTACCGATAATTACATTCGCGATGTACCGGCCTTCCACATCTGTGGTTTCGTCGATAGATATCCAGAGTTTTTGATTTTCACAATACTTTTTTATATTATTCATTGTTTCTTCGTAACATTGGGCAACATACAATTTTCTCAATGTCGATTCGACGGGAATACTCTTGCTTGTATATTTTTTCAAAAAGTTACGAAAACAGTCGTTGGATAATTTATTCAACGGAATATTAGCCGATAAAAGGACTTGACACAAAGTCACAAATCATAATTAAATGTGCATTTTCTGGATGGTTGTGTCAGTAAACTTTCATTTTTTGATTTTTCAGTTTGTAAATTTTTGCGCTCAATACCATGTATATGCTTTTGACGTGACACTTGTTGTTCCACAGTGAACTTTTTATCTGCGGCAACCTTAACGTCACATATCTTAAAAAAAAGTATATATCCATCAGTTGAAAAAATATCACTTCCGAATTCAGACACAAACGCACGTAAACGAGCACTAGTCGAAGTTTTATTTTTAGGCATTTTTTAATAGAAAAGTTCTTAAGACAGGACAACGGCCAACAACACGCTACACGAGACGGTCGAATACTAAATTATATTATACAAATTATAGCGGCTACAATACGTGTTAGCTGTTATTGAAAAATAATCATTTTATTGTTTACAATAATACACTATAAATATAAATATACTATAGTCTATAAAGTATAAACTATAAATACACCATATTTCAAACATTGCGAGATAAACAGCTCGACCACGGCCAGTAATTTTAGTGTACCTAGTTATTTTCGTAACACTAACAACAATAAGCTATATTTAAAATTTAAAATAAGATATTAGGTATATTTTATTTTTATGACATTTTCACATTTAATGAAAAAAATTAAGCAATAAATGTATGTAAAAGAAAATTTCGTTATATTTTAGAAAAATGACGTATTTGTCGAAAAAAAAAATGATTTAAAATGTTGGACCGTGATAAAATGATATCAATGAGAAATAAAGGCAACAAATGCAAAAAAATGCAAAATAAAAATTTCAGATTATTTTAGTAGACCGTCTAAATCGGATTTTTAGCTTGATAGATTAATGACTACATCAATTAAAAAAAAATGCATCAACATCCGAGCCCTAGTTGTAACATATATTAGGTACTTACCTTACGCCACCAAGCTTGGCCTACATGGAATCGACACCCAATAATATTGATGTCAGGAAACACCGTTTTTGAAGCCTCGTGAGCAGCAACTTCAAAATCGACATGCAATTGTTTTATATTTAACAATTCAGATGAATATTTTGAGCTTAATTCAATTAAATACGTCCACATTTGAATATATGTTTCTTTGCATTTATCAATTAAAAAAAAATAAACCAAAGGTAAATAATAACCGTTTTTTAATCCGTGTATCGTATAAAGTTGCATAAAATACTTGGGTGCGTATTCAAAAGTACCATCTACAAATACATCTTCACACTGTAACAGTACATTAATGTTTGTCTTTGTTGTAATACAAATAAATTGCAAATCGTCTGGCGCGTGAACAAATTTTTCTTGTTTGAATTTAATACCACCATTTTCTTCCATTTTTCTCAACTGAAGTATAGCACAGGTCAACGAATCTGGGAAAGGAGGATAATTTTTGCGTCTTTTATCGTATATGGCTTTTCTTATCGATTTTGTATCTGAATGTGGCACTTCAAAATCTGTTGCCATCAGCTCAGATCTGATAATTTTTGATGGTCTAATTGAAATTGAGTCATCTGCTTTACGTTTACAATTTTCTCTTAAAATTTGGTGTTCGATTTTCTCCATTATATTTAAAATATGTCTATGCTCACCTAACATTGACAATACTTTTGAACGGCCACTGTCTGACAATATACTGGCATAACATGTCCTGTTTGTGCACAACCGTTTAACTTGCCCGTCTTTTAGTTGTCTTATAAAACGATATTTGTTTGTACCAACTAATGCCAAGTCTTTTCCGCGTTCCGACGTAATTATTTTTGTTGTTTCATTTTCCATTTTATATAACACAATATTATACTACACTTTATACTATACTTTTATGCTACTGTTGCTACTCTCGGAACGTTCGTCAGTCAACTAATAAAATCTACAGCAGTACAGCGGTTATAAGTAGTGTGAACTTTTATTTCACGATAATCATTTGATATTTCCAGTTTCGTCTATATGTGATTTCCGGCTAGCATGACAACGTTGCACAAAAATAACGTACAAACCGTGCAATCCTGTTCTGAAAAAGGTTGAAAAAGGTACCGCCGATAAGCAGCGTACACCATCGTGTTCCACCCATGGAAATAGTAACCAATACTCAAGACCAATAAAAAAATAAATATCGTTCATCCTAGACTTGAAAACTGTGAGCAACCAGTATACTCCTATAACCTACGCTACCACATTTAACAATATTGTAGACTGATCAAACTAAAATAACATTGTAAAAACTAAAAAAACTAAAAAAAACTTGTAAAACCCTGAGTGTGAAAAAAAAACAAATCACATTATTTTTGAGGTTAAATTATATGCAATGTATTTTGTAGTTGTGAGAAAACCCTATCAATTTATCATTATATAATATATTTATAATATGTATTTATCGATTCCACACAAATATCCTGTTATGAATAAAAAAATATATATACATTATATTATACAGACTGCACTGGTAACTGTACAATGTACATAATATGTTATCTACCTTATGATTTTTTCGAATCTTAAACTTATAAAAATGGCTGATCTAGGCACAAACCATAAGTTTAAACCAATATTATATTTTATTGCATTTTTATTAAAATTATTCATTTATTTATTTTCATATTAAGTCATAATTTTAAATTGTGAACCTATTGTAAGACTATGTATTTACTCTTATATAAGTAATGTAAAATCTATTTAAAACACCTCTATCTTGGTTTATGTGAATTATATGATACAAAAATTTTAACAAATAAATAAATATACACCTACTGCAATATATATATTTAGGCACTGTAATAATTATAATTATAAATATGTTACATGTTACCTATGAATATAATTCAAACTCTACCTTTTACGTAGGAGTAACTGCTGACAGATACATTAATATTAACACACTCTCATAATTTGTATACTTACACCATGTATATCTAATTTGTTTAATGTGCACCTTAGACCTCAATACACTACTACCACCGGACTCCATATGATGACGATGCAGTCATATTATATATAGAACGCAATTTACAAGTTTGGAGTATAATTATTTGTAAGTGCAGTATACAATAAAAATGATATTAATAACTGATATTGAATCCTAGTTATTTAAATACATTTAAGATTCGGATATCTATACATCTACCTCTGACTACGGTAATTATATCTATTGAGTCCTACAACTCTCCCTAGATATTTTATATTTAACTTCCGAACACGTTAAAGCACGTTAAACTATAAGTGTAATAAGTATAATTGTACGGCGGGTTTAGGGCTAAAAAAGACTTTACCGTTTTCCAACAAATTATAAAATGAAGATAAGTACATCAGTACCAACAAAAAAGTGATTATTAACATGTATACGTAAGACGAGAATGTTTTATTGTAGAATGACAATAGCAAAATTTAAATACCCAATGTAGGTATACTAAAATATGGTAATATCACCAAACTACGTATTATAAAAATGAACAATATACCATATAAATAATTAATAACAGCTAAATGGTGGATGGTGCATTTGATAGTTGAATACACTTCGTATTCTGTCTGCTTATGTTATTTTGAATTTATTGATGTAAACAAAAAGTTAAACATTTAAACTTATTACTTGTGGTATAAAAGAGTTTATGTGCAAAGTGACATAGAATCAGCCATTATTTAAATAAAACTGATATATATATATAAATTACCTACTTAATATCTAAAGACCACTCGGGTAAATTACAAAAAAATGATTGAGCACAAACGAAGGGATTTGCTGCACAAACCGGCACAAACGGAGCACAAACAAACGGCTTTGGTCCGGATTCGATATTCAATGTTTGCAATTAGCATGTCCCCAGCACCGCCCAGGGTAAATCGCAAATAACTTTGGAAGGGATTGAGCACAAACGAAGGGATTTGCTGCACAAACCAGCACAAACGAAGCCCAAACGAAAGCCCCGGGTTTTGACCCGAAATTCAAAATGGGCGGTGCCAGTGACATGGACCTGGCTTTGTACACGCATCCGCAAGTGAATGCGGAAGATTTATATTAAGGAAAAAAAAAGAAAGAAGTTACTTGAAATAATAATATAGGAATTTTTTAGGTAATCATGTGGATTTATTTTACATGGTTATAAGTTAAATAGTAATAAGTTCTGGTATGAGAATAATAACAATTTTGACATTTAAATATAAGAATACGGGTTGGCACATAGCATTTCGGTATTTAATTTTGTTACACTTTTCCCGGCCCACCATATTACTCATGGTGTGTCCTCACAGGGTTACCGGGAAAATGCATGTGTGACTCGTTGAAGCCGGGGAGTTACAGTAAAAATCAAAAGTGGGCCACGTGCTTGAAAGCGAAAACATGTTACGGCATATGACGCTGACGGTGTGGTTGTGTTGTTGACTGGGACAGCTTTTCCCGTCGCCCGGGCCCTCGTGGGTGGACTTAGCCCATCATGATGGAATGTCGTAGGCGTCTAAGAATGACGACGCACAGGAAAAAAAACGTTGACGTCGTCCGGTGAACAGTGGCGTTTTCAAATAACTGGCGGAGACGTTTATTGATTCCAGAACGTTGACGGTGTCGTGTGGTTTTTTGTAGGTGTCTTCCCGGTGGGTGAAGAGCTGTGGTAACGACGTCGACCAGGCAGATGGATCGCCGTTACTTAGGCCATGTAATAAATGAAACAGGAGTTTCCCCGGACCCAAACAAATTAAAATGTATTCGAGAATATCCGCGACCGAAAAATGCAAAGGATATTAAATCATTTTTAGGACTACTAAACTACTATAGACGTTTCGTCGATAACTTTGCGAAAAACGCAAAACCATTAACTTACTTACTTAAAAAAGACATACCATTCGAATGGACTGATAATTGCGAACATAGTTTCGAAGAATTGAAAAAAGCTTTAATGAACCCACCATTACTGGTCTATCCGGACTGGGAAGCGGGAAAGTTCAACCTAATGACTGACGCGAGCCAATATGCAATAGGAGCAGTCTTATCACAAGGGGAAGTCCCTAAAGATCAGCCTATCGCTTATGAGAGTAGAACATTAAATAAAGCGGAGTGTAACTATAGCGTTATTCAGAAAGAATTATTAGCCATCGTCTGGGCCGTGAAATATTTCCGACCATATTTATACGGTCGACATTTTAACATTATAACCGATCACAGACCATTAACATATCTGTTTGGTATTAAGGACGCGTCATCGCAGTTAATGCGCTGGCGCTTACAACTAGCCGATTACGTTTATGATATTACGTACAGGGCCGGACCCGAACACTCGAACGCAGATTGCCTATCGCGTATTCGTATGATACAACCCGGTCCAACTAGTATGACCTCCGACTTCGACGCGTTCCGAGCTGCGGAAAGCAAACCCATATTTAATTCGAAAATTATAGAAGTCGACGACGACCTAGCCAAGGCCATAGAAAGAGAAAACGTAATAATAATGATTCCAGAGGATAAAATTATAACAAACCCGGCAGTGCGTGAAGTAATAAAAAATATAGATTTAAACAAAATCCAGTTTTCGGATACAAACAAGTTTTATACTATCGACAGTGAACCAAATTTACTCGTATTTTATGGTCTAAAGCCAACTCATACAAGTATACAACACCACTTAAAGCCGAGGTCATTTACTTAGCTATAAACGATATAAAAACATTTTGTATGTCGAATAAAATAAATTCATTCTCTACCAATAAATTAGACGGACCTACCTCACTAACCGGTTATCCGCGTATTCGCACGATGTTCGACACATTTTCAAAGCAACCGACATCGTAATAAAAATATATGTAGGTCAGCAATTAACGTCAGAAGAAAAACAACAAATCATTTATGAACACCACAATTCACCATTGGGTGGACATTCCGGAGTATCACGTACCGTATAAAGATTAAAACTTAATTATAACTGGCGTCACATGAAAAAAGACGTAAAACATTATATTAAACATTGTGAATTATGTCAGAAAAATAAACCTCACGTAAAAACGAAGCAACCAATGTTAATTACTAGCACGGTAGTTAAACCATTCGAAAGGGTTTGCCTAGATATAGTAGGACCCTTACCGAAAACACTGACAGGAAACATGTATATTTTAACTCTACAAGACGAACTAAGTCGTTTCTCGCTAGCAATAGCGTTATCCGCCACAGATGCACAAACGGTAGCTCAGGCGTTCGTAGAATGTTTCGTTTGTATATACGGTATACCCGAGTCAATTTTGACTGACTGTGGAACTAATTTTTATCCGATGTATTCAAAAGCATGTGTAAACTGTTGGATATAAAAAAATCTAAAACTACACCGTGGCATCCACAAAGCAACGCTTTTCTGGAACGTTCTCATTGTAATGGGATTACGCAATATCATGTATTTACTCATAATAACAACCAGGAATGGGATTACGCAATATCATATATTTGCTCATAAAAACAACCAGGAATGCGACCACACCCAAAAGTGTTTTCGACTAAGAATACCACTTTCATAGTCGTGAGGTCCATATCAAGGACGACTGTACACGCGCCGCTCACTTCAAAGGACGCCGCCACCATATATATAGGGGACAGCGAGACAGCCTAACTAGATGTACCAGGGCCGCCAAGACCGAGCGAGCCGCTTAGCCACCAGCCATTACACACAACTTGCATGGAGATTATCGACTACTACAACGAGTCAACTCACGACGCTGCAATTCACCACGACTATATTAATTATTATTGGTTTTAATAAATTACAATTGATTTATATTTAAATTGACTACATTTTATTGTAAAAGTGCAACAAGCTTTTGGATCCCTGAAGGGCCGCATGTAACATCATAAAACATTAAAAACTTATTTACGTAGCTTCGTAGACAAAGACAGTAATTGGGATAGATTATTGTGTTACGCTACTTTTTGTTATATAATTCATTATACGCAAATGCCGCCGTAATATTTTCAATACCCTCGCGTACCTACGAACTACAGATTATAAATTAAAATACTGTTTACTTAAATTTATGTCCCAACATATAGATCGTAGAAACTGTATTATAACATAGCTTGATTTGAAGTTATTGAATTATTACTTATTTAAATATAATACTTAAAGTAAAATCTAATAAATGGTAAATAAAATAAATACAGCGCAATTAAATTAATATTAATTTACCGTGTATTATTTTTTAAGTTCAACTGTTAATGTTATATTAAAACATGAAAATAAGTAATTACAAATATTTATTTAAATTAACAATATGTTTGTAGTAGGTATACCTAACGTATACCTAATATAGTAATATAATAAGTATAGGTAATCTACTCGTAATGATAATAATAATACTCTAAAATCTTTATTTATCATTCTGTAATTTTTAGAGATCGGGTACATTGACAGAGAAAAATAACTAATTTAAAATGTATAGTTGTAATATATAATGATAACAAATTGTAACATAAATTTATTAAAAAATTATTTCTATAAGTAACAGTTAGTTTAAAATTACCTACTATACAAACTACTATATTGTAATGGGATTACGCAATATCATATATTTGCTCATAATAACAACCAGGAATGCGACCACACCCAAAAGTGTTTTCGACTACGAATACCACTTTCATAGTCGTGAGGTCCATATCAAGGACGACTGTACACGCGCCGCTCACTTTCAAAGGACGCCGCCACCATATATATAGGGGACAGCGAGACAGCCTGAGGGCATATTTTATTGAAGTATTATTGAAGTTTATTGAATTTATTAGAGGGCATATTATTGAAGTTATTATTGTATTTATAGGGCATTTTGAGTATTATTATGAGTATTAACGTATTAAATAGGTAGCTAAGTAATTTATGGACAAAGAAGGTACATCTCCCTTGAACGTAGCTAATTCATTGTATGACACTAGTGTAGTAGAAGAAGCCCAGTTATTAGCCCAGAGAATAGCCCAAGCCCAGTTTGAAGCCCAACAGAAAGCCCAGTTGAATATTATAGTAGATACCCAGTTAGGAGATAGCGCAAGTAGAAACTCAAGTCCAGGAGTAATCACACGTAGCCAAGTCACAGATAGTTTTGAACATCAGTCATTAGTATTTTTACCTATAACACGCACTAAAAAAATGGCAGTAACCATAAGATTAGAAGACGCTTTTAATTTAATTCCACTATGCACAGGAATAGACGATATCTATCAATTCATAAATGCATGCGATATGGCAGTAAGTCTAGTCGACACAAATAGTGCACCAACACTAGTAAAATATATTACCACACGTTTAACGGGTAGAGCGTTAGAAATGATTAAATACAAAAATGTATCGAAATGGCAGTTTATAAAAATTTATTTAACAGATGCATTTGAGGTAACAACCACGGCATCGTCGTTACAACTTCAATTAAATTCGATTAGAATGTATCACAATGAGGATGCAAATGATTATTGTCATAGAGTAGAGAAACTATATTATCAGTTATGTACCGTAAGCACATTAGGCAAAGAAGCTGCAGAAGCAAAAATTATATATGATATATTAAGGGAACAAACTCTAGCGATATTTATTAAAGGATTAGTAGAACCAATTAGAACGATAGTAAAATCTCGCAATGCTAAAACTCTGGAGATCGCGAAACAAATCGCCATGTCAGAACAGGTAGAACTAAGATTAGAACAGGAAAATAGGAACCATTATTCGAATATTCATTCACAAAATTATAACCAGCGCAGATCGAATTACGAAAATAGGAACAACGAAAACATTAGACCAAATAAACCTGTAAGGACAAAAAATTATCCGCGTGCAAACAATTTTTCTCAACCAATCAATAGGCCAGCAATAAAATGCTATAATTGTAATGGTAATCATTATGCATCTCGATGTAGGAATAATACGAGACCTAGTTATGCGAGCAATGGCAATAACAACCGTCCACCTGATAGGAATAATTTTACGCAACCACTTACGAATTATAATATACAGGTAGTTACGTGTTCATACTGTAATCGAACTGGTCATAATATCGACTCGTGTTATAAAAAGAGAAACGATGAGAGTAGAAACGTTAATAATTCGGAAAACGAAAACGTGTCGAACGAGAGTCGCGGTACTCGTACGATAAACCAGATTATCGCGGAACAACCGACTCACGAATATTCCACATATTCTCAACCTTAGAAAATAATCATATAACATTTAATTCATTCGCCGCTAACACAAATCAATTACAAATACGTCACAAACCCGGAGTTCTAAATTCAAATGTAGATACTCTCACATGCATATATTCAATTCAGGAAATGAAAAACAAATCATACGAACAATATATCGAAAAGTTAGGAACACAAATTATCACAAATATTAATGTAAAAGAAACTATAGGTACACTAATAGATTCACCAAAAAAATATAATATAGTATCAGAAATTGCCAAGCAATATAATTTTA
Organism: Macrosiphum euphorbiae; assembly: GCA_949089665.1. Taxonomy (NCBI): domain Eukaryota; kingdom Metazoa; phylum Arthropoda; class Insecta; order Hemiptera; family Aphididae; genus Macrosiphum; species Macrosiphum euphorbiae. Next base: position 589,426 of record CARXXK010001804.1, read on the forward strand.
AAACAGGAACGAATTATCAATTAAAAAAAAAACAATTTGGAAACGGTACAATATTGCCGACTAGTAAAGTAATAGGAGACACACCCTATTTCAAACAGGAAAACAGGTTTATAATATTCTTAGCAACGAAAAATAAAGACCCACAGAAGGCCACTTACGAAAGCATACATTTATCACTAATAAATTTAAAATCATTTTGTATGAAAAACAATCTGAATAAATTAGCCATGGGCAAGATAGGCGATCACGATCACGATGATTTAGAAAGGGAAAAAATAAGGTCAATGTTACAATACATATTTTGCAATACAGATATAGCAATAATTACACGTGCAAATGTAGAATATAGTGAAGAAGAAAAAGCAGTAATTTTATCACAATTTCACGTCTCAAAACTAGGCGAACATTTAGGTGTGAATAAAACCATTAAGCGCAATAAAAAACAATTTTTATGGAAGGGTATGAAAGAAGACGTTAGAAAATATATAAAAAATTGTGCGTCATGTCAGGTTAATAAGGTATCAAATCGACACATAAAACAACCAATGGCTATTACATCCACTTCGTCTAAACCATTCGAAAAAATATTTATGGATATAGTAGGGCCCTTGCCGATTACACTGTCCAATAATGTATACATTTTAACGATGGAGGACGATTTGACACGTTACACTTTAGGAATTCCACTTCCTGACCAGAAGGCAAATACTGTTGAGGAAGCTTTTGTTACACACTTCGTTTGTGTACACGGCATACCAGAAACAATACTCACGGATCAAGGAACTAATTTCCTCTCGAAAACGTTTTCAAATGTTTGTAAAATATTGAAGATAGAAAAGGTTAACACAAGTCCATTCAGACCACAGAGTAACACCGTAGAACGCGCTCATAGGACTTTAGCCGAGTACTTACGACATTATGTAGATAAGAATTTAAATAATTGGGATCATTTACTACCCTTTGCATTCTTTGTATATAATTCAACGGTACATACTTCTACTAATTTTCAATCATACGCATTAGTCTATGGACGTACGTTGGAGGTACCGATTAGATTAAAAGCCGAACCTGAACCACGTTACAATTATGACGATTATATATTCGAAAAAAAAAAAAGAGAAAATATTCAAATTTCGCATAAGATAGCTAGAGATCATTTAATTTAAAAAAAAAAAAATAATAAAATAAAAAGTAAGGAACGTTATGATAAAAATGAAAATCCACAAAAAATATACGTTAATGATTTAGTACTATTAAAAGATAATAATCATAGAACGAAACTCGACCCAATCTGGCTAGGACCGTACGAGGTCACAGCAGTTATATGCAGAGAATGTAGCTATACAGCGAGGCCGCAAGGTCATTACTGTACATAGAAATAACGTAAAAAATATTATAATGACGCACAAGTCAAGTAAAAAAAAAATAGCAATAATAAAAAAATAATAAGTATATACCAAATATTAAGTTAGAATAATTATGTTAATTTTAGGAATAGAAACAGAACATTAATTTTGAAACTGGAAGAAGAAATAATAAATGGAAACCACGATACAACCAATTTAGGCATAGAAAAATTTCCGAAATGTTTTATAGAACACATAACTAAAGCTAATAATAAATTAACCGAACCGAACACCGAAGCGGATCTAAATGAGATTACCCGTAACATAAAAGGGTTTCTTACCTTCGAGACCCATTCATAATACAAACAAATGAAGCAGGAGAAATAGCTATAAACGACATTAGTTGCCAAGTATATGCACGGGACGCGGTATTAACTGCCACGGAAGAAATCCAAATTACAAAATATAAAGACTTTACACCTGTAACTAACATGAATAATATTTTAGAAAAGATACCCGAACATATACACAAATTCGAAACAGATGAAAAATGGGAAAAAGGACCAGCTATGCAATTCACGGATTTACACGATGCATCCAAATCTTTAGACGAAGTACAACAAATGATTAACCAAGAACTTTTAAGAGAACAAAATCAAAAGCATCAATTTGTACACAGTAATTTGCTATATGTAACAAAAGTACTGGCAGTAATATCTATTATACTAATAATAGCAATTTACATAATGATAAAATGCAAGTATATCAGAACCACAGAAGTCATGGAATTTCCCGGCAGAATAGTTAGATATAGGGCACCTAATAGAAATGACTACGTACGAAATTATGAAGAGACACCCTTCACTCCACCACCTTCACCAAGATAAATTAATTAATTAATAAAAAAAAATATATAAAATAAAATAATAACAATAAATAAAAAATAAAAATAAAATATAAGTTAAAAAAAAAATAGTAATAATATACAATAATAATAATTAAACTAGAGATAAACGATTAGTTTGATAAATAAATAAGAGCTAGGTATATGTAAACTATTAAAGAAATACTATATATATAATTATGTTTCAGGAAACAATCAAGAGGGATTTCAAAATAAATATAATAAAATATATAAACATGAGCGAACCCACACCAATGCCTGAGCCTAATGTTTTTTATAAGGAACTAAGGGATAGGTTACTAAATGATACACATGATCAATTGGTACTAAGGAACACAGTATATGTACGTTGTTTTAGACAACACGTAATAGACGCAAATAATAATATGCAAGTACCTTTCAACGAATCTGAACTTGAAACCGTTATGGGTCCGTTAACAGCTTTCTTTTGCACTAGATGTAACCGCGAACCAGCCTATAATTCAATGTGTTTAAAAATCGCAGAAATATTAGATCAATATTATATTCAACACCAAATTTACAGTGAAGAACATATTCGATAAATAAATTAAAAGATTTCATTAACAAAATAAATAATATAGCAAAACCAAGAATAAAAAAAATAATAATAATAAAATATAATATTATACGTGCATAAAGAAATAATACGTAAAATAATATTCTATAAATTAAATAAAATAATATTACATGCATAAAAAAAAAATATAATAATATATACTTATACGTAAATAATATTCTGAATAATACTTATATAACAATAACTTTTAACTATTTCAGAAATTAAGAAGAAAAACAAAAAAAAAAAATATAAAAACACACGTAAAAATTTAAAGTACAAAATGGATGAGAACGTACCACCTGTAGCACGAACCGTTCGAATGCAACTACAAACATTTGAATTTCTGAGAATTAAAAAACGAATTAATTGAATCAACCAATCATACACAAATAATGCGAGGGGAAGTAGTCAGATTACATTGCTTCCCGGAACATATAAGAAGGGCGAATAATAATATGACCATACCTTTCAGGCCGAATGTCTTAGCACGGGTCATGATCCATGTTAATGACTTTGTACGCACGGTTATCGTAAGACCAAATCATAATCGACCCATGTGTGTAGAGTTGGGTTTACTAATAGAACAATTGATCAGGAGGCGTGTGATCGTCAAAACGATTTTCG